>OV651818.1:2220964-2320966 GCA_927349885.1 Psylliodes chrysocephalus
CAGTTACGAAATTTGATCAAAATTGGTTGATTAGTTTCGGAGTTTATCCCGAACATACATCGTGTTTACACACTAATGTCGTACAATAAACATTTAATTTAGAGTAATAAATATTGAATAAAAACTATTCTATCTTTTAAGTTGGACCATATTATAAATGATTACAAAATTTTATCAAAATCCGTTCAGTAGTTTCGGAGTTTATCGCGAATATACATCGTGTCACGAAATTTTTATATATACACTGTGTCCCAGATTGGTGCTGCATGTATTGCTATCTCGGTTATTATAAGAACTACAAAATCGGTTAAATAGGCAATGTTTCTCAGGATTCTATTACCATTTCAGAACTGCTATTACATTTTGTCAGTTATTTTTGGTTTTTGAATAAATCGCGAAAAACCAAAATAGTGGGTTTTTGACAGTCCGCTGTATTTCGATTATTTGAGGACATACGTTATTTTGATCTAGACATTCTTTAGGCACTTTTTTAAGGTCTTTACAATAAAAAATAAAACAAAAGAATTTCTTTTTCCGTTTTCGAGATATTGACTATGACTTTGTTTTTTTTATAGACGACATATTGGATTTTTATTGCATTAAATAGAATTGTTAATTCCCTTTTCAAAAATGTATCACAACATGGTACTTCCTTTTAAATAAATACTGAAATAAACAAATCTAAAAATTTCCTAATTAATGTTGCTGCTCTGCTCAATTTGGTCTAGTGCGAGCCAAAAATATGTTTTATAACTGTCAAATTATAGTTGGTTTAACATTAGATTTTATTCGTTTATTTTCAATTCGTTGCTTTTTTGTGTTAAATTTAATTTCCGTTACGTTATTATTTTCAAATATGGCTCTTAATTAAGTATACCAACGATGAAAAATTAGACATGTTAGAAACTTACTTCGTAGCCCACAGAAACTCTACAGCGGCTGCGGAAATTTATGAAAATATTTCCTGAACGGCATCAACCAAACGCAAGACATTTTAGGGATCTGGTGTTAAATTTGCTAAATTATGGAAGTTTTTAAAAACACAGAAATCATAAATATGCTATTGAAAATGAAGAGAGAATTGATGCTGTACTATACACAGTATCGTTTAGAAAAATTGGTAATGAAACGGATATCCCTAAGTCATTCGCTCATCGAATACTGGGCGTTAATAAATATCATCCATAAAAACCTAGGATTGTACAAGGTTTATCGGCAAATGATTTTTCCCGAAGAGTAAGATTTTGTGAATGATACATTCAAGGATAGTAAAAATGATACAGGGACAAGCAGTGATGAAATCATTAATGAACTTTATGAACGCCAAAATAGGGCCAACAACCTGCTGATCTTCAACCTTCCAGAGCCTATCAATACTTTAGAAGATGTAAATCAGGTCAAAACCATAATAGCAAAAGCCGCTGATGCAAGTACTGAAAATTTCAATGACATTAAAGTTTATCGCTTTGGGAAGAAGAATAAAAATGGGCATAGACCTCTAAAAGTTGTCATGAAATCCCCTCGGGACGTGCACCAAATTATAAAAAATAAAAACAATATTGCTCGGGAAAAAAAGATCTTTATACACCTTGACCAAACTATAAACCAGAGGAAAACCCTGGAAACTGTCAGAGGAGAGTTACTGCAGCGGCAGCAAGCTGGCGAACAAGATTTAACAATAAAATATGTCAACAATACTCCTACGATAATTCTAAAAAAAACTAGTAAATCCGGGCAAGCTGTCTATTTATTATCAAAACGTAAGAGACCTTCGAACCAAACTATCTCAATTAAGTCTTAATGTTTCAAACTGTTCATACGATGTAATTGTTCTTACGGAAACATGGCTTACCGACGAGATAAACGATGCCGAACTTAGCCTACACGATAACAACACCTACAGACAGGATCGTATAACCCAGACAAGCATCTTTAGCAGAGGAGGTGGTGTTTTAATAGCTGTTAAGAAAAACTTATCTTCAAGTATTATCAACTCAAACCCTTCAATCGAGCAACTGTTTATTCACCTGGACCAAAGTAAGTGCAAACACATCTCAGGTACCATATACATTCCTCCCAAATCTCATGCTAACCTATATCAACTTCATTATGATCAACTGTTAATCCTAAACGAGCAATATCCAGGCAGTCAGTTTTACCTGTTTGGAGATTACAATCTACCTACGGCAATAAGGCAAATTGAAGATTTCTGTTCTTCAGCTACAACTCAACCCACATCTTCATTGTCTAAAGCAAGTGCTATCGAAATAGTCTCGAATATATGTGCATTGTACAATATCTTCCAGTCTAACAATGTCTTCAACACAAGAGGTGTTATTCTTGACCTAGTTCTGTCCCCTGTTGAACTAACAGTGCTCCTGGCCGACGACATTTTGATCTCACCTGATGCGCATCACCCTCCTCTGGAAACAACAGTACAATTTATGTTGAACAAAAGTGTGGCTCCCGGGGATGAAGTGTTATTATGATTTTCGCAACGCTAATTTCACGGGTATACGTCAATATTTGGAAGACATGGATTGGGACGGGCTTCTTCGAAATAAGGAACTTTCCGAGATGATTTCCATTTTTTATGACGCTCTGTTTTCCGTAATTGAGTTATTTGTTCCCATTAGGAAAGTTTCTACGAAAAAATGTCCACATTAGTATTCCTCGCAGCTTAGGAGCTTGGTTAATGATAAAAAGGTTGCTCACAGGATTTATAAACATAACAGGACTACCCATAATTATGAAATATTTAGTCAGTTAAGAGCACAATGTAAGCTTTTATCCAGAGAATGCTATTAAAATTATATAAATTCTGTTGAAACCTCTATTAAGACTAACGTTAAATCATTTTGGAATTTTGTTAATAGTAAAAGAGCAAATAACAGCACACCTGATAAAATGAATTTGGAGAACTCTCTTGCATGTTGCGGCAGTGAAGTAACTAATCTGTTTGCAAGGCATTTTTCGTCACTCTACACCACACATATCCTAAATTTAAACGATAGCCAAATTGAATCTAAAGTTAATGTTTCTTCATACTACATCCCAATTTCGACCATTTACGATAAACCGTCAAACCTTGATATAAAAAAAGGGCCAGGCCCTGACACTATTCCTCCCATCCTACTAAGAAATTGCAGCTTCATACTGTCTCGCCCTCTCTTTCATATTTTCAACAAATCAATCGACACAGGAGAGTTTCCCGATTACTGGAAACTTTCCCATGTTATCCCAATATACAAATCGGGTAGCAAATCTGACATCAAAAATTATCGACCCATCTCAATTCTCAGCATAATACCTAAATTGTTTGAAAACATTATAACTGATTACCTTACGTATGATTGCTCCGGCTTCATAACTGAAAAACAATATGGTTTTTGTGCTGGAAAATCAACAGAGTTAAATTTAATCACTTATATCGACTTCTTGTCAGTAGCCTTGGATAAAGGTTTACAAATCGATTCCGTCTATACTGACTTTTCCAAGGCTTTTGACAGGGTTAACCATATTCTCCTACTTCAAAAGCTCAACAAATATGGTCTGGGTGGGGTATTACTGCAATGGATTGGCAGCTATCTAACTAATAGAACCCAAATGGTTAGAGCAAATCGACACTATTCTAACTTATTTCAAGTAACCTCAGGTGTTCCTCAGGGATCACATCTAGGCCCCTTACTATTTAACTTATTCATTAATGATATAGTTTATTGTTTCCGCAATAGCAAAGCTTTATTATTTGCAGATGACTTAAAAATTTTCCAAATTGTTAAAACCCATGATGATGCCCGTAGAATTCAGTCTGACCTCGATAACTTATCAGAATGGTGTTCTTTAAATGGCATGGACTTGATTGCCAATAAATGCCATATCATGCGTTTTTATCGTTCCCACCTAGCTTCTACTACATTTAACTATAACTTAAATGGTCATATCTTAGACTCTGTTTATCAAATTAAAGACCTTGGAATTATTCTCGATCCTATTTTAAGCTTCAATCAACACATATCTGCTGCTGTCAACAAATCTATGAAAATGTTGGGTTTTATCAAAAGGCTGACCCGTGATTTTACTGACACAACTGCAATTAGAGTTCTTTATTGTTCGTTAGTCAGACCTCACCTTGACTACTGCTCTTCTGTTTGGTTTCCACGCTATATAACATATAGTAGGAAAATAGAAAGTGTTCAGCACAACTTTCTCAGACATATAGCTTTTAAATTGGGTGTTTATTGTCAATATGATTTCATGCAACAGTTTCTGAACATCCCCTCCTTGGAAACTAGGCGAAAACAAAGAGACCTTAGTTTGTTATTTAATATTATAAATAGTAGAAGTAATTGTCCTGAACTTCTTGAAAAAATAAATCTTCTTGTTCAAACTCGTTTAACTAGGCAACTGCAAACATTTTATGTACCTTTTTATAGATCAAACCAGGCTTTTAACAGCTGCATTCCAAGAATGCTTAGATTAGCTAACTTGCACAATGATCTCAGGCTGTTCAATATTCCATTTTCATCATTCAAAACTCAATTACGTAATACTGAGCTTTAATGTTGATGTTTTACTGTGTGTTTTCTTTATTTTATCCTTCGACTAACCTATGTTATTATTTTAAATGTTTCTAGTTTGCATGACATGTATGATGTCTTTGTGCAACAGCACCATAACTATTTGTGATATTTTAATTAATTTTTATAATTGTAATTTGTAATTGAAATGGGCTTGCCCGTAAATAAAAAAATAAATAAACATATGCGAGAAAATTCCAATTTTTCCATAAACATAATATGGACTGACGAAACTCATTTTACCAATTGTGTAGTTTTCAACAGACCTAATACCCATCACTAGGCTATAGAAAACCCAAAACTCACCTCACAAAGAAGATTCCAAACAAAATTTGGTTTTAATGTTTGGTGCGGCATAATAGGCAAGTATAAAATAAGATTCACGTTTAAATATGAAATTATTGAAATTATTACTTTCAGGAAAACAATTAATTGGACCAATAATTTTTAATTTCAATTTAAATGCAGCACGGTATCTTCAGCTCTTACAAGAACAAATAATGCCTGCTGTGAGGGCATCTGTGGGGAACTTGGATCAAATTTGGTATATGCACGTTGGTTGTCCAGCTTATAATGCCGCCATCGTAAAGAATTATTTGGAAGAAAACTTCCCCAATAGATTAGTTGCGAATAATGGCGACATTTTGTGGCCTGCTAGATCCCCTGATATAAATCCCCTTGACTTCTTCTTATGGGGACTCATTAAAAATGAAACTTACTCATTTGAAGCTCCCGAAAATATTGCAGTTTTAGAAGAAAGAGTTCGAAACGCTATGGGTGCAGTGAATAGAAACACATTATTAAGGACAATAAACTCTCTGCAAAATCGTTGTCAGATGTGTTGTGATCAAAATGGTGACCACATAGAACAATTTCTTTAAATTAGACAGTTTATATCTGCAGCTTGTATTGTAAATTGTCCCAAAAATTATCGCAAAATCCTTGTTGTTATATGGTTTTTATAAAGTTCAAATTAAACCGACTATAATTTCAGAATTGTTTATTTCAGCATTCAGTTGAAAGGAAGTACCATGTTGTGATACATTTTTGAAAAGGTAATTAACAATTCTATATAATGCAATAAAATCCAATATGGCGTCCATAAGAAAAACAAAGTTATAGTCAATATCTCGAAAAGGGAGAAAGAAATTCTTTTGTTTTATTTTTTATTGTAAAGACCTTAAAAAAGTGCCCATAGAATGTCTTGACCAAAATACCGTATGTTCTCAAATAATCGTGATACAGAGGACTGTCAAAAACCCACCATTTTGGTTTTTCGCGATTTATTGAGAAACCAAAAATAATTGGCAAAATATAATAGCAGTTCTGAAATGGTAATAGAATCCTGAGAAACATTGCCCATTTAACCGATTTTGTAACTTTTATAATAACCGAGATAGCAATACATGCAACACCAATTTGGGACATACTGTATAAAGAAAGATATACAGAAGTGATTTAATTTCTGTTTATATAAAAATCCAATAAATCAATCTCTTAAAATATGAAATTTATAGGTACTTTGCTCAGAAAATTAACTTTAAACATATTACTGCATTAATTTTTACTTTGCTTTCAAATAATTTTTTTTTTATATTATTAAGAAGGCACAATATTCTATACTATATAGAAGGTAAGAATATTAATGTTACTGACCCAGGAGGGTGGGTGTACAAATATTATGAATATGAAAGTTTAATGTATTGTAATGTGAGCCATTTCATTATTCAGTCATGCTCTAATTCTCCAAGTCCCTCTCTGTATTATTTGGCCTTTGAGGCTCAACTTGTCCGCTTATTATACATAATTAAACGCCTTAAGACAAAACCTATGGGACGATTATGGTGGAGGTGCTTTCGATGTTGTTCGAGAAAGAACGAGATAATGTTTCTAGTGTATTGGAGAGAATATGTGAACGTATTAGATTATTTGCCAATTTTTTAAATTTGTATAAAAATTGGTGGAGGACCCATCAGAGTTAGTTATTATATGGCCAGTGAAGATAAATAGTAATTAGTAGATAGACAGTGGTGAATATAAATAGTGATCATTTTAAAGACATTCGAAGTATATATAAATTAGAATAGTTGTGTTATAAAATAAATAAGTAATTAAATAAATTATTAATAAATAAACTGTTGTTTTAAAGTAAACAAACATCACAGTATTAAAACAATAAAAGTATCCCTTTGAATGAGACAAACAAATACGGAACTTGTCCTGTCTCTCCTTATATTTGACCTCTTGTAAAGTATCTCACTTTTAGATTTCCTTTATCAGTTTTATATTTAATAAAAGCTAGTTATTCTTAATTAGTATTTTAGCCAATACAACTTCTTAGCCATGCAATAAGGAGATCTTCTTTAATTACTTAAAATTTAAACCCGAAAAATGTAGTTGATAATACAAATTCAGTACGTAATAAAGTAAATGTTTTTGAAGAAATTTTTTTCTTATTATTAATTTACTTACCTAGTGGTTTTTCTTCTATCGGTAACAGTAAATTGCTTGCGATTTTTTATTGTCAACCATTATAATACTTCAACTAAACAAACTCAAATTGAACTTTTTATAATATATATTCAAAGTACCTCTCGACACTCACATAAATTCGTTGAAAAATTGAAAACAATAATTGAACAATTCTAAAATGTAATCAATAAAGATACATCTGTCAAAGTAAATGAGATTTTTGACGAGATGGAGGAAGCGACGTTGCCAGTTCACGTCGTTGTTAATAATTAACAGAAGAATGCAACCCGTACTATACCTTTAGTAAGTGATTTGGGTTTAACGAGTCATTGGATATTTAACGATTGTTGTTTCAACCCGCTGTAAGTCTTTTAAAGGCTGTTTCAATAAGAGCGCAATATTTAAAAGTTCAAAAAACATGTTTTTTTTATAACAAAGAATTTAAAGATTTATTGAATTATAATGTAGACATTTTGGAATTATGTATGGATCAACAAACCTGGTAAATGGCCGCCAAGGTTTGTTGGCACATGCGTAATCTTTTTGTGAAATTTTCAATAACATACATAAAAAATTATGATGATTTTCTTATGGACGTCATCAATAGATTTTGACCAAATTTATATGGGACTACTCCTGAGGTACCTTCTTTCTATCAAAAAGAAATCATAGAAATCGGATAACGTGGTAAATAATTATGGTTTAAAAGTTATTGCTCCGTTCATGCGAACTAATTTGTACTCCTATTACTCCTATTATATCCCTACCTTCAAAATTCCAAGAAAGGGTCGTCGAGCCACATTTCCCCTATCATACGAAATAGATCGGCAATTTATTTAGTTATACCGGTGAATTGAAGATTTTAACGTATTTAGTAAAATTTTGAGCCTAAAAGAGAAAGTTATTTGTGAATTTTCTAAAAATACTAAGAAAATTAGTCAAAACATTCTTCGTTTTAGAACATCTGTTACGAAGGCAGTTTCTTATAGAAAAGAAAATAGTCTTAGCACTATTAATAACGCTTTGCTTTTAAAGAAAAACATAGACAATGCAAGTTTTTACGTTTTTGGTGATCATAAAAACTGCGATTTTTTTTTTGTCTGAAGCATACAGATGAAACCAAAAACGAAATAACCAATTTCAGATCTAAACCTGAATTTTTTACACAAGACTTCTACAAATTATACAAGCTTTGTCAGATCACAGCAGAAGTCTATTACATGATGTTAATAGTAATATTGTGGAACAATTTCATGCTACAGTCGCTAAGTTTGTAGGTGGCAAAATAATCAATTATTCCAGAGGGCGCTCTTACCAAAGTAGATGTTTTGCAGCAGTTGTATCATATAATTCGAAATCAGGGAATTGAAAAAAACTTTAAACCGTACAAACCAATCCATGTTAATAACTGAATTAAAAAAAAAAGGCGACAATTAGCAATAAAATCAAAATCTAACCGCAAATTAAAAAAAAGTTATTTTGCGAAAATTGTACCAAAAAGGATTTAGATCAAGATATTTATGAAGTAAAAAAACTTCAATTTTTTAACGAATTCCCTTCATCTGGGTTAAGAGAAATGTAATTTAGGAACAAACTATGTCACAGGCGGATAGCAGGGTTTGGCTTGAAATTCGTAGAAAAATGATTAAGGCCTCACACTTTAAAGCAGTGTGTACTAGATGAATTACTACTTTATGTGAGCCTTTAGTCAAAAGCATTATTTACCAACTACCAGTCAATGCTGCTATTTCTCATGGCCAAAAGTATGAAAAAACGGCATTTTTGCAGCTTCAAAAGCAGGAAAATATAGTGATTAAAGATTGTGGAATTTTTATTGACAAAAGATATCCATTTTTAGGTACGTAACGATCAGTTCAAATTTTTACTCACATGTCAACTATAACATATTCATTTTAAATCAAAATAATAATTTTTAAATTTGTAGATACTACTGCAGACGGCATTGTAGAACATGAATTAGTACTTGAAATAAAATATCCATTCGCTGCATATCAAATGCAGAGGCGATTAAATTGAAAAAAATACCCTTTTGGATTTTTAATAAAGACACCAATACTTTTGACATTAATATCCACCATCAATGGGTATTATCAAACATAAGGCCAATTACATATTACAGGATGAAAAGGATGTATTTTTGGTGTATGGACAGGTTCCAATTATCTACTTAAAGTGAAATATATAATAAAAAAAGACGATTTCTGGTGTAAAAATATGGAGGAGAAGTTAAAAAGTTTTATATAAACTGTATGTTGCCAGAAATTATAGATCCAAGGATAATCGGGGAATGTTATTAAGAGAACCTGATTACATCTCAGAAGCTATTCAAAAATTAAAAAATAAAACACAAAAATAATTACCTCCAAAAAGTCAAATAACATTAATAATAAGATGTTTTTACAATACGCTATAATACCTATATTTATTTGCAGGTCTTCTGTAACTAATTTATTTGTAGTACTGGGTCCAATTAAGTTACCAAAAAATAATAACCGATCATTTTAAATACATTTCGTATGCCTACTTTGTAAAAAATAATATCGAGCTGTTTAGTCAAACGCCCTGCTCTTCACAAAAACAAAATTAAATTATTTTATAATTTGTGATACATTTACATCATATCTAAAAATTAAAAAAGAAAAACTTATGTAACAGGGTTCATAATCAGTGGCGGCTTATGGTAATTTAAAATGGTGGTTCACTTTTACCAATAATGTCATTATATGTAAGTTCGGATCAAAACTTTCTACAATAGCCAATATCGCTGTTCTTTTTATTATTTGAGTTTGTATTAAGTGTAGTTATTATTGTCAACATCATACTGTTTTCAAGCACTACAACTATTAATAAATGAATATTTTAGTTAGTGTGATATTTGTTTTGTTTTTAATACGTTGAAAACCATCTATAAACATTATTAGTTAGTAAACTGACTTTTCTTCATAATGTGAGATTATTTTTAAATATATTGTTAGGAGGTTGTGCTGAGTGTATTATTGCTCCTAACAGTTGTACCTCGACTAGTTCTGAACCTTAAATTAACGTCGGAGAGAGGGTCGTAGAATGACAATAATAAGCGGTATTCCAGGAAAATGTGGTGTTTTAATTTCGGTTACTGTGAATTTACAGCAATTAAAGCACTTTAAAGCAATTAGTGATAACTTAAATATAAAGAAATGCGTTAAAATTCATGCACAATATTATTATTATTATTATTATTCTTCCAATTGGTACCAATCGTTTACAGCTTTTATCAATGATACACATGCATCTAATTAAGAATAGCAGCCTTTTTAATTATAGAAAATAAAATAATAGTATGTAACATGCAAAGCGTTCGGAGCACAATAGTGGTACTTCCTTGGTAATAAAGCAAAGCCCAAAGCCTCATAAGTAGGTAACCGAAGAGTGAAGAAGAGTGTTGAATGAAAGCAGTCTAAGTTAAATAAGAACCGTCTTACTTGTGTCCCAGTGGTCCATGCAGAATGGTGGTGATATACCCTGAGGTGAATGTACCTTATGAAACCAATGCAGTAGCAGCGATTAAGCGATTAGGTAAGCAGGTCTATCTTAGATTAATTTAGTCCAAAGTAAAACAGTATATAACCAATTTTTAGGTAACAAATACCAGCCCAAGATAAGGTGGCCTACAAGAGAGAACAGAAAGTATAAACAAAAGCCTTAGACAAAACAAAATGGATGACAGAAACCATAGATGACTTACCACGTGGTGTTGGTTGGCCTTTAAGATAATGTAAATAGGTAAGGAAATAAATTTAATAATCCACAGAATGTGATTTCAGACTTCTGAATATAATTTCTTTCCTTAGAGAGATGATTCATTTGCTTTGTTGAGTGCAAAAATCCGAAGTAGAGGACGAAAATAATAGCACATGCTACAAGTTGCTAACCCAAAAGCAGAATGACCAGAAGCTTGAAGGACAACCAGGCTGAACACTGGTCAGTGATGGTATCCCTGTCATTTTAAATATCTGTCACTACTGAAACAGACCTTAACTAAAAGAAGAATTAGTTGGTGATCTAAACAGGCTTGTCAGTAGAGGCCTAACCGAAGAAAAGGTATGAGAAGAAGAAGTAATAGAAAAAATAGAAAGAAATGATTTGGAATATGAAGTGCGCCATGCAAGACCGACTGTGGATATTGCAACGATGAACCTGTGCGCGGGGAAAGGGAACAGGTTTTTAGCGCGAACAGACAGTCAGTCGGTACTCTGACCTTGTGCAGTTACGACTGACACAATTAATTTGATTATTATTTCCGTAACTACTTAAAAGTCTAGTTTCTAGTTCTAAGTTGATTTTTGTTTTTTTGTAAAATTGTTAGACTCTCCGAAGGAAGAGTATAAAAGTGTTATCTCAGAATATATGTTTTTCTCGATCCTGCAGAACCCACGAAAATAAAATAGACCGGATTTATCGGCCTATTTCAAATATAAACAAATAAAATAATGGACTTTTATATTAATTATTTAATTGGCTGCTATTGTGTTTTATTATATGAGAAGTAAGTGATGCATTTTTAATTATCGCTTCTAATAATCATTATGAAGGCAGTAAATTATAATAGCAAACTATGGTGTATCAAATAAATACACTAATTAGTTCAAACCCGTAACAATATATCAGGTTATGTAGTAAGCTTGACATTGATTTTTGTGTAAAACATTTTATATGAAACTTTACCTACCATTTTTTAGTTTTTATTGTAAGTTTAATCATTTTCACAATTTATCACAGATGTCAAATAAAAAATATATTTTTTAAATACCTTTTATTGGCAAATAAAATAAGAACTAAAATGTTTTAAATGATTATTTTATAAGATCAGTCCCATCACAATACATAATTATTACACAGACACAAACTAGAATAAAGATATATAATGCCTGGCATTTTAAATGATACTCTTCGCAGTTTAACAGACCCCCTTAACCCTCATTTTTAAGCATATTGTTTTCATAATCAATAGGCCTCATCTCCTTATAGACCTTGATTTTTACTAAAACTTTCATGTTGATGTCGCTTTTCATTTTTGATTTTTTTTTAATTTCAACCCCCCTTAAATCCTCCATATTTAATCAGATTTTTTTTTATAATGAAAAGACTTCTTCTCCTTTTAGAGATTGATGTTTGCTAAAAATTGTTTGTGAGCGGCGCGCCAATTAATGTGTTCCTTGACAGTTTGCAGGATCTGTTGGCGTGTTGTCTTCTCTTTTTAGCTATATGCATTTGGCATATCGTCTCACTCGTGTTAGGCTCACTAATCATAATGCGCCATGGACACAGTATATTTAGGTATACTGTGACACAAAGACGCGATCAGCCAGAGGACAATGATGTTCAAAAAAATATTATGAAAATAAAAATATTAAAATTAAATTTATATTTTTGTTATTTATGTTATATTAAAATATTGTGATTTTATGAAATTGAACTGGGTGTTCACTGCACAAATAAACCAATGGAGAAACCGCTCCTGTTCATAATATATTACGCCAATTTTGGTGTTTATTTGTCCTATAATATTCACTTATTTTAAAAGCAAAAACTTTTTAAAATCATTGACATCAAAAAGAGAAAATATGTATTTATATCTTAAAGTTAGCAACAACAAAATATGATAACATTTTTCAATGGCAGCCATCATGAAATTCGGACCAATCAAAGCCGGATAGTAACAAAACACTTCGGCTCTGTTCCCTCAGTTTTTAAAATATTATTTCTATAAGAATATATTTTTGATTTTCAGTCAATATACGAGTATATAGACCGAAATAATTCTGAATTTTATTATCTTAAACCAATAGCATAAATTACAAATAAGAGACATTCGTAAGTATACAGTCTACAAATTATCAGATCACTACAACAGCAGACAGCAACAAAATCAGGAAAAACTTGTAAGTAAAACTATTTTCTCCACGTCTTGTTCACAGATAAGTCAGAAAATATCTAAATTATTAATATAGTATGAAAAATTTGTTAAATACATTATTTATAGGGCTGATTTATAGATTTTAATTTATTAGTAGCTTAGTTGATATTCTTTGCAAAATGAATTATTTTAGAAAATATAATATATACCTACTATACAAATAAAATTTTTTTACCTAATTTTTTCTAATCAAACTATGTTTTAAATATATTGAAACATTGCAAATTCTATATTGAAAACAAAATTATCTCATGTAATAAAATTTCCCTTTTCGCACCAACCAAGCAACACTAAATTTAAGTTCGATCCTATATGTACCCTTATTCCGTATCTGACCAGATTTCAATACTAGGTAGACGAGGAAGGCAACAGCACCTATCCTTTGGTACGAACACGAAACGTCTTGAGAGGGGATATCGTAATCATATTTTTCAATCATTTTTATATCCGAAATTACTTTGCTATTTTAATGATTACGGCTTTATATTAAGTCCAATTTTAAAAATTATTTTTTGATCTTATTAAGAAAAAGATTTAGTACAAGTTGACATTAATCATTCGAAAAATAATGCATGTTTGATAATGTTATTTCTCCATTAAAAGTTGTCCTTTTTACTTTCCTATCTGTATACAGATAAGGAAAGTATAGGAATCATGATTTTTTTCGACCTCCAGTTTTCGACGGATTTTTACGTTTTGGGGTCCCCTGAATCCGTTTTGACTATTTTCGGGATGTGTGTGTGTGTGTTTGTGTTTGTGTTTGTGTTTGTGTTTGTGTTTGTGTTTGTGTTTGTGTTTGTGTTTGTGTTTGTGTTTGTGTTTGTGTTTGTGTTTGTGTTTGTGTTTGTGTTTGTGTTTGTGTTTGTGTTTGTGTTTGTGTTTGTGTTTGTGTTTGTGTTTGTGTTTGTGTTTGTGTTTGTGTTTGTGTTTGTGTTTGTGTTTGTGTTTGTGTTTGTGTTTGTGTTTGTGTTTGTGTTTGTGTTTGTGTTTGTGTTTGTGTTTGTGTTTGTGTTTGTGTTTGTGTTTGTGTTTGTGTTTGTGTTTGTGTTTGTGTTTGTGTTTGTGTTTGTGTTTGTGTTTGTGTTTGTGTTTGTGTTTGTGTTTGTGTTTGTGTTTGTGTTTGTGTTTGTGTTTGTGTTTGTGTTTGTGTTTGTGTTTGTGTTTGTGTTTGTGTTTGTGTTTGTGTTTGTGTTTGTGTTTGTGTTTGTGTTTGTGTTTGTGTTTGTGTTTGTGTTTGTGTTTGTGTTTGCGTTTGCGTTTGCGTTTGCGTTTGCGTTTGCGTTTGCGTTTGCGTTTGCGTTTGCGTTTGCGTTTGCGTTTGCGTTTGCGTTTGCGTTTGCGTTTGCGTTTGCGTTTGCGTTTGCGTTTGCGTTTGCGTTTGCGTTTGCGTTTGCGTTTGCGTTTGCGTTTGCGTTTGCGTTTGCGTTTGCGTTTGCGTTTGCGTTTGCGTTTGCGTTTGCGTTTGCGTTTGCGTTTGCGTTTGCGTTTGCGTTTGCGTTTGCGTTTGCGTTTGCGTTTGCGTTTGCGTTTGCGTTTGCGTTTGCGTTTGCGTTTGCGTTTGCGTTTGCGTTTGCGTTTGCGTTTGCGTTTGCGTTTGCGTTTGCGTTTGCGTTTGCGTTTGCGTTTGCGTTTGCGTTTGCGTTTGCGTTTGCGTTTGCGTTTGCGTTTGCGTTTGCGTTTGCGTTTGCGTTTGCGTTTGCGTTTGCGTTTGCGTTTGCGTTTGCGTTTGCGTTTGCGTTTGCGTTTGCGTTTGCGTTTGCGTTTGCGTTTGCGTTTGCGTTTGCGTTTGCGTTTGCGTTTGCGTTTGCGTTTGCGTTTTGCGTTTGCGTTTGCGTTTGCGTTTGCGTTTGCGTTTGCATGTGCGTGTGCGTGTGCGTGTGCGTGTGCGTGTGCGTGTGCGTGTGGGTGTGTGTGTGTGTGTGTGTGTGTGTGTGTGTGTGTGTGTGTGTGTGTGTGTGTGTGTGTGTGTGTGTGTGTGTGTGTGTGTGTGTGTGTGTGTGTGTGTGTGTGTGTGTGTGTGTGTGTGTGTGTGTGTGTGTGTGTGTGTGTGTGTGTGTGTGTGTGTGTGTGTGTGTGTGTGTGTGTGTGTGTGTGTGTGTGTGTGTGTGTGTGTGTGTGTGTGTGTGTGTGTGTGTGTGTGTGTGTGTGTGTGTGTGTGTGTGTGTGTGTGTGTGTGTGTGTGTGTGTGTGTGTGTGTGTGTGTGTGTGTGTGTGTGTGTGTGTGTGTGTGTGTGTGTGTGTGTGTGTGTGTGTGTGTGTGTGTGTGTGTGTGTGTGTGTGTGTGTGTGTGTGTGTGTGTGTGTGTGTGTGTGTGTGTGTGTGTGTGTGTGTGTCCACCATAACTCATGAACCGATACAAAGAAAAATACCAAATTTTAAACTTAAGCTTTATTCCAGCCTGCGGTAAACTGATTAGATTTCGGGCAGCGTCGGAACATTTGGGGGGGGTACTTTATTGGTGGTCATTTTTATATTTTATGAAATATATCCGTTATTTAAGTTTGGAGAAGAAAATTTTTTAAATAAAAGTTACTTATAATATTATTATCTATAATTTTTGTTTTATACAAAATTTTTCTAAAATGGTCCGTATTCGAGAAATTTGACAAAATGTAAAAAAATTATTTTTTTATAAAAATTGTTCAAATAAAAGTTGTTTGTAATATAATTCTCTATAATTTTTATCCAATACATAATTTCTCTAAAATGGACCGTATTCGAGATATTTGAAAAAATGTGTAAATTTCGAATTTTGAAGAAAACTCAAAAACGGATAAAGAAAAAACATTAAATTTTAAACTTAAGCTTTATTCCAGCCTGCGGTGAACTGATTAGATTTTGGGCAGAGTCGGAACATTTGGGGGGTACTTTATTGGTAGTCATTTTTATATTTTATGAAATATATCCGTTATTTACGTTTGTAGAAGAAAATTCTTTAAATAAAAGTTACTTATAATATTATTATCTATAATTTTTGTTTTATACAAAATTTTCCTAAAATGGTCCGTATTCGAGAAATTTGACAAAATGTAAAAAAAATATTTTTTTATAAAAGTTGTTCAAATAAAAGTTGTTTGTAATATAATTCTATATAATTTTTATCACAGACATAATTTTTCTAAAATGGACCGTATTCGAGATATTTGAGAAAATGTGTAAATTTCGAATTTTGAAGAAAACTCAAAAACGAATAAAGGAAAAAACATTAAATTTTAAACTTAATTTTTATTTCGGCCTGAGGTGAAATGATTAGTTTTTGGACAAAGGCGGAACATTTGGGGGGTACTTTATCGGATGCCGTTTTTATATTTTAAGGAATATATCTGTTATTTATGTTTGGAGAAGAAAAGTGTTCAAATAAAAATTACTTACAATATTATTATCTATAATTTTAGTTTTATACAATTTTCTTTTAAAATGGTCCGTATTCGAGAAATTTGACAAAATATATTTAAATTCAAATTTTTAGGAAAATTGTTTAAATAAAAGTTATTTGTGATATCGATCTCTATAATTTTTGTTTTTTATATGATTTTTCAAAAATGGACCGTATTGGAAAAATTGAAGGAAAAGTGCTAAATTTAAATTTTTCAGTATTTTCATTTTCAATGAATATCTATAGAAAAATGTTTCGAGTTAGATGTATGTGGAAAATGTATATATTTAGTTTATCCTCTAAACATTTATAGAGGTGCTGCAATAGGTTGTACAAAATAACCGGAAAAAGCCTTTAATAACTAGATAGGAAAGTCATGTGTTGGACCCATCAGATTTTTAAATAAAATTAATAAACTTTATAATTGTTTGTAGACAAAACGGACCATTTTTTCAAAAGGTATGAAAACCCAGGGCTAGTGCCACTTATTCTCTTTACACATAAAAAAATACATGGCATCTTTAAAACTGTGTCTTCTAGGATTAAAACAGAATGCCTATTTTTAACACAAATTTCCTGCTATTGTCATCGGAGCAATAACTCTTAACATAAAAAAAAATATTCCTACAAATTGAGAACCTCCTCCTTTTCTGAAGTCTGGTAAAATGTGTTCTAGTTTGACATATAAAGCTAAAATTTTCAATATACAACTGAAACTCTTAAATATTAATAGTAGGTATATTCTTTCAGAATATGCACATTAAGTGAAATAATATCAGGATAAAATGTTAACTGATTGAAGGATTCATTTTGCGTTTCCAAAAAAAATTACTCACAAAGATCCATTAGGCCGCAGCTTAGGGTCCGTAGCCTTACGGAAGTTTCTGTTGCGTTATTGTTACCTTTAATGAACAATAGACGGCCAGATGTTTAGAATCAATTCACTTCTGAGAAGGTTTTAACATTTTGTTGTTCTTTCTTCGTCTAAATGAGAGTCGATTAATTTAAACTAGTGATTATAACAGAATTTTATAAAAAAAACTCTTAAATAATTATGTCATGATAAAAGAGTATAGCGGAGAAAAAGTAAGAGAATAATTTGCAAGAAAAAAAACGAAAACATTGTATGGGAGTTGTGATCCGTTAAACCCCAAAATTTCAAATAGAAGAGCAAACATGACGGGCGCTCCTCCGCCAAAAATCAATTTTACATTTGAGGCAGTTAAAAAAAATTTAAAAAAAAATGGTTCAGGCCAATCGTTGTAAAAATGAACCAAGAATTTCGCTAAACCGCAAAAAACTTATATTTTTAAAGAAAAACAACAAAAATTTCAACTTTTTAACAAATTTAATTTTTTGGCTCTTTACCGGCATTCTATAACAAATATCTTAACTATTTTCTAAATAACTTTTTTTCAAAAAGATTACCAATTTTAAACAGGACCGAAGATTAACATAGTTTTCATTCCGATACTAATTCTATTAAAACAATGATACCAGTGAATATGGCAACGTTGCTAGTCTTTGAAGCCCATGGTTAAAAGGGTAGCTGCTGTTTAGTTAAGGACGCCACAGCACTTCCGGTTTTTGATTCAATGATTTAAATGTGAATTTTAGTTAATCCTTTCCTACGTAGATGTAGCTACACTCTTTAACCTCCATATTTTGTCCATTATATCGCAAAAATCGGCCAGCTAAATAATATACGCAACATACTCCTATTTTATGTTTTCAAATAAGTTGGTCTGGTGAAAAAGATTTGTCAACACCGCATATTTATTGAAATATATTATTAGGCAGTCTACCAATTCTTTAGCCAGGTTTTTCTCGTTTACGGTGAATTAAATATTTAGCTGTCTAATTAGGGTAGCAGCAGGTACTTGGGATAATCCGATTAAATAATAATCAAGAATTTGTTAGTAGCACTGACCTTCCCTAATCTATTATAAATAGGTAGGTATATTTACCCCTATTTCCAAATAATGATTGAAATAAATAAGTATATATGTGGGCTATTTGTTTTATTTATTTTAGTTATGTGTATTTTTGATTTGTGTTCGTAAGTTTAATTTGAGTGTTTATTATATTTCCAGTATATTTTTATTATTTTTCGTTAATTTTACATTAACTGTGTAGTTTTTTTGTGTACTAAATTTGGGTGGTAAGTACCTATTACTATTATTAAACTATAATTTAAATTCATTATTTAAAAAAATATGGTTTGTGGATTGAAGTCTCCAAAAAAATCTATCGAAATCAGGTGTTAGGTCATTTTAACTTTATACCGAGTTCACCTGAAAATTTTGGATGGCTTTATTTTTGGTAAAATTTAAATTGGAATCTTGAATATTTGGGGGTGAGGCAGTGCATCGAGGCAAGACATTTCACATTCTTTTCATACATAGCTCCCTTGATTTTTCCTGGCAAATAAAATATTTTGCCAAAATTTTAAATTAAAATATTCTAAAAAGTATTCTTTGTAATTTTTTAATATGGATGTACTTAAAAGTGTGCTCTTTCATAATACTTTACAATAAATGCAGGTTACCATTGAAAATTTTGAGATAAGGGTAGGTTGATGCAAAGGGTGATAAAAGAATATGTGGAAGTTCGATCCATATGCACTGCTTCATATCTTAATAATTTAAAATTTAAGTTTAAACAAAAATAAACTAAATCGAAGGGCGGTAGGGGTAAATATTTTTGTTGAATAAACACATGTCCGAAATACAGGGAATTTTAACCAAAAGTTATAGCGTCTATTATATATTTACAATGTTGATACTTGTTTTGAATAAAGCAACTAAAAATACTACTTTATTGTCTCTTTATATTTTTGCGAATTTCTTTTCGCTTTCTGATAAACAAATAATATCTAAACTTTTGCACGCACGTCTCTGAAGCAACTAAAAATACATCTCAAAACGAAAGGCGCTATACAACAAAAAAAAATAAAAGACAAAGAGTTGTATTTTATAACGTTTTATCAAAACCATTATAAAAATTTAAAAATATACATGGTGATATTCTTTTTCAGCAGAAATCTAATAAAATTATATAATAACGCTGGATACACGCTAAAAGGTCCAAAAGATAATATATTAAAATAGGTAACAACAAACTTTAAAAATTTCATTGAAATTAATTAAAATGTTTCGAGATATTCATTAAAATTTGAATTTTATTTAAAACTTTTATCTTGGAAACGAAGAGTTTTCGGACATACATTTTTAGAACAAAAATTGTGTATTTTAGCGTCTCCTACCATCCTAAAAGATTGTCGGCATATATATGTATTTAGGGTGTTCCATTTAAAACGAACATTTTTTTTGATTCGTGCCAACTGCAACAATTTCTAATGAAAATTGAGGTATCACGAATTTTAAAGAGGATGCAGGTAAATATTTTACAAATCGTTTTATAAGTATGTATAAATTATATACTACGTTATATTATATGTATAATTTAAAATATTTTTCACAAATCAAAAAAAAAACACTTAGGCAAGCAGTAGAAAAAAAATCTACAATGTGCTCGGAAATAAAAAATAATATGCTGTCCTTAAAGCGAAATCATAACTACTATTACCAAGTGAGAATTTGAAATCATTTGCCTGAATATTTTTTTATCTTTCAATATTTTTAGATTTGCACGAAAATAAAATTATTTAAATGTGTTTTTAGCGTTAAATAAAAATAATAGTAGCATTTTTTTTTTCAATTTATAATTTTTTTTTTTTAGATTCAAGGACCGCTCAATATTTGTAGAAAAGAAGATATGTGTTTTTTTATAGTTTACATAAACGACGAACAACCCCTACATATAGAAGTCATTCTAAGAGACCAACATTTTTGGCAGAATAATGTTTTACCCAAATTAATAAATTTTTATAATCAGTATGTAATGCCAGAGATTATGTACAGGAATATTCCAAAACGACTGAAAGCCAGAGAGGCCATTTGAAAAGAATATTTTGTTATTTATTTACATACCTATTTATTGAATTAAATAAAGCTTTTACTGGATACTTAGAAATTTTTCATTTTATCCTTCCTAATAAAAAACATTTTTGAAGAGTAAATGAAAGAGTCATGAGTGTTATTTTAACTGATTTTTTTTTTGAAACCATGAACTGGAGCAAAAAGATATCGGTGTCATTAATAGCCTAATATATTATTACATTGCTGGCCTTCAAAGTAGCATCACTTTATTGCATTGATGAATATTTCTCTCATGATAGTTAACATATTGAATAACCAACTCATGCCCATTTTGCCGAATTCACACTTTATTTACAAAAAAAAAACTCAGCATACATTAAAAAAATTACATTTTTAATACAAACTTTTGTTTTTCCTCGTATAAAGACATTTATTTTAAATATTGGTTAATTTAGATTTTAATTTTAGACAAAGCACCAAATTTTATTAAAAATTCGTCTTAATAAGAAAACGTTGAAAAATGAGTCTCTCTGTATATATAATTTATGTTTGTGTAAATTGTAAATAACCATAATAATATAGTTTTGTCTAAATTCAAGACAATTTTAAAATATGGCAACACGGCGCCGAAGCTTTCGCTACTTTTGCTTCATCGGACATCTATAATTTAAGTCCTGAACTAAAAAACAATATGGACGTAGTGAAATTATCAATTTTAGATGAAATCGTATTTTGTACAGAACTTAAAAAGTACGCAACATTGATTATTAAAATTTGGCAAGAATATTCAGAAAAATATGTAGAATGCTATAACGTTTTTTGAACTACATCTGTGACTATCACTTTTTTATATTTTTTAATAGTATTTAATAAATAGCAGGACAAATGAAAATGTCTCATTTCAATCATTAAACATTTTTCTATAATCTGCCAAAGTTTCATTAAAATCCATCCAGTGAAAAATAAGTTCTGTAAAAAATCGTAAACCTATGTTTTGACCACGTAAAATACACTGAAATGGCGCCCTTAAATTTGTTAATTCCTGTGTCGAAAAATAGATAGTTGTTTTTGAAGAGGTGCGAAATTATGGTGATCGTCTTAGTTTGTTGTTGAGGCGTTGTTAGGTTTTTGTTTAATTTAGTTTTTAGTTAATTTATAAAATGAAAAATTCTGGAAGGCAAAAATGCACAGCTAACAAATTTCTATTTTATTTGTTTGCTGCCAGAGTTAGTAAATTCTAGAAAAATACGACATGTGCCAATTAGGGAAAAGAGATTGTCAAGAATTTTGCACGCTTAAAAAAATGTGTAATATACAGGGTGTTTCTAAATACATGCGACAAAATTCAGGAACTGATTGCTCGTATGAAATTAAGATGGGTCTTTCCTATAACAAAATTTCGTTAAGTTCGCTCTGTATCGCCGCGATAAACTTTGTCTTTCTCCGCGAATGTACTAACTGTTTATTAATAATTTTCGCACTGACGAATAAACTAAACATCGTGCATCGCAACATTTTGTGCTTTCGGTGACTGGTGATGTGTTAGCTCCACTAATTGCGTTACATGCAAATAATAACAGTTCTGTATATAAGTTTTTTGTATCCTTTATCTACATCTGATAGTGATAACGATAACGAGCATAAAACCAGTACTTAGGATAGCGCTGTTTCTAGAATTTTATTTCGGCAACCAGTTCTACACTATGCCGTATGGCTGGTTGCCTTCTTCCTAAGCCAACAAAACTTTAACCAATAACACATCTGTTGCTTTTGACTACAAGGGCATCACAATGAGTTCTCCTACAGCAAATGACACCCCACATTTAGGAAATAATTATGCATCTCCTAGTTCATATGTGGCCGCTGCCAAGTCAATTCCAAAACCGTCTTTTCCAAAGAAAGAGCAAGCTATAGTTTTTCACACAGAAGATAATCTAAAACTGGTCGATTATGCTAAATCAATCGGAGACATTGTAGGTCCAAAGAATATCAGTTTCGCATCTAGAATATCCAACAACAGAATTTGCATATACCTAAATAAAATTGAACTAGTGGACCATTTAATTAAAAATAATCCCATCATTCACATCGGTGATTTGGACCTAGCTATAAGACGGTTAGTAACACCAGCAAAGAGGGTTTTGATTTCAAATGTGTGCCCTTCTATCCCTCACGACTTAATCCGAGCAGCTCTAGAAAACTACGGTTTACAACTTACTTCACAAATATCTTTTCTGAGAGCTGGAATCCCAGGAGATGAATACAGCCACATTCTCTCGTTCAGAAGACAAGTATATATTGTTCCACCTTCAGATGACTACGAACTCCAAACTTCGCTAGTTATCGCCTTTGAGAATAATGCTCACAGAATTTTCCTGTCCACTGACAAAATGGAATGCTTCCTCTGTAAGCAATCTGGCCATATTGCAAGCCTTTGTCCAACCGCTCAACCAATCCCCCCTTCCCAAACAACTGCCCCTTTCCCTGCCATACCCCCTTCTTTACACCCACCTAAGCCAGCAGAATCAGAATTAACTCTCACTCAAACAGAACTCGCAGCCCCCTCTCCAAATTCCATTGAAGCAACTACATCCAAAACTCAGATTCATCCAACACCCGCACAAAAAAGAACCTGTCCCAGCTCAGCAGATTCAAATGAGAGCATTCCTCTTCCCGAGGATCTTTCAAATACTCTAACTAATCCAGGTATCATGCCTCCTCCGGATCCACCCTTAGAAACAACTCCCAAACCTATCACAAAGAAGAGGAAAAAGGACACATCTGAAGATTTTAAGCTGTCAGAATCCACAAAGAAACTTATTTTAGACACCTACAGTAAATCACAAGATACATTTACTATTACAGCCCAAAACTTTATAGCGTTTCTCGAAAACTCTTTTGGCAGTTCCAGTCCCCTATCAGAAGCTCAACGGTTCACTACAGATGTTCAATCATTACTTTCCGATTTATACACCATCTATCCTTCCTTAGATGAAAGATCCATTAAGAACCGATTAACAAGACTTAGCAAAAAGTTAAGAAGAGAACTAAATATAGAGGAATCAGACGCTGAAAGTCTAGCATCTCAGTCATCTCTTGACCCTCCTGACGACGACGTTCTTTCAGATAACTCCCAACTATCACAAAAATCTTCATTTTAACTTTCTCTCTCATTCAGTGGAATTGCGATGGATTCTATCCTCGCCTTGAACGAATCCAACAATTAATCCATACTCTAAATGCTAATATTATATGCCTACAAGAAACCAACTTTACCGAATCTCACAAACGTCACCTTAAAGGCTTCGAAGGTTACCACCATATCAGGACTGAATGTCAAAGAGCCAGTGGCGGAACATCTGTATTTGTTTCAAACGACTTCTATTCGTCAGCTCATATCTTAAATACATCTTTAGAAGCAGTAGCAGCTTCTGTATGGTGTCCATTTAAAATTACTGTTTGCAGTATTTATATTTCGCCGAATTCCTCAGTTTCCGAAGCCGAACTAATAAATCTTTTCTCTCAGCTAACCCCCCCTTTCATTATTACTGGTGACTTCAATGCCCACAACTCCTTATGGGGCTCACACAAAACATTCGGCAAAGGAAAAATCATCGAAAACGTATATAAAAACGCAGACCTTTGTCTCCTAAACAATGGCTCAAGCACTCACTTCAACCTTTCATCTCACACATTCTCCGCAATTGACCTCAGTTTCTGTGACCCACAAATATTTCCCCTACTCACATGGAACCCACTAGATGATCTCCATGATAGCAATCATTTTCCTATCTTCATTACTGACAACGCTGACAAACCATCTGAAAACATAACGAAGTGGAAAATAACTCATGCCAACTGGGACGCCTTCAGATCATGTGTAGAAAATCAAACTGATGAGTTAAATTTTCCAGAAAATACTGACGCAGCCGTCTCCGCTTTTAATTCCTGTATTATTATCGCTGCTGAACAACACGTCGGAAAAACTGTGATATCTCCTTCACGTAAAATTGTTCCCTGGTGGAATGAAAATTGTAAATCTGCGGTGCGAGAAAGTAAAACGGCATTAAACAGATTTAGGAGAACAAGGAACGAAAATGACTTCATTGAGTTCAAAAAACTTAGAGCCAGGACCAAAAGAATAATAAAGCAAAGTAAAAAAGACAGTTGGAATAGCTACGTTTCGTCCATAACACCTGACACTCCTCCAAACCAGGTTTGGACTAAAATTAGACAAATGCAGGGAAAAAGGACCTTCACAAAAATATCAGCAATTAGTCAACAAGACCATATCGTCACAGACAGTCAAGAAATAGTTAATATTTTAGCTTCTTCCCTGCTAGATAAATCTAAAAATACAAACCAAGTTGATCCTTACACCTTTGACACACTCAGCCATCCCATGCCTCCCAATATCGGTCATGACCTAGATGCTCTAAATTCTCTCTTCACTTTTCAAGAACTTTCTGTAGCTCTGTCATCCACCAAAGTCTCCGCTGCAGGACCCGACAATATTCCTTCCATTTTCCTTAAAAATATATCCTCCAATAGCCTTTACAAACTTTTAGATCTTTACAATTTGATCTGGACCAAAAGAAACTTCCCTAAAGTGTGGCAGGAATCAGTGATACTTCCCATCAAAAAACCTGGCAAAGATCCTAGCAATCCTAACTCCTACAGGCCTATCGCATTAACATGTAACCTGTGCAAACTACTGGAGAAGATGGTTTCTAAGCGGCTCATGTGGTACCTGGAAAAACATAACATTCTCTCTTCTGCTCAATCGGGATTTAGACCTCAATGCTGCACTGTAGACAACTTACTGGTACTTCAGACACACATAATTAATGCCTTTAATGAAAACCAAGAAGTCATAGCAGCAACATTTGACATAGAGGGTGCATTTGACTCCCTCCCACACTCAGTTATACTGAAAACTTTGGCAGATATCCACATCAAAGGAAACATGTTCTCTTTCATTAAAAATTTTATAACAAAACGACGCTTCAGAGTTACAGCCAATGGAAAGATGTCTAACACACTAACTCAGGAAAATGGCGTACCTCAAGGATCGGTGTTGAGCCCAACACTGTTCATCCTTTCCATCAACGAGGTTTGCAAAATAATTCAACCTCCTACGGGTTTTGCTCTTTATGCTGACGATCTGTTCATCTTTTGCCACGGAAGGAATACCATCACTACAGCCCACATTATTCAAAAAACCGTTGACGCTCTTCACGAATGGTCTACCACAACAGGCTTCCACTTCTCTGCTACAAAGTCCAAAGTCATTAAGTTCTCCAGAAGAAGAAATAATCAGTTTACTCCAAATATCACGTTAAACAATATTAGCATTCCCTCCGCCGACCAAATTGTAATTCTAGGGATCGTCTTCGATAAGAAGCTCAGCTGGAAAGAGCACATTAAACAGATTAAGGACAACTGTCTAGGTAGGCTTAACATCCTAAAAAGTCTTTCACACCGCCAATGGGGAGCTGAAGAGCAAATACTGCTGAGAGTCTATAGAGCACTTATCCGTTCCAGAATCGACTACGGTAGCATTCTCTACATGTCAGCTACTAAAACAGATTTAAAGATTCTTAACACTGTACAAAATTCAGCCTTACGCATTTGCTTGGGAGCGTTTCGGTCAAGCCCAGTGGATAGCTTATGTTGCGAAGCCAATGAGCCCCCTCTCTGGATTAGAAGACAACAACTTCTCTTGACACACTGTTCCAGAGTTTCCGCAAATCCGCTAAATCCAGCCTATAAAGTCATACACAAGCAGAACTCAAACTCCCAGACTTCCAGAAAAATTCAACCAGTCAACCATTGCTTGCTACCACTTCTTTCCAATATAGATCTCAAACAAACTACACCTATCACACGTTCCTACACTCCCCCCTGGAATAAAAATTTACCGAAAATCAACCTAAGCTTAAGCAAATACTCCAAACATGACACCTCCACCGAGCTCCTAAGACAAAACTTCTTGGACATTATCTATAACTCAAAATTTGATAAAGTATTATACACCGACGCGTCTAAAAACAATAATGCAGTAGGATGCTCAGTTACCCTCTCTCATACAATTGTCACCACAAATATACTTCCATCTTTCTCCAGTGTTCACACAGGAGAACTATTTGCTATACTTCAAGCTTTCAACTCTGTATCCCAAATTAACAAAAAAGTTGCAATATGCACAGACTCTCTTGCCTCGATCAAATCAATTCAAAACATATACAGCTCTCACCCACTTGTACAAGCCGTACATGAACGCTACCAACAGCTTTCCTCTGAAGGACCAATCGTAACATTATTGTGGGTTCCCTCACATGTTGGCATCACAGAAAACGAACTGGCAGACTGTGCAGCAAAAGAAGCATCAACATCCAATCTTCCAATCGATGGAGTTCAACTGTCTAAAGATCTACAAAACTTCTTTAAATCTAAGACCTACTCATCATGGCAAGAACACTGGACCAGAATACCTTCGAAGCTACATGAGATCCGCCAATCCGTCAAGCCGTTTTTCCTCCCTTCATTACCAAGAAACGATAAAATAGCTATTCGAAGACTACGAATTGGACATACCAATCTTACTCACAGCCACCTAATGACGTCAGAACCTCCCCGAATATGTCATCACTGCAACATCACCTTATCGGTCAAACACCTTCTCACTGAATGTCAGCAGTACTCAGTCAAACGAAGACAGTTTGAACTTCTGAACACCTTGCCAGAAATTCTCAATTCAGCGGACCAAATACATAAAGTTCTTAAATATTTAAAAGACATTAACTTAAGTTCCAAAATTTAATTAGTTCCAATCTTGATATTAAATGTTATCCACACCCTGTAGTTATAAGAACATAATTTTATAATTCTACTGTATATGTGTCAATGGCCTCTGATGTCGAGACACATTAATTTCAATAAAAAAAAAAAAAAAAAAAAAAAAATTTTAGACAAAGCACCAAATTTTATTAAAAATTCGTCTTAATAAGAAAACGTTGAAAAATGAGTCTCTCTGTATATATAATTTATGTTTGTGTAAATTGTAAATAACCATAATAATATAGTTTTGTCTAAATTCAAGACAATTTTAAAATATGGCAACACGGCGCCGAAGCTTTCGCTACTTTTGCTTCATCGGACATCTATAATTTAAGTCCTGAACTAAAAAACAATATGGACGTAGTGAAATTATCAATTTTAGATGAAATCGTATTTTGTACAGAACTTAAAAAGTACGCAACATTGATTATTAAAATTTGGCAAGAATATTCAGAAAAATATGTAGAATGCTATAACGTTTTTTGAACTACATCTGTGACTATCACTTTTTTATATTTTTTAATAGTATTTAATAAATAGCAGGACAAATGAAAATGTCTCATTTCAATCATTAAACATTTTTCTATAATCTGCCAAAGTTTCATTAAAATCCATCCAGTGAAAAATAAGTTCTGTAAAAAATCGTAAACCTATGTTTTGACCACGTAAAATACACTGAAATGGCGCCCTTAAATTTGTTAATTCC
The DNA here is from genome assembly GCA_927349885.1 of Psylliodes chrysocephalus. NCBI lineage: Eukaryota > Metazoa > Arthropoda > Insecta > Coleoptera > Chrysomelidae > Psylliodes > Psylliodes chrysocephalus. The sequence continues at coordinate 2,248,857 of OV651818.1, forward strand.
TGTGTCGAAAAATAGATAGTTGTTTTTGAAGAGGTGCGAAATTATGGTGATCGTCTTAGTTTGTTGTTGAGGCGTTGTTAGGTTTTTGTTTAATTTAGTTTTTAGTTAATTTATAAAATGAAAAATTCTGGAAGGCAAAAATGCACAGCTAACAAATTTCTATTTTATTTGTTTGCTGCCAGAGTTAGTAAATTCTAGAAAAATACGACATGTGCCAATTAGGGAAAAGAGATTGTCAAGAATTTTGCACGCTTAAAAAAATGTGTAATATACAGGGTGTTTCTAAATACATGCGACAAAATTCAGGAACTGATTGCTCGTATGAAATTAAGATGGGTCTTTCCTATAACAAAATTTCCTCAGCCCACCCCTTTTCGAGATATCACCCTTAAAAAGTGGTGAGTAAAATTGACTTTTTATTTTTTTTCTAAAATTTGAGTGAAGCTAGAAACTTGAAATTCTGTAATCGCAAAGGACTAACCACGGGAATTTTTTCAATATTTCTGTTACATTATAGGGGAGTGAAATTAGCAACACTTACTTTATTTCATATCAAAACTTTTTTTCGAGATGAACTTTTATGAAATCCTTGATTTATTTAATTTTTTTTTATTCTTGAATTTTTTTCCCAAAACCAATAGCTTCAGAGAAAAAAAATTAACACCCTAATTTATTATTTTTTTTTTTAATAAATTGAGTGGAAAACAGTGTAACGGGCTTGTAACTATCGTATCGTACACTCTGTCATTATTCGTTTCTTGCAATAATTTACACCAGTATACACCAGAAGATAGCACTTAACGAAGTGTTTTAGCCACTAATTTTGGCGAATTTTAAGAAATCATTACAATACATTAGGGGGCTTAAATTTGTGGATTATATTAAGAATAGTGCTGTCGAGGAATGCATTTATTTTCATTATGATATTTAAAAATTAAAGCCCTTTTAGTTTTTTTGGGAAACTGGAAGGAATTAAAACATTAAAATATATGCATAATATAGATATTATTGCCTAATTTATTTTGCCAAAATTTAAATATTTTGAGATATTCTTGTCCGAAAATTATAAGGGGTATGAACACCTTAAGATTGAAAGAGAATTAACTTTAATTCATGAGATGCAAAGCATCATAATTGTCGCGTCACAAAAACCACCTGCTGCCAAGAGAAAATTTTGATTCAACAGTATTGTATATTTTGTGTTGTAAAAGAGAAAAAATTAACATTTCGTGTTTTAATAGTTATTTTTTTAATTTAATAAGCTATGTGAAAAAAAAATTTTTTAATACAGACTTTCAAAAATTGTTATATTAATATACTTATTTAATTGTACTTATATTTGTTGTTCCTTTAATACAATAAATACAATTTACCTATCTCCAATTCATCACTTTCCGTATCCATATACCTAGGGTCCGATTACAATTAGAAAAACACCGCTACGTCATAACTATTATTTCGAATTTCCAATATACAGGGTGTCCCGAAATTAGACGGTCATATTTTAACAGCGTAATCTACATCCTACAAGTATTAGAAATTAAAAATTAAAAAAAAAACGAATTCAAAAACGTGCAGATACCGTCACCACATCTTAACCAAATTTATATAGGATCACCCCTGAGGTACCCCCTTACTACCAAAAAAAGAATTATATAAATCGGACAAGGTGGTAAAGCATTATCGCTAAACATCCATAAAAAAATGAAGAGTTTGAGAATTTTCTCATGGGCCCAATTATTAGATTTTGACCAAATTTATATGGAACCACCCCTGAAGTACCCACTTTCTAACAAAAAAAGAATCATTGAAATCGGACGCCGTGTTAAAGAATTATTGCTGAACAGACATAAAAAAAAATATTGCGACGAATTGAGAACCTCCCTCCTCCTTTTATGAAGTCGGTTAAAAATAGGAGTAAAAGTTTATATAAAAATAGGTCCGAAAACTTTTCGTTTTCGAGATATAGGGTGTTACAAGTGAAGTCCAGATAAAATATTTTCTAAAATTTCTTTAGTTACCGGTTTTTCAAAGTTAAAAAAAAATAAAATTTCAAATTCTACAGACCTACTAATTATTGTTTACGCTTTCGAATAAGGTAACATGCTTTTCTCTTGAAAATAGCGCATCCTAGCGAGATGCAACAAATGTAGCTTTATTATACAGAAAATATTGATTTTCCAAATTTTATAGTCAAAAAATCTGATGTGTCCAACACATGACTTTCCTATCTAGTTATTATAGGCTTTTTCTGGTAATTTTGTACAACTTATTGCAGTACCTCTATAAATGTTTAGAGGATAAACTAAATATATACATTTTCCACATACATCTATCTACCTCGAAACATTTTTCTATAGTAATTCATTGAAAACGAAAATACTGAAAAATTTAAATTTAGCAATTTTCCTACAATTTTTCCATTACGGTCCATTTTAAAAAAATCATGTATAAACAAAAATTATAGAGATCGATATCGCAAACAACTTTTAGTTTAGTTTAGAATTTTGCTTATTTTGTCAAATTTCTCGAATACGGACCTTTTCAGGAAATTTTGACATAAAGCAAAAATTATAGATAATAATATTAGAAGTAACTTTTATTTGAATAATTTTCTTCTCCAAACATAAATAACAGATATATTCAATAAAATATAAAACCGGCCTCCCATAAAGTACCCCCCAGATGTTCCGACTTTGTCCAAAATCTAAATATTTCACGTCAGGCTGAAATAAAACTTAAGTATAAAATTTAGTGTTTTTCTGTGTATCGGTTCATGAGTTATGGTGGATATAGACACACAGACACACACGACAATTTTACCCTAAGCTCCCCCTAATTTACCCACCTAAGAAGAGGATCAATAACTGGGGTTTAGTCCAATAAATGAAGCGTAAAAAGGTAAGTATTTGTAACAAATTTTACCTAATTATATTTAAACGTTTAGAAAATATTTACAAAAGTGTGGTATCAGGACTTCACCTTAAACACCCTGTATCTCGGAAAAGAAAAGTTTTTGGACATATGTTTATATGAACTTTTACTACTATTATAGGATGTAGATTACGCTGTTAAAATATGACCGACTAATTTCGGGACACCCTGTATATCATCTATAACTATCAATAAATAAAAAATATTTGAGTTGTTTGGTTTAAAAATAGTATTCCTACATTCGTAGGCGGCGATAGCCAACGAATTATACCTGAATTGTAATCGGACCCTTCAGCGTACGACACACAACATTGCCAAATTTATGTAGCGAACAAGGTTCCAAATACTTTAAGGGGAGGTCTTGAGATTCGTGCGGTGTGACGTCAGAAGGGACTGGATTGCTCTTAATACGTTGAATGTTTGGTCGATCCTTAGTACTTTTCCAAAATTTCAATGTTTAGTACCTCATTTGTAAGGGTGACGGGTATTTGACGAAGAAGGTACGAAGGAAAGTATTAAGCGATCATGAGTTTCTACTATACCGTAAAATGAAGATACTTTGAAATGTTTGGAGCATATTTTACCTTCTACACAGGATACTAATAATTTTAGAAGAACCTTCGCTCGCATGCCATCATGACATTTGATATCTTGGCTCTTGAGTACTAAATATTAATTTTTCCATCACCCCTTCCTTTCCCCTTTTTTCTTAGTTCTTTTTGGTGTAGAACTAACCACCTAGGGGTAACTTCGACAATATATGCAAATAAGGGAATAATGCGAATTTAAGCTGCTTTAAGAGAACTTCAACACAAAAAAATGTAAAAATTATTTTAATTAACGAATAATAGAAGAAATTATATTTTTATTGTGAACTTATAAAAAACATGGTGTAAATATACAGAGTGGCCCAAAAGTCTGGAAACGGCCAATTATCTCGTAAATTGCTACTTCTAATTGTACAAAATTTAAAGTACACATATTTTGAAATACAGTGATTTCAGATTTGATATTTGCAATGTTGCCAGATTTGCCGTTTTTCTTAAATTATTAGTCAGTTTGGTTTTTCAAATTCATTAACCTGTACAGTTAGTCATTATTGGAATCTCCTATTCAATACGAGTTTAACCATATGTAACACTTATGACTTTATGTAGTCTGAAAGGTCTTAAATAGATAAAATAAGTCTGGCAACGCCTAATTGTCTCAATAATTTTTTTAATACAAACTATTTTCAACTACATTAAAACGTAACAATTAAAAGATAATAACATTTTAAAAATAATGGTTACTTTATCAAGTGTGAGTTGACAATACTCTAATCGATGATGGAATGCGTCTACCACATTTCTTAATGATTATTTTATTTATTTAAGACCTTCCAGACTACATAAAATCATAAGTAGAGCTAGGAATATATGCCAAACGCCATATTTTAAATTGTTACCGGCTAAATGAGACAATCTTATATCTATTTAAACAAGTATTATAATATCCCAAATCATAATTCTAAAAAATTTCAACAGCTACTCAGAATTTATTATCTATTTGCGAAAAGCCTGTCCAACCATTAGCACGTGTTCAAAGTTGTGTTTGGGTGTAGCTCGCAAAAATCATCTTTTTTAGTGAGAAATAGTACAAAATAATCGGATGTTTGAACACCAATAAAAAGGAAAAATCACAGTGAGTCCGATATACTACCCAATTTTTGAATTAAATGCAAATTAACAAAGTTATTAACAAAGTTATTAATTAAATCGTATTATAGCCAAAAATACAAGACAGTTTATTCTGTTTTTGCGGTGGTTTTTCTGCGATAAACAAAAGAAGTCGAATTACATTTCTGATTTAAAATTTTGGCAGTGTCTATTGAACCGATGCGTTGGAAACAAATTTTAAACAAACTAAAATAATAATGGCTTCTAATAAAATTGTTACTCTCGACGATTTACACGTCCTTTTACTTAATCTTAATGCAAAAGTGGACTTAACACAAACCACGCTAACTGAATTCAAGCAAGAACTTATGAACGTCGGTAATAGAACCAACAATCTTGAGAAAGAAAATATTGCCCTAAAAGCTAAGGTGTTTGAGTTAGATCGTAAACTACGTAATAACAGTATTGTGGTTTTTGGATTGGAGAATCAACTCAATTGCGTAGACGCGCTCACATTTCTCTCAAGTAAACTTGAAATTAACTTGGGACTTCAAGATTTAAATTTTATAAACCTGTTTACTTCAAAAAATAATAAAAAGATATTAAAAATCGATTTCTTGTCTAACCTAAAGAAAAGTCAAGTATTAAAAAATCTTAACAAACTTAAAGACTCCCACATTTTCGTTGCCAACGACCTAAATCCACAGGACCAACTGTTACACAAGGAGTTAAGAAAACATCTGAATACTGGAAAGAAAAACGGTTTAAAAATATTTATAAAAAATAATCGCTTGTGTGTAAATAACAAAAAATACACATTAGAAGAGTTAAATACCAATCCCGATATTTTAGCAAGTTTATCCATTATCTCTGGACCTCCTACTTCCGAAGGTTTAACACAATCAAGCAGTTCCTCTGGACCAAGTAGTAACCCACAGGATCTGGATAAAATAACTGATCGTCTGCGAAACAAAGATAAGCGACAACTTCAAAGAAAATAGTTTGTGTTATTCTTATGTCCTAAAATTAGTAGTATATTAAGAAATATCTTTTTGGATCTTCTCTTTCTATTTACAATATTTGTTTTTTCTTTTTTTGGTCTTAAACACTCCTTGAGTATCACTTAAGTATTATTTGTTTAAATTACTATTATGAATAAAAATGTTTCTTTTTATCATTTGAATGTACGGTCTATTTTCACAGGCTTCAACAGACTTTATGAATTTATTACTAGCAGAAATATTGATATTTTTGGTTTAAGCGAAACTTGGTTGTCACATGAGATTGAAACGAGGATTGTGGATATAAACTCGTACACACTTATTCGTGCTGATCGAGATGATAGGGGCGGTGGTTTAGCATTCTACATAAACAAAAAAATTAATCATAAAATATTATTTTTAAACATTAGCCATTTTTTAGAACAATTTTGGATATCTGTGATTTATGACAATAAGACTTATATTTTTGGTGTTGTATATCGACCACCAAAAGCTAGTATCTTACAGTGTCTACAAGAACTAGAAGATTCCGTATCAAATCTTCTTCCTACTAGTGATTTGTTTATACTAGCTGGTGATCTTAATATTGACTGTTTGTGCGTAAATAGACCTTTTACACTACTTAATGAATTTCTTGAGTTGTTTAATTTAAAGCAACTTATTGATAAGCCTACTCGTATCTCCAGAACATGCTCTACTCTTCTTGATCTTTTAATTGTAAGTGAACCACATCTTATTTCTAACATTCATGTCTATGATATTACGGCATTTCAGATCACTTCTCAATTTCATGTAGTATCGATTCTTTAAAAAAAGACTGCAGGCCAAAATATGTGACATATAGAAATTTTTCTAACTTCGATTTAAATGCTTTTAATCACGATCTACATCTTTTGACCCTGGACAACATATATGCCATGGAAAATGTTGAAGAAATGGTAAACTTTTTAAATATGACCATAATTAAATTGTTTGATTATCATGCTCCAATTGTAACCAAAAGAGTAAGCAAATCTCCTTCGCCCTGGCTAACATACAACATCAAAGAAATCATGAAGCTTAGAGATAAAGCTTACAAAAAATTTAAATCTACTCAATCCATTGTGCACTGGAATTACTACAAAGAACTCAGAAATTACACCACATCTGCAATTCGTCGTGAAATGAGAGCATACTTAGACTTTGTACTTCTGCAAAAAAATTCTAAATCTACTTGGAATGCTCTTAGATCTCTTGATATCTTGAGAAAACCAACTGCCTCTTTTCCTGATAATTTAAAGGATACAGATAGTATAAATTCTCACTTCACCAACATTACTCACACACAAAAAACTCACCCCCAACTTTATCTTCTTGATCGATATCAGAACCAGTCTAGTGATAATACTTTTCAATTTTTCCCCGTTACATCATCTCAAGTGAGAAAACATCTTTACAAAATTAAAAGCAACGCTGTAGGTTCAGATAATATTTCATTGAGACTAATTCACCTGGTAGACGAATTCTTATTAGAACATTTAACGTTCATATTTAACACATGTATCTCCAGTAGTCAGTTCCCGGAGCAATGGAAGAGAGCCTCTGTTATTCCATTACCAAAATGTAACAATCCCACTACCCACTCAGATCTTAGGCCAATTAGCATACTGCCTACTCTATCAAAAGTATTAGAGATGATCTTAAAAGAACAAATGAACAAGTTTATGGAAGAATACATCTTACCGGCTACGCAATCGGGTTTTCGTTCTAGTCACAGCACTACTACTGCGCTTCTAGACGTAACTGAGTATATATATAATTCAATTGATAAAGGAAATGTTACTTGCCTAGTGCTGCTTGACTACAGCAAGGCCTTTGACACACTTGATCATCAACTTCTAATAAAAAAACTTTCCTTTTTTGGATTTTCTGCACGGGCCGTTAAACTTTTAAAAAGTTATCTTGAAAATCGCACCCAGAAAATTGTCCTGGACGAAGCTGTGTCGAGATCCCTTCCGGTTAAGTATGGTGTTCCACAAGGTTCCATTTTAGGACCACTACTTTTCTCACTTTACATTTCAGATTTTCATCAATTTGTAGAAAATTGTCATATTCATCATTACGCCGATGATTCGCAACTCTACTTGTCTTTTAACCAAGGAAATTCTTTACAAGCTCAATACATCATAAATCTAAATATAAAAAAATTATATGATATATCGTCAGCACATAATCTCAAATTAAACTCAAAAAAATCTGTCTTTATGCTATTTGGGCCCAATAAAGCTAGAAATCTTCTAACTAATAATTTTAAACTTAGCATAGGTCATGACCCCATTCCACTTGTTTATGATCATAAAAACTTGGGGCTGTGGATTGATTCTGAACTTAGGTTCACAAAACATATTTCTCAACTGTGTCAAAGCTCATACAACGTGTTAAGACAACTGTATCCTAATAGGGATATACTTTCACCTAAACTTAAATTAAAAATGTGTGAATCACTCATTATGTCAAAGTTATCATACTGCGATACGGTATTTGGACCAGCTCTTCTTCAAAGGGATTTAAATCGTCTTCAAAAAATTCAAAATTCGTGTATTAGGTTCGCTTACGGTATACGCAAATTTGACCATATTTCACAGAAATTCAAAGAATCAAAATGGCTGCATATCAAAAAATTACATTCTTTGCATATTCTGAATATAACTCACAAAATTCTTAAATGTCAAAAACCGAAATATCTATATAATAAATTCACACATTTCAGTAATAATTACGGAACTCGGAATAAGAGTACGTTAGTAATTCCCAAATTTAGTTCATCCATTGGACAGCGAAGTTTCTCTTACACAGCAGCTAAATTATACAATACACTGCCTAAAGAATTTGGATCGTACACTCTAATTAATTTTAAAAAAAGGTTAAAAGGCTTGATTGTCGGTTTAGGACGGTTCTAATAAAAACAATAATCTCTGTTCATCTCGGATCTGCTCTTTGGTTCTTGATATTTTCTTGGATCTTTACTGAGGTTGAGTTGAAAAACAGCCTATGCTGACACTCCGCCTATTCACCTTGTTATTTTTATATTTAGGTAGAAAAAAAAAATTATTTTTTCTTTGTTTTTTGTTATGGTGAATAAAGACGATTTATTATTATTATTGTTATTATATTTTGCATATGTTGCATATATATACAATTTTTGATTTTGAATGCATATATTGACATTTTGTTAATTTTTTGACATATATCTGACGTACTAATTGGCTGGACATATTAAAATTATGAGTTTTGGACCAAACTAATATTTTGTGAAATGCCTTTACAGGTCGATTTCCTAAAATTTTTAAGGATTAACTTTTCCCTGTAATAAATTACGGTTAATGGTGTAGGTACTTGAGAGGATTAAATTATAAACACCCTCCTTAAACCAACAAATTTTTCTAAATATCCTTTCAGGTAGTTGTATTAATATCTTCAAATTTCTAAATAACTCAGTTTACTTTCAACTTAATTTCAGACTTTATTGTTGTGTTGTGTTAACCAGTAGGAAAAATGGCAAAATTAATTGAGTCGTGGGTAAAATCTTATTCAGATTTTGTTGTAGAAGGTAATAACCAGGTGTTCTGTAAAACATGTTCTAAAATTGTAAGTACTTTTTTATTTTATATTTTATTTTGACCTTTCGCAATGGTAAATCAAACGACAGTAAAATATTATTTCAACTCACAGTTAAAAAAAAGTAGGGAAACTTTACAACGTACGCATTTATTTAATTTAATTAAAACTTCAACATCTACAGGAATTTATTTGTTTTAGATTCTATGTAAAAAAAAGTTTCAAATCGACCAACACGCAAAAACACCCTCACATAGAGCAAAGCAGAAATCTAAAGACACTCGCAGACAAGTCAACTTCCCTTGAAACAATATTTAGAATCTGGATCGTCTAGAAGTGAACAAGCTATTTTTAATGAAGATTTTTTATGCAAAGCTTTAGTGACTACGAATATTCCTTTAATACGATTAAATAATCCAAATCTCCGATCATTTTTGCAAAAATACTGTAAATTTATTATTCCAGAGCAAAGTATATTACGCGAACGTGGTGTTGACATTTTGTACATTGAGACTCGTAAAAAAAATTGTGGGATTACCGTTGGAAACCATTTCTACATTATTGTGGATTAAAAAACAGACTCTTGTGGTCGATATATAGCCAATTTAATGATAGGTTCATTACGCAAAGAAATGTAAATTGGTCCATATCTTATCACTTCAAATCAATTAGATAAAACAAATAACTTGACAATAATTCGTTTTAACCTAACAGAATTGTCTTCCTTTTTTCTTCCGGAAGCCGTTCCAACAGAAAAATGTTTATTGCTGTTATCCGATGCTGCCCCGTACATGGTAAAAGCCGCATAAAATTTAAAAATGTTCTATGAAAACTTAATCCATGTTACATGTTTGGCTCAACAGAGTTGCAGAAGAAATTAGGTCTAACTTTCCTTTAATAAATGAATTAAATAGTAATGTAAAAAAATATTTCTTAAAGCTCCTCTAAGAACTCAATTGTACAAAGAAAAATTTCCTGAATTACAGATGCCACCGGAACCTGTGATTACTCGGTGGGGTACCTGGCTTAAATCTGCCTTTTTTACGCAGATAATTATGAAAAATTTAAAGAAATCATATTTTATTTTGATGATTCATCTAAGGGAATATCTAATACAAAGAAGTTGTTTCACAATCACATATTACCAAAGCAATTAGTGTTTTTAAAAAATTACGCATTTGTACCCAAAATTATATTAGAATTAGAACAAAAAAATTTACCTTTGGTGACTTCCGTAAATTTAATTAAGACGTTCGAATCAGAGTGTAAAAATGTCCAGGGCGATATTGGAAAGACGATTTTTCATAAATTTTCAAATGTAATTTTAAAAAATGAAGAATTTATTGTTTTAAGGAACCTTGCTTATATTTATTCTGGTAACTTTGAAGATATTAATACTATTCATCCAGATATTTCAGGAAAATTTAAGTTTTCACCTATTACTTCTGTAGATGTCGAAAGGAGTTTTTCTTTGTACAAGTACATACTTACTGATAGGAGACAATCATTTAATACAGATAATTTAGAAAAACATCTAATTGTTCATTCATTTTATAATAATGTTGATTTATAAATAAAATTAGTTAAAAATTAAATAATTATTAAGTATTATATCAGGTATTGTAAAATAAAACAAAAAATAAATATTAATAAACTATTTCGATCAAATAACAAATTACTCTTATTGAATATGCTTTGCATATTTTTCAATTTTTTACGCATATATTGAAGTATTTTGCGGCATATATATGCGCATATTTAACTACTTTTTGGGTGCATATATTCCTAGGTCTAATCATAAGTGTTACATATGGTTAAACTCGTATTGAATAGGAGATTCCAATAATGACTGAATATACAGGGTGATGAAAATTGAAAAATCAAAGTGACTAATAATATAAGAGAAACGGCAATTCTGGCAACATTGCAAATATAAAATCTGGAATTTCCGTATCCCAAAATAGGTGTATATCAAATTTTGTACAATTAGGATAAGCAAATTACGAGATAATTGACCGTTTCCAGACTTTTGGGCCACTCCGTATTTTGCTCACCCATATATACAAAGATAAGGGTATATATGATACCTGTCAAAATATTGCCCGTGGGTAATGACAGTTTATCAGATGTTTACCATTTGGGCAGAGATAAAGAAAATAAAAATAGAAAACGCTCATAAAAAGCACATGCTTAACAACGACCAGCTCGAACCCAGTTAACATATATGGCTCTATCGATATCAAATAAATAAAGTAGCAGGAAATTTAAAAACCTGATACTAAAGGTTGTAAATATGTATTTTTATGTTCTGGTACTACCGAAGCATATTCAAGATTGGCTCTAACGTACGCTTTAGCTACAATGTTGTTGAAGTTAAAGTTTAAGGCCTTTGAAGAGTGGTGTTATTGATCTTATAATCAAAAAAGATGACAGATTTCTTTAAAGAAAAGGACATCACATTGCACTTGGATACATTCAGCGAAAGTATGTTTACAGAGCACCAGTCTTCAACGTAACAGAGATTTGTAATGAGTCGGTCACAATAACTCTTACAATTTATCTCACACTATATCTTTAAATCATCAGCATATAACAAGTCAACATCGATTTTTTCCAGAATATCATTAATGAAAATGTTAAAGAGTAGAGGGCCTAGATTGCTACCCTGTGGAATGACAGAACGCTAAATATTTGATAGATTTGAATCCATTATACATACAGTATACTGTATACTGTATACTGTATACTGTATACTGTATACTGTATACTGTATACTGTATACTGTATACTGTATACTGTATACTGTATACTGTATACTGTATACTGTATACTGTATACTGTATACTGTATACTGTATACTGTATACTGTATACTGTATACTGTATACTGTATACTGTATACTGTATACTGTATACTGTATACTGTATACTGTATACTGTATACTGTATACTGTATACTGTATACTGTATACTGTATACTGTATACTGTATACTGTATACTGTATACTGTATACTGTATACTGTATACTGTATACTGTATACTGTATACTGTATACTGTATACTGTATACTGTATACTGTATACTGTATACTGTATACTGTATACTGTATACTGTATACTGTATACTGTATACTGTATACTGTATACTGTATACTGTATACTGTATACTGTATACTGTATACTGTATACTGTATACTGTATACTGTATACTGTATACTGTATACTGTATACTGTATACTGTATACTGTATACTGTATACTGTATACTGTATACTGTATACTGTATACTGTATACTGTATACTGTATACTGTATACTGTATACTGTATACTGTATACTGTATACTGTATACTGTATACTGTATACTGTATACTGTATACTGTATACTGTATACTGTATACTGTATACTGTATACTGTATACTGTATACTGTATACTGTATACTGTATACTGTATACTGTATACTGTATACTGTATACTGTATACTGTATACTGTATACTGTATACTGTATACTGTATACTGTATACTGTATACTGTATACTGTATACTGTATACTGTATACTGTATACTGTATACTGTATACTGTATACTGTATACTGTATACTGTATACTGTATACTGTATACTGTATACTGTATACTGTATACTGTATACTGTATACTGTATACTGTATACTGTATACTGTATACTGTATACTGTATACTGTATACTGTATACTGTATACTGTATACTGTATACTGTATACTGTATACTGTATACTGTATACTGTATACTGTATACTGTATACTGTATACTGTATACTGTATACTGTATACTGTATACTGTATACTGTATACTGTATACTGTATACTGTATACTGTATACTGTATACTGTATACTGTATACTGTATACTGTATACTGTATACTGTATACTGTATACTGTATACTGTATACTGTATACTGTATACTGTATACTGTATACTGTATACTGTATACTGTATACTGTATACTGTATACTGTATACTGTATACTGTATACTGTATACTGTATACTGTATACTGTATACTGTATACTGTATACTGTATACTGTATACTGTATACTGTATACTGTATACTGTATACTGTATACTGTATACTGTATACTGTATACTGTATACTGTATACTGTATACTGTATACTGTATACTGTATACTGTATACTGTATACTGTATACTGTATACTGTATACTGTATACTGTATACTGTATACTGTATACTGTATACTGTATACTGTATACTGTATACTGTATACTGTATACTGTATACTGTATACTGTATACTGTATACTGTATACTGTATACTGTATACTGTATACTGTATACTGTATACTGTATACTGTATACTGTATACTGTATACTGTATACTGTATACTGTATACTGTATACTGTATACTGTATACTGTATACTGTATACTGTATACTGTATACTGTATACTGTATACTGTATACTGTATACTGTATACTGTATACTGTATACTGTATACTGTATACTGTATATACTGTATACTGTATACTGTATACTGTATACTGTATACTGTATACTGTATACTGTATACTGTATACTGTATACTGTATACTGTATACTGTATACTGTATACTGTATACTGTATACTGTATACTGTATACTGTATACTGTATACTGTATACTGTATACTGTATACTGTATACTGTATACTGTATATACTGTATATACTGTATATACTGTATACTGTATACTGTATACTGTATACTGTATACTGTATACTGTATACTGTATACTGTATACTGTATACTGTATACTGTATACTGTATACTGTATACTGTATACTGTATACTGTATACTGTATACTGTATACTGTATACTGTATACTGTATATACTGTATATACTGTATATACTGTATACTGTATACTGTATACTGTATACTGTATACTGTATACTGTATACTGTATACTGTATACTGTATACTGTATATACTGTATACTGTATACTGTATACTGTATACTGTATACTGTATACTGTATACTGTATACTGTATACTGTATACTGTATACTGTATACTGTATACTGTATACTGTATACTGTATACTGTATACTGTATACTGTATACTGTATACTGTATACTGTATACTGTATACTGTATACTGTATACTGTATACTGTATACTGTATACTGTATACTGTATACTGTATACTGTATACTGTATACTGTATACTGTATACTGTATACTGTATACTGTATACTGTATACTGTATACTGTATACTGTATACTGTATACTGTATACTGTATACTGTATACTGTATACTGTATACTGTATACTGTATACTGTATACTGTATACTGTATACTGTATACTGTATACTGTATACTGTATACTGTATACTGTATACTGTATACTGTATACTGTATACTGTATACTGTATACTGTATACTGTATACTGTATACTGTATACTGTATACTGTATACTGTATACTGTATACTGTATACTGTATACTGTATACTGTATACTGTATACTGTATACTGTATACTGTATACTGCATAATATACTCCATCATTAGCCCTTGATCAAATTTATATGTGGCCACCCCTGAGGTACCCCCTATTTAACAAAAATCATATAAATCGGACAATGTAGTAAATAATTATCGCTGAACATACATAAAAAAATATTCTTACGAATTGAGAACCTCTTCTTTTTTAAAGTCGGGTAAAAATTAAGTTTAATTGGTTCATATAAACTTTAATCTATTTTTTCTCAAAATGTAAATGAGCTTTGTTACTCTTGGAGTAACATTATCCAAACGAAAATGAACTTTTCTTAAAAACAGGTTTTGACGTTAGATTAAAGTTTTAACAAAATGTTCTACTCGAGTAAAGCAACACTGTGGTCGTTGACCCGAATTATAATTTAAAAATAATGCATTATCTTTTTTTTTTGTTCTTTTTTGAGATTTACATAGAAGAGTAAATTAAGAACTTGCATGTTTTGGTCGTTCCGTTTAAATTTCTTTAAACAAAAACATATACCATCAATCATTTATATCGTCACGGCAAATGGTAATAAGGGCGTATGTTCAACTGTTATAAGGTTAATTGATAGAAAATTTATATTCTACGAGGTTTCTTATTCTTGTCATTTAATTTTGAGTAAACAGGAAACAGTGAGATATAAGTTTAAAATTCTCAATAATACAGTAGTTTCTCAGTTAGTTACAATTTTTAAATCGTTTTTCCCATATAAATATAAAACGGCATATGCGATTTTGCTGAAATTTGGTATATTGGTAGAGTTTTATGTGGCAAAAAAATGTTATTAAAATTTTGTCTGATAATAATACATAGGCGTAGAACTTGATTTTTAAACAATTGCACCTTTAAAAATTTTACGCCAATGGAACAAAAGGAGTTTGAGTATGAAATTTAGATTGCGCAACTCATTTGCTTTAAAAAAGGTACTCTTGATAAGACTCGATTACTCTCATGGTTTTGACGAAATTTGCATTTTAGTAATTTTAGAACATAAACAATAATTATTAAAACACAAACTTTGTCAAAACCATGAGAGTAAATCGAGTGTTATCAAGGGTACTTTTTTGTAGTAAATGATGTTGAAAAAAGTCAATGACATTTTAACATTCAGTATATTATTTTTTATTTTAATGTTAATTTGATCAAGGTTGTAAGTTGTCAATCTGAAGTTGAAATATAATTTTCTAAAAAGTAATTTTGTATTCTATTTCAAATACCAAAAGAGGCAATTTATATCCAAATATTAGATTCACACTACAGGTTATGGGCCCAGATATGGCTAATTTAAGTAACAGTTTGAGTTGGGATTGTGGAAATAAGATCAAACTGGAAGGAAGTGGATCTAATTATCAATCGTGGAAGTTCCAATTAACAATTCTGTTGAAGTCTGAAAGTATCTACGATATCGTCGAAAATACCAGACCAAGAGGCGAAACGGAAGTTAACAGGAAGACTTGGGAGAAGGATGACCTCAAAGCTCAAAAGGCTATTATCTTATCAGTCCATGAAAAAATTATTACCCATTTGGTAGCTTGTCGTTCTTCAAATGAAATGTGGATAAGAATTCAAGCCTTATTTGGAAGAACAACTCAAGCAAATCTTCATATGCTTCAACAGCAATTCTTTGCATATATATATATATGAAGGTAATGGGGTAGCTCAGCATATAGCTAAATTAGAAAACTTAAGTCACGAGCTAAGATCCTGTGGTGAGGAAATCACAGAAAATATGTTAATAAACAAAATATTAATGACATTACCTGAAGAATTCAAATATTTTTATTCTGCTTGGGATAGTGCAAATGAAAAAACGCTAAATTGCTTGACTACATGTTTATTAATCGAGGAAGAAAGAATAAAAACTCGAAGTAGCTCTCAAGAAAATGTAGGTGTGGCGTTGGCAGCAAAACAAAATAATTGGAAAGGATATAATAAAGAAAATAAAATGAAAAACGATAGTAGTTCCAGAAATGAAGAAAATAAAAATTACAGAAAATCAGGAAGTTGGTGTCACTACTGCAAGAAAAAAGGGCATTGGAAAAACGAATGTTGGTTTCGTTTAAATAAAAATAAATCAAACAATACCTTTGCCGATGGCCATTTTTCACATGCGTTGATGATCAATGAAAATGAAGAAACGCATTCAACAGAATGGTATTTAGATAGTGGTGCCTCACATCATATGACATCACATTTCGGATGGTTCAAAAATTTCATAAAATTTGACACACCGAAAAAAGTCAAAATTAGTGACGGAACTGCAATACAAGCAATTGGTGAAGGTACTATACCAATAATCATTCAGTCAAATAACGACGTCATAAATTGTCATTTATCAAATGTTCTATTTATTCCTGAAATTAAGTACAACCTGTTCTCTGCAGCTGCCGTTGTTGATAAAGGGTATACAATAAAAACTGAAAAAACCAAATGTGAAATAAGAAAAGATAGAAAGCTATTTGTCACCGGAAGGCGAGAATGTAATTTGTTTAAATTACTATTTGTAATTAAAGAAGAAGAGCCAATTGCTAATTTTGTTAAAGTTAAAGACAACTCGCTGATGAAATGGCACCAAAAATTAGCACATCAAAATATTCAACACTGTACATACATTTTAAGAAATTTTGGCATATTCTTTGAAAATAATGTCAATCTTCAGTGTGAAGCCTGCATCATGGGCAAGCAGCATAGACAACCGTTTACTTCATCATCATCAAAGAGTTCCAAAATTGGTGAGCTAATACATATGGACGTTTGCGGACCCATGGAAGAACCATCCATTGCAGGATCTCGTTACTTTTTGCTCCTAAAAGATGATTTTTCCCACCTGCGTAAAATATATTTTATTAAAACAAAAGATGAAGTATTCGGATGTATTAAAGATTATATACCACGTTTCAAGAATGAAACTGGGAAGAGAATCCTTAAAATGCGGTCAGACAATGGAAGAGAAATTAATAATAAAGCTTTAAATAATTTGCTGGCAAAATATGGTATAAAACATGAACTAACTGTGGTTTATACACCTGAACAAAATGGATCAGCTGAACGTGAGATGAGAACATTAGTTGAGGCAGCTAGATCATTACTTTCTGATAGGAAAATAGAAAAAATGTTCTGGGCTGAAGCCATAAACACAGCTGCTTATGTCATAAATCGTACAGGCACAAGTTCGGTAGATGGAATTACACCTTTTAAACTTTATTATGGTAAGAAACCAACAATTGACCATTTTCGGGTGTTTGGTAGTGATGTATACGTTCACATACCAAAAGAAAAACGTCAAAAACTTGATGCAAAGAGCATAAAAGGAATATTTGTTGGTTACTCAGATGTAATAAAAGGTTATAGAATTTACTTACCAGAAAAACATTCAGTAGATATTTTTCGAGATGTTATTTTTAAGAAAGAAGTCATACCAGCAGTTACCAGTTCAACTAATACCATATTTGAAGAAAAGGAGGGAGAAGCAACCAACAATTTGCAAGAAAATGAAAAAATTGAACCAAACGAAATTTTTGACGAGGAAGATATTTCAGAAGAAACTTCTTCCGAGTCTAGAGAACTACGAGACCGAATATATATTAATAAACCTAGAAAACTAAATGATTATGTTTGCTATTTGGCAGAAGAAGAAAATTTAGATTACAACGAAGCAATTCAAGATAAAAACTGGAGAAAGGCCATGGAAGAAGAATTAAATGCTTTGCACAAAAACCAAACCTGGACCTTGGTGGATTTACCTCCTGGTCGAAATATCATAACCAACAAGTGGGTCTTCAGGAAGAAAAGTGGTGGTATCTATAAGGCACGGTTAGTAGCGAAGGGATATTCACAAAAATATGGCCGAGATTACACAGACACTTTCAGTCCAGTAGCCCAATACAAATCTATAAGAATGGTACTAGGAATGGCTGCACATGAGAATCTAAATTTAGCTCAGTTCGATGTGAAAACGGCCTTCCTAAATGGAGACTTAGAAGAGGAAATATATATGCAACAACCAGTTGGTTTTGAAGACAACTCTGAAAAAGTATGTCTACTTAAACGTAGTCTATATGGACTAAAACAGGCTCCCCGCTGTTGGAATCAAAAATTTGTAAATATTTTAAATGATTTTAACCTACATCAGACACTATCAGATCCATGCGTATTTGTAAAACATGGACCTGACAAACTAGTTTCAGTAATATATGTAGATGATGGTATTATTACCTCAAGAAATGTTACAGACATTGAAGAGTTATTAAACTACTTAGAAAAGAAGATTGAAATTAAAAAGGAACCGCTAGAAAGATTCTTGGGCATGGAGATTAAAAGAGAACTAAATGGATCTATTTCAATCAGCCAACAGAATTATATTCAAAAGATTTTAACAAAATTTAACATGGAAAATTGCAATCCTGTATCCACACCAGGACCTACACAAGATCTAAATGAACCAAGCAAAAGCATTAAAGTACCATACAGGGAGGCCATAGGAAATCTACTATTTTTAGCATCAGTCACCAGGCCAGATATATCTTTTGCTACCAATCAATTGAGCAGGTTCATGGAAAATCCTAAAAGTATTCACTGGGAGGGAGTCAAGAGAATCTTACGCTATTTACAAGGTTCAAGGAATTTTACATTAAAATTCGACACAAATTTGGAGGGAGATCTCTTCACAGCCTATAGTGACTCAGATTTTGCTGGGGATACCAAAACTAGAAAATCTACTTCTGGATTCGTCTTAACCTTCGGTAAAACTGCTATTGATTGGTTCTCGCGAAGACAATCAGTAACAGCACTATCAACTGCAGAAGCTGAGTACGTTGCATCTTCCGAGGCTATCAAAGAAGTAATTGTAATGTCCAATTTAGCTAAAGAACTTAGGTTACTAGAAGGTCCTATAAAATTAAAAATTTATAATCAAAGTGCAATCAGAATGGTTAATGATGAGACCGCTCAAAAACGTACAAAACATATTGATGTTAAATATCACTTCATCAAAGATGCACTTGGGAAGTATATAAATGTGGAATACATAAACACTGATCTACAACTAGCAGATCTATTTACGAAGTCGCTACCGAAGAATAAATTTCATTTTTTAGCTAGTATGCTGAATGTTAAAGGAGGGAGTGTTGAAAAAAGTCAATGACATTTTAACATTCACTATATTATTTTTTATTTTAATGTTAATTTGATCAAGGTTGTAAGTTGTCAATCTGAAGTTGAAATATAATTTTCTAAAAAGTAATTTTGTATTCTATTTCAAATACCAAAAGAGGCAATTTATATCCAAATATTAGATTCACACTACAAATGAGTACCCAATCCAAATTTCATACTCAAACTCCTTTTTTGCCATTGGCGTAGAATTTTTAAAGGTGCAATTATTTAAAAAATCAAGTTCTACGCCTATGTATTATTATCGGACAAAATTTTATACGATGAAAAACATAAAAATGTACTTCTTTCATATCTTCTTTCTAATCTAGACTTTTAACAAAAATACTCGATTCTTGACATGTACGATTTTTTAAGGAATATTAATTATTTGCCTGCAATACGAATATAAAAACATTTATTGTTGGTTTCCATAGTTTCATCTAAATAAAAATATTGTCAAGTTTTAACACCTAATCTCTTGTTAACGATTGAAAGTGTTCTATCTGACTCAATAATTAAAAAAACAAATGCGTGGTTTATTAATATGGCTGTACAATATACCAATGCAGAATATACCGATATGTTACTGACATTAGGATTCTGTGAAGGAAATGCTCGAGAGAGTGTCAGGGTGTACTCTGAAAGGTTTCCAAATCGTCGTGTACCTACCCACCCAACTTTTGCTGCTGTTGAGAGACGTCTTCGGGAGACCGGTTCCTTTGCTCCGAACACAGTTGATAATGGAAGAGAACGTTTTGTAAGGATTCCTGAAGTTGAAGAAGACATTTTAGAACGTATTGAAGAAGATCCAGAATTAAGCACCAGACGAATTGGAAGGGAACTAGGAGTAAGTAAAGATGTCGTTCATAAAGTGCTTGGAGAACAATTGCTATATCCATACCATAAGAAGCCAGTACAAGAATTATTAGTCCATGATCCTCAAATTCGTTTGGGTTTTTGTGAATTTGTTAATATGCAAAGAGAAAGAGATCCAAACTTTGTCAAGAAGGTTCTCTTTACCGATGAAGCGGGTTTTATAAGAAGAGGTATAACTAATACCCATAATGAACATGTTTATGCCGTTGAAAATCCGCATGCAATAAAGGTAAACCATTCTCAGCACGAATTCAAAATTAATGTGTGGGCTAGAATAATTGGTAATTTCATTGTTGGTCCTGTCATACTTCCACAAAATCCACAATTTACAGGGAACCTGTAGAAAATGAGGAACAACTCTGGCAACTTATTCAAGATGCAATAAACAATCTTAGAGGTGATGAAGAAGTTATGGAAAGGATACATTTTAATTTTCTTCGACGTATAAATCTTTGTATGCGTAAAAATGGTGAACATTTAGAACAATTTTTGTAAAATCTCTATTTTGATTATGTTGTAAATAAATATTTTTGTGAAACCTATACACTCTAAATTATTAAAACAGAAATTTAGTGAAAACCGTGAGAGTAATCGAGTCTTATCAGGAGTACCTTTTTTAAAGTAAATGAGTTGCGCAATTTTAATTTCATACTCAAACTCCTTTTCTTCTATTGGCGTAGAATTTTTAAAGGTGCAATTATTTAAAAAATCAAGTTCTATGCCTATGTATTATTATCGGACAAAATTTTAATACCATTTTTTTGCCACATAAAACTCTGACAATATACCAAATTTCAGCAAAATCGCATATGCCGTTTTAAATTTATATGGGAAAAACGATTTAAAAATTGTAACTTCAAGGCCCTCTGGAGCCCAAACGAAGCTACTTTGTACTAAGGTAATTTTACTTAAATCGACTTACTTTGGTCTATGGAATATGTGGTATGTTTTTGTAAAGACCTTTTACAGACACCCTGTATAGTACTCATGCGCAAATCCTACTTGCTGTTGAAATTATAAATTTATTCTTGTTATGTTTCCTACTCTGAGTACCAATAACAAATCCGTAAATGTCATTTTTAACTTTTATTATTTGTAGGGACCCAGTGTCACTTTAGGTGTGTTATATGCGCAAGGCAAAATTACAAATATTTCATTCAGCCTTATCTTGTGGAACATAGAAATATTTTGGTAGGGCCTACAGCGCTGGAGTCCTCGTACAGGGCCGGCCCCAGGGTAGGGCGATCCGGGCGGCCGCCCGGAGCGCAATGATCTAGGGGCGCCAAAATAATGGAAAATAATAATAATAATAATAATAATAATAAACGTCTTTATTGCACAAAAGTACATAGGGCGAGATTTAGCTTGGCTATTGAAAATAAACTGATAAAAAAATTAGGTTACAGGCTTTTATAAAATGCACCAAAAAGTAAAGAATATTTTTTTATCATTCTGATATCATATCAATAAATAATTTTTCATAATATTGCATTGTCATCGGACCCTTGTAAGTATACCAAATTTCATTGAAATTGGTTCACGGGAATTTTCTCAAAAACGCGTTGCAAGATTTGACTGATAGTTGACAAGATTAAGAGGCGACAGGCGGAATTTATCATTTTTATTGCTAAGCACATAATTCAAATAATATAATATATTTAAACATTAGGGCAAAATCTAGTTGAATTCAATTCAACATGACAAAACCACTCAACCACCGCCTTTCAAGAATTGACAAGTTTTTCGGCCCGTGGCAGCACGACTGTACAGGAAACAACAATTTTGAAATCAAGCGAAATAATATCTAACAGCCCTTTTTAACGTTCGATTTTGGACTATGGATGTTCATTATATGGTGCGTCATCAAAAACCAACTTCTTAACCATATATCGTATTCAGTACAAATCCCTGAAAATATGTTTGGAAGTTATGATGTCCCCACCTAATCAGGCAGTATTGGCTGAAATTCAAGAACCCCCTTTATCGCTTCGTAGACAATTTTTGGCAGAAAAACAGATAATCAAATATCGATCATTTAATACAAGCATGGTGTCTAAAATTGCTCTACTTTACACTTTAACTCTACCTTATTGGCGGATTAAAAATTCGCCTCCATTGTCTGATGCGTTTGTTAATACCAATTCTGACGATTACTTTATCAACAAACATATTTATTTCCCAATTTATCAATACATATATGAGTCTCTATTGCACACACCAACTATTGTATACCCCACATACACTAATCTTCCTGCCTTAAATAACCTAATTTTGAAATTCCAATTGAGTTCTTTTAGTGAAGATATAATAAAGATATTTACAGATGGGTCAAAATATGACGAAAGAACTGGAGTAGCTTTTCTTGTTTCTAATATTAATCATATAGAAAAATTTAAACTACCTATGCATTCCTCAATTTTTACAGCTGAAGCTTTGGCCACTAAAAAAGCTCTTTTGTGGTGTAAGTTAAGTCCATTTCAGGAGTTCGTTATTATGTCTGATTCAAAGTCGGTCTTACAGGCTATCCAAGGCTCTCCAATAAAGTTTTGTCGACAAGAACTTGTATTTGAAATTAAAAATTTATTATATAATCTGAGGACTATCAACAAAAATATTAATTTTATTTGGGTTAAAGGACACTGTGGCCTCACTAGAAATGAAATTGTAGATCAAGAAGCTAAGGCTGCCTGTAGGATCGGTGTATATACCAAAGTCTCTTCATTGCCTGATCAATTCACATAAGAAAAACATAAGAAACAGATGGATAAGCCAATACCATGATGTTTCTAAAAATTCAAATAGTCATTATTTTCAACTTCATAGGCAACTTCCTAATAATATTCCTCATCTCAACAATTTTGGTTTACCCAAAAAATATACTTCTAAATTATCACGTCTCAAATTAAATCATGGACGGTTTCCTGCCCATTTACATAAAATAAAATTCATAGACTCTCCCACTTGCACTTGCAATAATACGTCGGTTGGAGACGCCAATCATCTTTTCTTTGAATGTTAAAATTATGCATTACAAACATCTGGGCTATATAAATCTTTAATCTCTCTCAATTTTCCTCTACCATTAAATTTGACATCCCTTCTGACAAGCACCGATAAACATATCCTCGATATTTTAATTAAATTTATATACGACACTAAGCTAGATATTTGAGACACTACTTCTCTTATTTCTTTCTTTTCTGTATTCCGTTTTTATTATTTAAACATTCTGTGGCAAATGGACACCGTCCGAAGCCATATCTCTCACACAACACAACACAACACAAGCCCTTTTTAACTGCATATAGACTTCGGCTGGTGCGAAATAAAATAGTTTGTTTAAATTGTTAGTACAAAAAAGCTTTAAAAAAGTGTTTGTGCAAATTGTCCAGTACGTTTGACGTCTGTGAAGGTAAGTGTTTTCATTTTTAAAAACTAAAAAAATCCATCAGACATAAGCCCAAAAATGGGTGGGAGGTAGATTTCAAAACATGGCTTGTGTGGTATCAAATGAAAGGTAATTGAGTCTGGAGTTGAATGAAATATTTTTTTTTTAAGTCAGTGACGCATAAGCAGGGAATGTCAAAAATTAGAGTTTAAATCAAATCATGGCTTGTGTGGTATCAAATAAAAGGTGATTGAGTCTTAAGTTGAATAAAATACATTTTTTAAGCCAGTGGCGCACAAAAGGGGAATTTCAGAAATTATAATTTAAATCAAATCATGGCTTTTTTATATCAGTATTATCTTTTATTTTAATTAATTTGTTCCAGAAACCAAAATGTTCGATGCTAAGAGAAAACCCTCTGGGAGCGAATTTAAAAAGCGGAGATTGAACAAGCAAACACACCTTCAAAAACCTGCAGAACTTCTTGAAAGAAGGTAGTTTCAACGCTCCCACAACCGACCAACATTTGAACAACGCCCAGCACCTAGATACTGACTTTCCGGATAAGACCCCCCTTTGGACGCAACCGTCAGCATTACTGAGCTGGGTAAGTCATCTCAAACTAGTTTGGAGAGTAGTGATGCAGTTCCGTGCAGTTCCAAAAATCAAAATTCGCAAGTTGTGCAGACCTCAGAGAAACATTTAAAAAAGGCTACCGTCCAAAGTATCTCTTCTGACCCAGGATTATGGCCCGAAATCATGCGTGCAGCAGATAGAGTTTTTTTGGTTTAACCATTGAGTGATACAAGATGGGAAAGTCGAGTCGGCACATTAAAAGCTCTGTGGTTTCAAATTGGTTCAATTCACGATGCTTTGTACAGCATATATAAAGATTCAGAAATCGATAGTATGATCAGAAACGAGGCTAGCGGATTATTAAATAATTTAAAGCAGTTCAAATTTATATGCTCTGTTGTGATCTGGTACAAAATTTTGAGTCATATTAACCCTATCAGCAAACTTTTGCAAACTGTAAATTTTAATATGTCACAAGCTATTGATATGCTTAGCAACTGCAAACTTTTCTTTGAAAACCTGAGATCAGATGAAGCTTTTGAAAGCAACCGAGTTTGCTTCAGAGATTGACGTGAAAGCTAATTTCAAAACCACCACACCACGTCATCGTGTCAGAAGCAAAACAGGAACGTTTTTGTATGAGGCCCCGGATGAACCCGTTCAAGACCTCAAACTAAAATATAAAATAGAATTTTTTTTCCACACTATAGATCAAACAATAAATGCCTTGGAAGCCAGATATAATTTGATAAATACTCACAGTAATTATTTCAGCATTTTGTAAAATATTTTTGGTCTAAAAGACATGCCCAGAAATGAGCTACTGGCTTATTGCAAAGATTTGAAAGTAGTTTTAACTGATGAAAATTCAAGCGATATTAACGTCCTGCAACTAGCCGATGAAATAAGCATTATTTCGTCATTATTAACAAAAATAGAAACCCCTGTTGAAGTTCTCAAGTTTACTACTACACTTAAATTCGCACCAAACCTCAGCATATCATTAAGAATCCTACTTACATTGCCAGTCACTGTGGCTTCAGGGGAAAGAAGCTTTTCAAAACTAAAAATAATAAGAAATTATCTCAGAACGATGGAGACGCAAAATCGTCTCAACGGATTGGAAATGATAGCTACAGAACACCAAATTAGTGACAAATTAGACTTGAAATCACTGGTTCGTGAGTGTGCCGAAAGAAATGTCAAAAAAAGGGCATTTTAATTACTTTAGTTAGTTAGAATTTATTTAAAATATGGGATATTAGTTTATTTAGCATTACTACATTTTAATTTTTGTTATTTTGCCTTAAGTGCTAAATTGATTATCTTGTTATCTGATGATTGAGAATTTAATAAAACGATTTTTTTTATTTTTTTTTTCAATGTTTTTTGACTTTCTAATATGGTCGCATGAGATTTACTTAAAAAAAAAAACGGGGGAGGGGACGCAAAATTAAGGTTTTGCCTGGAGCGCCAAAATGTCAAAAGTATGTTTAGATAATACCCTGTGCAAATCAGTGGCAGTGCAAATATTTACAATACGACAGGAAATAAATAATCTGACGAGACTTTGTATGACAGAACATTTAGATTTTAACAAATGAAAATTGTCCAAACTTTTATTTTTTTTGTGTTAATACACAATTTCTGCTTGAATGAAACAATTGTTTTCAAAATGTTTGAGAAAATAATGTCAATATTTTGATAAAAAATACTTGAAATTTTTGACAAATATATAATTTTGAGAAAATATGTCAAAATTTTGAGATATAAAGTCAAAATTTTTAAAAAATAATTTAGAATTTTTAACATTTTTTATTATTATAACGGACATAAGTTACTTTAATTTATTTTTAAAAATACTAAATAACAAATTCATCTCAGTGTTTCCAGGAAGTAGTCGCGTCAAAGTAAGTTTTCACTTCGAACTTTGGTCGGAAAGGTCCAACCGGGCTATTTTTTTTTGCAGAATGTTTATTAAGACATGAGATTCGAAGTTCACTAAAATCCAGATGCCGCTCGGTCTCCCTTTCCCCAAATTCACCCCAACTGGGGGGAATTCTCGGCTTTTTTCAACAAAAGGCGCATACTTCATAAAACTGCAGTCCCAAGCGGGGTAAATGTTCCACTCGGAGGTTTTAAAGTATCCTGAATCCATTATTTGGTTCAGGTCGCTTTTGCGACCTTCCCAGGGGTGGGTGACAGGGCCACTGGGGGTCCAATATACTAGATGTCCGTGGAAATGTATTTGGGCTCCCAAATTGCGCTAGGGGAGTTTAGAAGGGCGGAGATCTCAATGTCATCGAGAATTAAGCCTTTTCAAGCCCTCAGGGTCGTATAAAAAGGGGCCCATGGGGTCTCAAATATCATGATCACGCGGGATTGAATTTCAGGACACAGAATTGGTACGCGCTAGTATTATAAAACAAACAAATCTAAATTTGGGCAGCCTGTCATCCTGTGACCCGAGCAGGGGTGACGGAACGGGGTGCTGGGCCCAAAATATAAGATTTGATTTTATTTGATATCAAAATGTAAAATTGATAAAATTTCTCCACCGAGTATACTTCTTGGTCTTTTTGAGTCTCTGACGAACCTAGATATGGCTGATAGGGGGGCCCAAATTTAAATTCTCGTAAAATTTAATTTTCTCATATAAAGTTGATGACGGCATAATGAGGGTTTTTAAGGGTGTAATTTTATGTTGCAAGCATGTAGCCCCAGGGCTGCACGAACAAGCGTCCTGAGGGGCCGAAACTATCATGTTCACCTGGGACGATTCATTTTGATTTCATTACATAAAATTGATATAACTCACCTGGCCGGGGAGCTAACCTTTTGAGGCTGGTAAAACGGTTGCGGTGGATATGGAATTGAAAAAGAAATACTTCAACGTGAAATGGAATTAGATTTTTTCATGAATATTTAATGTAGCCTGGTGTGATAGAAAAATTTGACATTTCAACAAGACAAATTTAACACTCTTACAAACCCTCATCATACCAACTTGGTATGAGAAAATGGAATTTTACGAGAATTTAAATTTGAGGCCCCCTGGAACCCCTATAGCTCATACCTGGGTTCGTCAGAGACTCAAAAAGGCCAAGGAGTATACTCGCTAGCGGAATTATATCAATTTTACATGTTGATACATATCAAATAAAATCAAATCTTATATTTTGGGCCCCGGCATCCCTTTTGGATATCCCTAGTTGGGTCACAGGATGACAGGCTGCCCAATATAGAGTTTGTAGTTTTATAACACTATCGCGTACCAATTCTGTGTCCTGAAATTCAATCCCGCGTAATCATGAAATTAGAGACCCCATGGGCCCCTGTGTATACGGTTCTGATGGCTTGCAAAGGCTTAATTCTAAACCTCCCTGACGCAACTTGGCATCCCAAACACATTTCCACGGACATCTCATATTTTGGACCCCCAGACGCCCTATCACACATCACCGGGAAGGTCGCAAAGGCGACCTAACCCAAATAATGGATTCAGGGCACTTCAAACCCCCCGAGTGGAACATTTGCCCCGCTTGGGACTGCAGTTTTGGAAAGTACGTGGCTTGTTGAAAAAAGCCGAGAATTCCCCTCAATTGGGGTGAATTTGGGGCGAGAGGGAGGCCGAGCGGCATCTAGATTTTGGTAAACTTTGAATCTCATGTATCAATGAACATTTTGCAGAAAAAAATAACCCCCAATCGGACCTTTCCGACCAAAGTTCGAAGTTTCTACGTTTTTAGTCCTACTTTGACGCGACTGAAGGTTATGATGAAGGGTTTGTAAAGCCAAAAGCTCTCGCCTGTCTTCAAGCTAACCTAACTAACACTTTTGATAATTTGATCTTAAACCATTTATTAAAAATTTATAAATATTTTATTACAAAATTAGTGTTTATACGAGTATTTATTTGCTGGTGTTCGTATATGCCTAATTTTAGTAGCTGCTCGTAGTATTTAAAAAGGGTGTTCCCTTTTTTCCATTAATTTTATCGTTTGTAAGTTTGGTTCAAAACTTTGTACAAGTGCCAATATCGCTGTTCTTTTTTTTATTTGGGTTTATATTAAGTGTAGGTATTATTATTAGTATGATACTGTTTGAAAGTACTACAACTATTAACGAATTACACGGAAAAAAAATTGTAGAACAAATTTCTACAATTATAGACTTTTTTTCTACAATAAATAGTACATATAGGGACAGGGACAATTTGTAGTAAACATTTTCAAATATTTGTAGAGAATGTATTGTAAAGTTATTATCTACAATATGTAGTATAGTTCTTCCATTATCAATTGCAGATCATAAAAACTCGTTTGGAACCTTTACCGACAATTTTGTTTGATCTACCATAGGCGTAGATACCTACCTCATTTTATAAATTTATATTATTAATACTTTTAATATATATCATATGCAAGAAAGTATTCGTTAAAAGAAAATCGAATAATTATAAATTGGACGTTATTATACGCCCTTATTTAGACAGATGCACTTAATTGTATTCTT
Organism: Psylliodes chrysocephalus; assembly: GCA_927349885.1. Lineage (NCBI taxonomy): Eukaryota > Metazoa > Arthropoda > Insecta > Coleoptera > Chrysomelidae > Psylliodes > Psylliodes chrysocephalus. The sequence continues at coordinate 2,278,078 of OV651818.1, forward strand.
ACTTGGACTTAAAAAAAAAATCATTATAACTCGTTAACTTGCTACAACTAAATATTAAATTATAAAACGTAAAAAAGCGAGTAAAGTGTACCTACCTGTAAGGGCGTTTGGTTTAAACAGGGTACCAGACGTGAACTGAACCCCATTCGTTCTTTTTCTGGAAAACGAAATTTCAAAGAAAAAACCATGACGGAAAATAAATTCTTTGCAAATAATACAAAAGAAAAAAAAACACTTCAATTCTAAAGTATCTTTATAAATAATCATGGCAGTCTGAATCATCTGAACTAGAGTCATCATTTGGTTGAAATATGATGGGTTGTAAAGAGGGTAATACTACATACTCATCTTCTTCTTTGATAACATGTTCAACACAGTTTTTCCAAAGCTCTTGGCGGTCTGCTGCTAGAACTTTCTTTACGAGTTCTACAACTTCTTTACTCAGTTCTGGAGACTGATTACATTTTCGTTATTCTGATTTTAAGTTTACCAATATTAACTTTATAGGGTTAAATATGCAATAGTAAGGAGGTAGTCTGAGAAGAGTTTGCACAGCTTGTCAATATAATACATTTTTTCTAATTTTATACCTTTAATAACAGTAAGCAATTCTTTGTTTGTTGGTCTTTTTTTACTATCACTGGCAGGAATAGGAATATTTTTTTCAGACATAAAAGCTAAAACTTGAGCTTTTTTACTGCTTCTATTTGGTATTTTAAGGAGTTGCCGCGAGTGGTAGGATGCGTTGTTCATAACGATTACTGACTGGTGGAATGTAAGGTAAAAGCTGTTCATTAAACCGTTTTTCAAATATTTCTGCTGTCATATTTTCATGATAATCAGCTGCACAGTTTTTAATTTGTTTAGCAAATAATAATAAAGCATTAGGCACGAAACCGTCTTTGCTTCCAGCGTGTACTATTATAATGCGTTTCCTTTTAGAACATGGCCCATTCAAACAGCAATTTTTACTACTGCCAACCCAACCGAAATTTTTTACATCGTGACTGTCAAACCATGTTTCATCTAGATAAATTATGTGTCTATTAGAACTTCTGTAGCCTTTTATCTGACGCAAATAATCTTGTCGCCATTGAACTATCCTTGACGATTCGGTGATTGCCATCTGTTTATTCAATTTTTTGTGTTTAAAACCACATGCTGACAAAACTTGAAGCAATGTTTCCAACTGGTATAAGTGTATCCTGGAAAATCTGCCACCTTTGCTGTATTACTTACAATGTCTGAACCCTGTTCTCCTTATATAAACTATAAATTGTCCTTCGTATAAAATCTTGGGTAGCTCCGTCAACTGATTTCAGTTTTTCTTTACATGTTTTTTGGTTTTATGAATAATCCACAGCAACCCCTTTCGTGACTACCGGATAAACGGAAAATTTATTTACTTTAGTTAATTCAGCAATTGTTATTATGAACGCATTATCAGACTGCTGAATATTTTCCTTTTTTAAATATTCGAATATATTTAAAATAACTTGTTGTGTTTGTATATCTAAATCCTTATCGTTAAAGTCATACCTGTCTTTAATCTCACTACACTGTGCAATTTTATTTTCTGCATTCGCCCATGGTCTAAAGAACGCCATATTTATATTTATTAAAAGAAATGTAAATTAAACCAACCACACATACAAAACACACCGCACGACAGTACTCCACTGATATCGCAGACTGTCTTGCAGGAATATTTTCGAACACCTGCCTTTCGTAAACCTTCGGCCAATACAGTGCATTTAAGTTTACGATTCGATGTTTTCATTGGTAAACAACTGATGGTTCGTTTAATATTTACCGCTTTGTATAAGGGGAGTAAACATTATTTTTCGTTTCTTAATTTGGCATGAGTACCGTGCGTATATATTAAATATTGATGATTCCCCAAATAACTGTGTTCTGCAATTGATAACGGAAGGACTATAAAAATATCCATATATATCATAAGAATTGTTCTACAAATTGTTGTAATTTTTGATATTCATTGTATGAATTTATATTAAAAATGTAGTACGTTTCATGAAAATTAATATGAAAATTTTACACAATAAATAGTAAAAATTCAAACAAATTGTAGTAATATTTAATAAAATTTGTAGTAGTATTCCACAATTATTATAATTATAACCTAGAAAAAATGTTTCTTATTAAAATAATTTATTGTTTTAATAAAAAAGATACAAAGTCCTAATTACATTATGTAATAAATAATAGTTATAATAGCTCCCTCAGTCTCAGTTGGTTTTACTGCACCTGAAAAATATGAAATAAAAATTAATACCTATTGAACTGCTCATACTCATAAAACGAGGTTATCTATAACCTTTACAATGATTGGGATATTAAATGACCACGTTGGAAAACTAACAAAATTAAAATGTAGAAATGTCACAATTAAATCGAAAAAACATCATCAATCTTGGCACAACATTCGATCGTTGGCCATAAATATTTTTATTAAAATAATCTACTAAGGTTATTTGAATTAGATATCTAAAGGTAAATTATTCAAAAACAATATTAAATATACTTACCACTATACAGGGTGGCTCACGCTCAACGGGACGGAGCTTTATGGGAAAACGACCAAAGATATGAAAAATTCGTTTGGGAGGAATACGTAGGTTACAGACGGCTACAATTTAAAATTTGTTAGATGTATACAGGATGTCCCACATAAGAAAAAAAAATAGTTCATTAAAAATTATTCAAACAAGAGTAAACAATTAATTTCTGGGAGACTTTTTTTCCTTAAAAATTCAAATAAATCGAAAACTAATAATAATAGTAAGAGGGAACCTTTAGTTAACTGACATTATTTTTGATGTAGTTTTTAATTCTAAAATAAAAAACAGGGTGTTCCATTAAAAATAATATAACTTTGTATATTTTCTCTTATGTGGGACATCCTGTATACATCTAACAAATTTTAACTTGTAGCCGTCTGTAACCTACGTATTCCTCCCAAACGAATTTTTTATATCTTTGGTCGTTTTCCCATAAAGCTCCGTCCCGTTGAGCGTGAGCCACCCTGTAGAAGTTATTAAAATTTTCTCGAACCATCACTGCTTATAATATAATAATTTGTTATACCGGGTGTTCAAATTAAAGTGTTACAGTCAAATACCGCCAAAAATATGTATTTTAGAAGAAAAAGTTTCAGACAAAAGTTTTATAGTTTTTTGGGGGAAACATTTTGGCTAAATTCATTTTTTTGTAGCTGACCATAATATGACCATATCGAGGTGGACTTTGTTTTTTTAAATGGGAATCCCATTTTTTTCTTACATATTCTTAAAGTACATAAAAAAATAGGAAACTTTTAAGGTAAATATTTTTTTTAGTGGACTTTTACTTTTTGAATAACAGCTACTTGAAAATGTAGCTGCGCGAAAAAAAAGTTGGCCATATTATGGTTAGCTATAAAAAACGATTTTAGCCAAAAGTTTTTCCCGACAAAACTATAAAACTTTCGTCTGAATTTTTTTTTTTTATAAAAAGCGGTATATAGCTGTAACGCTTTAAGCTGAACACCCGGTATATGTACCATGCTTTGTTTTGTGAACATGGCGAACGACTACTGCTGTCTGACCATTTATGGTCGACGTCAGAAAATGTTGGCCAATAGCAGAATTCTATTTTATTCACATGACTTAGAATTTCTACAATATTATAGAATATTTTTCAACAAAATTGAATTTATATTATAAGAAGGGATGTAAAGTATTACTATTTTATGTAGAGAAAATTACTATTTTGGTAGAGATAATTATTAATATTTGTACACATTTTTACAGAAGTTAGTAGTAGTAATTACGATATTTGTAATAAATTTGTACTTCTACAAACAATAGTAAAATATACTAAACATTGTGGTCTTTTTTTCTATTGTTGTAGCATTTTATTCGACAATTCAATTGCTACAATTATGAGTAGTTTTTAACTATAAATTAGAGTAAAATTTTCTACAAAAAGTTAAGTATTTTTCTACAAGTCTACTACTACAATATTGTAGTTAAATTTTCTAGTCACATTTTTTTCCGTATAGTTATTGTAATATTGTAAAATACATATTATTTTGAGTTATTGTGGAATATTTTACGGTTCCTCTGTCTCAACTTCGTTAGAGTTTAGAATATGTATCTCTCGTATCTACATGCAATTATTAAAATTATGAATGAATGCTGATATTGTTTAGTCTCGAAAGTAATATTGTAGTATTCAGGTTTCATCCTTAAGTTGTAATTTTTATACTTACTAAACTACCGTTGTAATGTAAATTTTACACTTAATTGAAATTAAAAAAAATACAGTATCCACTTCACATCACCAAACCATGGCTTTTATCACGAATTTACGTTTGAAACAAAAGGTTGACTTAATTTTTCGGGTATAGGAGTTTCAATGCTATTCTTTTTCCCAAAATATGAAAAAACTAAAGAATATTTTAAAAAAAAATTTAAAATACAATAAAGAACGTATTGATATCTAGAAAAGTCCTGGCTTGACAACATCATAATAATTTCTTATGGAAACAGAGGGCGGTTGAAAACTGTGAAAATAACAACAAATTTTCATTTCATAAAAATAATAAGTCAGATTTTTTTTGTTTTTTATATAAATCATCTACTTTCCAAGATAATAAATCAGAAGGAAAATCACCGAAAACAGATTTCAAAAAGGTCTATTAGTTTTTTTAGAAAATGGAAAAATAAACAACGCTTTTTAATCGAGTTAAAATTCTTTACTAATTTCGCTATCTTTCTTCCACGATGTCCGGTCTCCATTTTGTTAAAAATCGATAACTATAGACGGATTAAGGTATTTTGTACCTCACACGTGCATGTTACTACATTTAAATTAAAACATTTGTATTTGTATTTAGATCGCTATTATCAACGATTGAAGTAATATTTTCTTGAGTAGTATAACAAACATTAATTGGAGAATTTGAAAATGTTGGACAAGATGTACTCGGAGAATTAATCTGCAGTATAGGATTTGGATTACGATATTTAGACATCGAGGATGTAAAACTGCTATAACACTGTCTATTAGAGGTGTGTCGTTCGCGAACGATTCGTTTAAAAAGAACGAATCAGTGCACTGACTCGAATGAATTAATTCACTGTTTTTAAAAGATTCGAATATTTTTTGAGTCAATTGCTCGATGGCTCTGCGATTAATCAAACACGCCGAGCATAGACCTTTTATATATTGTTTATAGACAGTACACTCAATGTATAATTTTCGTAGCTGATTTCAGCGCCCTCACAGTGGTGGGGGTTTAAACTAAACGATGGCGGCAATTTTTGAACATCTGAATAATTTTTTGGAAGCACGCTTTGAACGTGGTTATTATGTGTGCCATTAAAGTTGAGATTTGATTACAATAAGCAAACAAATCGTAACTATAATGGTTTAATCATGTTTTGGTGCTACATTTTTTTATGAAATGAAACCATTTATTATATTTATAACGATTTATTTATAAAATGTAAATTTCGGGTATTATTTTAACTAAAACTAAAAATAGCTAAAAATAAGGCAATCATAATAGATAAAAAGGATTCAAGTGTTTTCATTTTTTTAGTTTTATCTGGTTTTTCTTATTTCTTATATTATAGGTATCTTGTGTTAGCAAGAAGACGTATTTTACCATTAAAATAATGTAACAACCTGGAACCGGAGACACTTACACTTTACAATCATGACTGAAAGTTTATCCATTATATCAAAAATGTAATGTGGTCACATTAATCCTTCCTCTATGTGGTCACTAACCAATGTAAGCCGAAACTAATCGCGACACTGCCTATTAAATAAACTTTATGCTGTGGTATTAATTTTGTGCTTTATTTCCATTTCACTATTGACTTTCTGTTTTATTTCCATTTTATTATTTAACAATCAGTTCAAAAACAAACAAATCACTCACAACATTCATAAAAATAACAAAGAAATAAGAAATATGTGTGGTTATGTAGGTATCAAGTACACAAAGTAGGCAGTGTTGTCACGGTCAAATGGTGATAATTCTCATCACTTACCCCGAACGCCTGAAGTCACCAATAAATGCAATAGTGACGATGAAAATATTTTAAAACATGACTTTTCAGCAATAGTACATACTACTGAATGAAAAACGGCAAAAACGCTATAATCTTGCATTAATAAATTATAAATCAATTAATAAAAGTTAATTACTTAATTAAGAATACCCAAAAATCGGGAAAAATTATTGCTATTGGCAACGCTGCACAAGCGTGTCCTATAAACGGTGACGGTGGCGACCTCACGACGGCGGGGGTATGAAACTTAACACGCATTGACCTTGAAGGTAAGAGTGGATACACTGTGACGCCGAGTACCGAGTTTGAATGAATCGTTCATTCGGATCGGGTTCGAAGATTCGGTATTTTACATCGGCATCGGCAAATCGGTCGCTTTTGTTCTACGTTCTACGACATGATAGATACTTTATTGCTTTAAAATATAAAATTTTATAAACAAAGTCTAAGTTCTTATAGTACTAATAGGTATTTACACAATTTAAAACTTAATACAAGAACTCTGACAGGCGGTCGCGGCAAGTCGCGGTATGTGTCTGTAATGTTTTTCTAACTTTACGGGAGGTGTATAAGCTTAGGTCAACAATTTATGCGTGTTGTCTAATTAATAAATTTAAATCAAAGTAAACCAATAAATGACGAATCATAAATCTATAATTTTGCGTTAGTTTTGGCTATATATTAATCAGAAAGATGGGGTTTCCGTTATTTTAAAAAATTAAAAAAAAATTTAAAGTGTTTGTAATCGTCCCCAAGTTTTAATTAGAGGTGGTCGATATATCATTACCGGTTACTTTTCACCGGTGATTTGAAAATCACTGGCGCTACCGGTGATTGAGTTTTATTGTTGACAAATACTTACCAGTGATTTTAACTCGGTTGGTGAAACGCGTTTATGGATCATTTTTATCCGTTGAAAGGGTGAATCTGTGAGCGATATTCACCATATGACCATAACAGTTAAAAAAAAAATTGCCTGGATCGTGATCTATTGATCCTACCACTGTAATTAATGACCAGCGACGAAGTGTTACATATTTTATTTATGTATTTATTTTGGGGTGCTTGGGTATTTTTCGCTGTCATATTCATTTGCCTAGATAATACAGTTTTGAGAATGTTTCAACAATTCATATCAAAGAGGATAAACTTAAGTGGAATTTTGAACTTTGTATCCCTATTTTTAACGTGAGATTTATCAAAAAAGTTTTCTTTTAAAATTACAAATTTTCAAATTTAAAGAAACATAAAATCAAATAATCCTACTCTGTGTCCTTGGAAGAAAATATTAGTAATAAGTCACAAACAATTTGAGACAACTAAAACTTTTTTACTTTTAGGAAAAGAAGATAGGTATATTATATTAAAAATATTCTTTCAAATCACAAAATATCTATTTAAATTCCAAAAATGAAAAACATGAAAACAAACATTAAAATATTAAAAATAAAAATTATGTTATTCTTTTATGAAAACAATAATATTGTATATTATATCTGTAATATTTTTCATCAATATGCACGCTTTCGATTTCTGAACCACATTCACAGTCAATAGGAATTTATCGATATCACAGTCTCATGAACTTATATGTATATCGTAAAATCACCAATCACTGCTAAGAATCACCGTGATTTTTAAATCACCGGCACCGGTATCCCGGTGAATCTAAAAATAAGATATCGACCATCTCTAGTTTTAATAAATTTTGACTGCACCAGAAGATGGAAAATATAATAAACCTAAGAAATTTTTATTTATATAAAATTCTGTTACGGTCAGGAAATTATCCTTATTAAAAAAAAAATTGTTACTGTTGTTTATCTTAACGGACAAGGATGTATCTACTATTATAGTATTTAAATTTCCAGCTGCCTTCTTTTTATGAAATATGAAACATTCATTCGCTTTACTTTTAAACTATAAAATTAAAATAAAACCGATTATAATTATTTTACTCGAGCACCTAACAACAACTCAAATCATTATATTATTTCTCAGGTACTTTCTCAACTCGTGCGTTCGCAACTCGGGCGTAATATAAAACTACCTGAATTCGTCGCATCTCGGGCGCCCTCCAAAATTGTGCACCTGTGAGTTCGCAACTCGGGCGTCGACGGGATATGAAATTTGACCATAGTTTATGTACCCTGATTCTAATTACAATCTGATTCAGATAGTAATGCATTATCGAAAATTTAAGAGAAATAAATGACATCGCAGAATAAGCTTTGATTTTAACAGATAGCGAGCATTGAAAAGTTAGTTGATGTTAAAAAATTGAAGATTTTTCCATTACGGTTTATTTTAGAGAAATCATGTGTAGAATAAAAAATATAGAGCATGATATTGGGATCATTTTCAAATTATTGGCGATTTCTAAAATATTTCCGAAAATAATTTGGTCACTAGGGGTATTATAAGTGAAAATGAGAAAAATTCGAATTTTGCACTTTACCTCAAATTTCCCGAATTCGGTCTATTTTAGAGAAATGTATGGAACAAAAATTATAGAGAATTACATTGTAAGCAACTTTTATTTGAAGAATTTTCTTTAAAATTCGAATTTTGCACTTTTTGTCAAAATTCTCGAATACGGACCATTTTAAGGAAATCATGAATATGATAAAATAATATATAAATATTACGAAACGCCTCAGAAACATTTCTAAAACATTCCTAAATTGTAAAAATATCCTGTAAATGTAATATTTCATATATTTTATAAATAATAATTTGAAACCTATCAGAAATATAACATACTGATATTTCAGAAATGTATCAAACAACAGACGCAAATTTCCAATTATTTAGAATATATGGTTTTCTCTAATATAAAATTATAGTACTTAAAATAAAATGACTACAACATAACCCATCTTCTTTCTCTTCTTACAAATGAGAAAATTTTCAAATCTTGGCCATTTACAACATAACAAACATAAACCAACTTAATATTTCAAGTATAATCAATGAAAATGTTTAAAAATATGATTGCAGTAAAGTAGAATAATTAATATTTTTAGGTAAAATATAAACAAAACGTCAAAGTGTTTCGATACAATAACGTTTTTATTACAAGTTTTATGTAATTTAAAGAAACGTTAATATTAAACGTGTATGTATCTTAATATCCAACTTTCGGTTGAACCACAATTACATAATAACATTTAAAAAGAATATTAAAATAAACTAGAATAATTAATATTAAATTAACGTAGATATTTGGTTTACATTATTAACCAAACGTTAAAAAGGTTAAAATACAATAATATTTTACATGTTATATATATTTAACAAAATGATTAACTTTTAGTTACATAACAACGTTTAAATATAATATTAAAATATAGTTAAATAATTAATATTCAAATAACGTATATATTTAGTTTAAAAAATAAACTAAACGTCTAAAACCTTATATGCACCCATTAGATATCAATTTTTATGAGTCGTATACGATTTGTCAAAAAAAATATTTTTGGCCAAGAGTAAAGTACATTCATTTTTGACAAACCTCGTATACGACTTATACAATTTGATATATGATGGTTGTATTTTAAGGTCTGAGATCACGCACAATTTTTTATGAGGACATTTTTTTCATAAAATTATTAATAAAAAAAAGTTTTCCATATACTGTCTTAGTATACGGCTCAAAAATGTGATGTATTTTAGGTTTTAGACCATCCACAACTCTTTATGCTAATTAATTTTTTCTTTTTGATAAAACTAATAAAAAAAAGTTTTCCATATGTAGCCAACTTACACAGACACCCTACATAAAAAATGGTTTAAAATAAAAATTGAATAGCTAGCCGAGGTAGGTACACTATTATTTATCAATCTAATTATATAATAAATAAATTACACTTTTTTCAGTAAAAACTACAATTTCAAATGTCATAACAATGTAATGTAAAGATTATGTTCGCAGAGAAAGATAAATAAAAAATCTTGTTTTATGAAAGTTACATAATATTTAAAAACTGGCAAGCTCCTCCTGTACGGCACTCCGTATATAATTTTAAGTTTAAGCCGAAAGCACCTTCTCAGGTACCGATCCTTGAACGCCCGAGTTGCGAAGGGTATTTAATCTACCTGTAGCCTTCCGCCCGAAATGCGAAAAATTAAGGATTCCGCCCGAGTTGCGACGCACGAGATGCGCATAAATCATTTCTCACGCATTACAGAATAAACCCCACTCAATGACCTAGTAGGTAGATAGATAGGTTAGGAAGTACTCAAATTCGTAAACGTTCGGTTCGATTTCCTTCGCCGGATCGGCGGAATAACATCGTTCGTGGTTAACTAAAGTGAATCACTTGAGAACGAATCTTTAAGAACGAATCTTTTTAGGTGAATGACTCAAATGAATTAATTCAGTAAAAAGATTCGAACTTCCCACCTCTACTGTCTATGGTATCCATCAGTATCATTAACACTATCTGGTAGCCTAACATTTTTATATTTTAAATTGAACTTAATACGTGAATATAAAATTTCCACACACTTATTCAGTTTTTCATTAGTAAATATGATTACTTTTCCAGATTTCTCTTCACAAAAAATACATTTTTCTTTTCCGTTACTAATCACGACGAAATTTAGCTTTACCCTTTGATGATCACAACTAATAACACACAAATATTAAGATACATGGACGACGTCTTCATAAAAAGTAACAGACAGCACTCTTCTACATCGCCTACTATCTCTGAGACTCAAATTGGTCCGGATTCTTATTATATAACTGAATTTATATATGGCAAATTAATTGTAAGCTCTTTGATAGCATAACTATATTATATTAAAATTGCAGCTATACTAAAATGATTTGAAAAAATATTTTTTTTAATTACTAATATAGCATCTGGCACGGAGTTAGCATTGACAAAACTGTATGGCACTTTATAATTATATTGCTACAAGAATATAGAAAATTATGAAGAAAAAGAAATCGACCTAAAATGATTTGAAAATACGTAATTTGTACCTGTACAAATAGGATGCGCAGAAGAAAACGCAACCACTCACAGCAGCCAGATGTACCGTATCCCTACCAAGCTTCAATAAGGAAAGAAATATCAAAAGATCAGCCGACCTAAAATACTTTTTTTCGTGACGTTGCCAGCTCTTATACTATAATTTCAAGATTCCAGGACTTTTTTTTTAATTTTTTTTATGAAATTTGGCATGCATATTTATAGAGTCGTGCATAATGGGGCTATGGAGTCCAAATTTTGATATATATAAAAAAGCATTTTTAATATATCAACAAATCAAAATGTAAAAAAAACGAGTCTGTAGCCGTATTTTTATTCAAAAAATGTAATCTTTATTTCAACTATTTTTGTAAAGCTGGAAATACTAAAAATCAAAAAATGTATTTAGATTTACTCGAGTTAATAAATACTTAGCAACGTCGCACTGATATTGACCATGTCTCCAGGATGAGCTTGCTGTTTAACCTCTAACCAGACAGGTTAAATTTTCGTAACGCTGCTGCAGATTTGACGTTTCTGAGACGCTTACTTTCATAAAACTACTAAACTTATTTTTCTTAGTTCTTTATTTTAAACACTTTATTTATCAATTGACCTTAATAATTACACCGGCTGACAAATGAACATTTTTGATTAAGTATAAGGGTTAAGAAAAAGTCCTTTATTTCTCACACGTCAATTTTAATTGGCGACCGGTTTCGAAGCTATTGCTTCATCATCAGGCACACCTAAATGGAATGTCAAGGAGTAAGTAGTAATAAAAACAATTATAAAAGTATGAACGGACATTAACATATACAAAAAAACAGAAAAAAATACAAAAGAAAATTAAACAATGACCTTGACTCACCTTGACTATTTCCATAAAGGAAGTGCTACATAACGTTTAACAAAACGAGTTAAAAAAGTCAGAAAAGTCATGTAATACCTACAATAGTATTTTTTTAAAATATTTTAGGTTAGATTAAACCGTGAGATGTCTGATTGAATAAATTAATTAAAACACATGTAAGACAATTATTAACTAAACAACACAAAATAGTTTTTACAAGCAAAAACAGTTAAAAATTTTTAAAGAATAGACGTTAATTACAAATGAAAAGTAAAGAGTAAAAGTAGAAAGTAAAAATTATCAGACTACCATGACATCTATCTAGATTTTTAACGAATCAGTGCAGTAAACTGTAAATTTTAAATTTAGCGGATAAATAGTGTACTAAAAAAGTTGTTATTTATTGAAAGTAAGTATAGGTGGCGGTGGCACAATTTATTGATAGTAAAAATATTAAATTGGAATGAGAAAGTAAAAAATACTAATAAGAAAAATAGAACAATAAACAAGAAAATATGAAAATTCATATGTAAAAGTGAAAATTGAAGCAGATAATCAAAAGAAAAATTACTGTTACAGGGAAACGGAAAATGAGTTGACAAGTACGAATGTCAAAAAAGAAAAGTCAAATTTTGGCGTATGACATCCACATGGGAGAATTTAAATAAACCAATTAAGGGAACATTTAATAAGAAAGATGCGAGTGGGCAAAAATTAATGGAAACAGAGAAAAAAAAATCTAAATTGGGAGAGAGTTTGTGGTAAGTAACTGATTGAAGATCAAATGAGTGGGGGTACAGGTCAGAAATTAATTTATATAAGAGCAGAAAACGTTGGGGTACTAATAAATTGAATTTGTGCATTCATAGAGCAAGAGGGACGCTCGTATCAAGCGAATTCGACAACTATACAACCAAGGAACTTCCGTTCGATTGAAATTCCACATACTCAAACCCAAGAAGCATCAATGCTTTAGGCGGATAACTTAAATTTCACAATTTTCGAAGAAAATGCCGTTCAAGATAACCTACATGAGAAAATTTGAAAGAAAATCAAGAATCGCAACTATATATCGAATTACATCACAGCCGCTATTGTGTTAGCTACACTAATAGTTCTATGGGTCTGCTACAAAACAAAATATGCCACCATGTCCGCCTTGGCCCAACAGCATCGCCGAAACACGCAGAGATCGAACTCCAAAAACCAGCGTCAGTCAGGAACGAAAATCCTCGTGAGTTAAGATGAGAGTCGCTAGTATGTTAAGATTTGAACATTTTTCTTTATATTCACCAATTAAATTAACATCCTGTATATGAAATTAATTATTTATTGAATTAAAATGTTTAATTTCATATGCAATTAATAATAAACACGTTCCAATTTCGTATCTAGTTCGATGTGTAAATTATAATAATAAAAATGCTGACTTATTTCAAAATTGTTTTCAAAACATTGAACTAGAGAGACTGAAATTGGAATAAAAATATTTTTCTAATGTACATTTAAATAATTAAATAATATTAATTGTTATTATATATTGTTTATTCTGTGATAATATAAATGTAAATACAAACAAAAAATAAAGAGATTGACTAACAACATGTGGTAGTATACTTTACAAAAGTATCTCTGAAATGAGATTCATGAAAACCATCTTGTGGTATTAATTACAACAATTAAGCTTTGAAATCTATTCAGCCACATATAAATTATTTTACCTCTAATCCGAAAGATGTGCTATTTTTCGTAATAGTTATATTTAAATTATTTTTTCATTTACATTTGACAGATTTAAAACAAATTTAAAACTTAATTTCTCAAAATTTACTTAATGTGGCATGTAACCAACCTTATTACACCAAGGTCTTCAATTATTTCAATAATAAAAATATTTTTTAATCCGGGCCCGACTTTTCCATCGAATCTAACAGAGATAGCACCATTCCGTCTTGCTTGGTTCTCGACCGCCAAATCAAAGGCGCCGACACGGAGTTGTGGAGCCATCCAGCGCGCGACGTTGCCTAATTAGACTTAAAGGTACTGTGTCGCGTATTATTTAGCAAATTTAAAATCTGGGTTAGGAGCGTACTGGATAACGCCTAACCCTTACAGGACAGCGATAAAGCATAGTTCACTCTACGGTAAACAAGTTTTCTTAAACAGATTTAAAGGAATCTCTAAAACCATGTAACAAGATTAATTTATCCTGCAGTCCTATTAGCAAAAAAAAATAACTTCAATAAAATAATTATTAATTTTTATGCTTTTACAAAATCCTAATAAAACATAAATAAAACTTGTATATCCTAAAAATGTTACTTGGGTAGCCACCCGAAATATCATAAGGTTATAAAATATTTAATGTATTTTTCTTGAAACGAAAATTTGTTTTTACCGAAAACCATTACAATCCATTTTAAGGTGTAGTGAGTAGCGAGTAGCGACTTTAATTTAATCAGAAAGTTGTTTCTTCATCATAAAATATTGCGGCCAGGGCGCCCACACTTTAATAATTATTATACGCTAAATGACTACCTTCTTCGTCTTTAATATTATTATCAAATATTTGGCCGATGTCTGGAGGAAGGTAGATTTAATGGAATGTTGCCACTACGCATTTTATCCTTTGCTGCATAAATTGAGGAGGATAGATATTTAATGTCTAGATTTTACATAATATTAAATTCAGGATATGCTGCTTGGGCTGGAATTTTCCATCGATGCGGAATACAAAGTGCGAAAGGGATGTCGCTTTATGTTCGGAAAGGGATAGGTCGTTTACGGTTATTTTTGTCAAGGAGAGGCAGCTTGAATTAATGGATGCGCTATTTTAATATTTCCCTAAAAAGTCGGCATATTTAAAATAGGAATATTTGTATACTTTTACATTTAGGGTGCGCCATTTATTTTTTACCTAAAACATAGATTTAAAAATGCAGATACTTAAGAATCAACAAATAAGTAGAACTGACAACTAACGAAGGCGTCAAAGTAAAATTTAAACATTAATATCAAAAGGTTTTAGTATTAACATCAATAAGTTCACTACTATAGAATGTGTGCAATTATACAGTTTTTATGATCGCATTTCCATTATTCTATTAAACGTAGATTTAGATCATTTTGACAATTGCTGCGATTACAAAAAAATGACAGTTTATATGTCATAATTGGAAAAAGTTTATTTTCCTACCTCTTTGGGTTTTATTGAATTTTGCAACAAAATAAAATAAGTACTTACAATTATATTCCGGAGCAGGTCAACTCGGCGATGTAAAGTCGGCGACGGTCAACTCGGCGATGCCGAGTCGGCGATGGTCATCTCGGCGATGGTAAACTCGGCGACGATCAACTCGGCGAAAAGGAATACAATAATATATTATTCAATTATTTATTATAATACAAAATAAGATACAACCTATAAAAAAATTTGATTGGAGAATTTGATTAATAAAATAAAAATATATAAGAGATTTTAAATAAGAAACTGGAAAAAAGTTATTATTACTAAAGTAAATCAACATATACAGGAAAAACTATATTAAATATTAAAACTAAGAATCTGAAAGAGAAACTTTTTGATTAGGAAATTAAAATTTAATGGCCAGAGTTGTTTGGAATTACAAAATTAAGGTGGCAATAAAATCAATTAAGGGTCTTAACTACAATTAGGGTTTTTAATACCTAGTATTAGAAAGCAAATAAATATTAAGGGCTTAAGATTTTTCAAAGCAAAATAAAAATAAGATAACCTTATAATTGCCTGCTTAAGGGCTTAAGATTTTTCAAAACAAAATAAAAATAAGATTACCTGATAATTACCTGCTTACTTGTACCTACATCCTATAAAAGACTGGTGATATTCACTTTCCTTAATATTCTGAATTCATCTCAGAAGTAAAGACATTGTGTGTAATTTTGTTCGTCTGTGTGAGTTTTTTATTTACTGAGACTCAAGATGGAAAATAAAGTTCTTAGCCAAAGGGGTCACGAAAAGTACTACTGGGATGGCTACCTATACACGAAGGATAAAACGAACAAGGACAACACCATTCAATTCTGGCGCTGCGAAAACAAGCATGAAAGATGCAAAGGAAGAATATGGGCCAATATTATGGATGGTTCTTTCAAATGTATACGAAATGAACACACATGTAGTACGGTAGGAAATGCAGCAAATGTTGTTCTGCAAAAAATGAATACCACTGTGAAGCACCTGGCCGCGACAACGATGGAGAATCCTGCCCAAATGGAATGCTTCCAAGTTCCAGTGTTATGCGGAGAAACATTTAAAGAGTAAGAGTAACCATGTGCAAAGCACCCGCCAATCCAGAAACTCTTAGTGAAATTATCATCCCAGAAGTGTACTCGCAATATTATTACAGCCCTACTCAATATGAGAATTTTTTGCTGGCAGATTCCGGAAGAGATCAAGTGGATCCACATCGAATGCTAATATTTGGTAGAGAATACCATGCAACATGGAGTGCAAGCATGAAAGAATTATTTGTTGACGGCACATTCTTATTGTGTCCTCCACTTTTTGCTCAAATATTTGTTGTTATGGCAAGAAAAGATACGCATGAAGAGAAGGGTCCAGTTTTTCCTGTACTATATTGCTTGCTGCCCAATAAAAGTGCAGAAACATATCTCAATGTGTTTAACATGATAAAAGTTCTTTGGCCGCAATTAAATCCGGAAAGCATCAGTGTCGACTTTGAGTTGGCAATTCACCAGGCCGTAACACAAGTTTTCCCAGAAGCCGAAATTAGAGGATGCTTATTCCACTTGGTCAAAAATCTTCGAAAGCATTTATCTTCTTGCAATCTCCTAGGAATGTACAATACTGATCCCGAATTTGCACTACATGCAAAAATGGTAACATCATTGGCATTTGTCCCAGAAGAGGATGTGATTGAGGCCATTGCCGAATTGGAAAATGAGTTGCCAGAAATATTAGAACCAATTTTAGAATGGTTTACCAGCAATTATATCGGTCGACTTAGGAATAATGGAACCAGAGTGCCAGCAACTTTTCCATCAGCAGTTTGGTCCGTTTATTTTCGAACATTGAATGGACGAGATAGGACAAATAATTGTGCAGAAGCATGTCATCGCAAGTTGCAACTGGCTTTTGGTTCTGGCATTGCTCATCCTTCGTTATGGACATTCATAGATAATTTAAAAAAGGTACAGTCTTCGTACGATGCAGACTATAAACGAGCAATTGCCGGGCGCAATGGCGCATCAAAAAGGAAACGTTATGAGGAAGCCGACGAGAGGATTTTAAATAAAGTGGCCAATTATAACAGGCAAAATTTGATCAAGTATCTCAGAGGGATATCACATAATTACAACATGAATTAGTTTTTTTATATTATATTGTATTATAATAAATATATGTATTATAAATAATTGTAATGTGTATTATAATAAATAACAATATTCTATAATCAACCTTTTTTTATTTCAGTTTTTATTTTTTAATTCCGTTTTAGCATATAATATGTTACTTAAATTTTTTTATTTCATAACCTAATATTTTAATATATTATATCTTATTTTTATTTTGCATTGAAAAATCTTAAGCTCTAAATTTTCCCTTAATATTTTAATTTACTTTCTAATAATATGTATTAGAAACCCTAATTGTAGTTAAAACCCTTAATTGATTTTATTGCCACTTTTAAAATCTCTTATATATTTTTATTTTAATAATCAAGTTCTCTAATCAATTTTTTTATAGATTGTATATTATATTGTATTATATTAAATAATTGCATATTATATTATTGTATTCCTTTTCGCCGAGTTGATCGTCGCCGAGTTTACCATCGTCGAGTTGGCCATCGCCGACTTGGCATCGCCGAGTTGACCGTCGCCGGCTTTGCATCGCCGAGTTGTCGCGTACCGATTATATTCCAAGCTTTCGGATGTGATTATATCCATCAAAAGTGAAATAAAATATTTGTTGATTAAAAATTTCTAATAAAATGAACAAACAAAATTTTCTGATACAACCTCAAAGTTAAGAAGTAGAAAGAGGACAGTATGTATGTATGTATGTGTCGCCATAATAATATGGTCAAGAGTCGCATCCAAAAGTTCTAATTAGAGAGAAATGAATAAATATTTCAATCTGTGTTTATTTTTCGAGTTATTACTTTCCTATCTGTATACTGATAAGGAGGAAAGTAAAGGAACCTCGAGCTTTCAAAGGTTTTTTACGTTTTGAGGTCCCCTGAATTCGTTTTAACTATTTTCGCGATGATGTCCCTCTCTCTGTCTGTCTGTGTGTGTGTGTGTGTTTGTGTTTATCCTCGATAACTCATGAACAGATACAAAGGAAAACATGACATTTTAAACTTAAGCTTTATTCCGGCCTCCTGTGAACTGTGTGTGTGTGTGTGTGTGTGTGTGTGTGTGTGTGTGTGTGTGTGTGTGTGTGTGTGTGTGTGTGTGTGTGTGTGTGTGTGGGGGGGGGGGGGTGTTTGTGTTTATCCTCGATAACTCATGAACAGATACAAAGGAAAACATGACATTTTAAACTTAAGCTTTATTTCGGCCTCCTGTGAACTGATTAGATTTTGGGCATTTAATATTTTATGGAATATATCTGTTATTTACGTTTAGAGAAAAAAATTCTTTAAATAAAAGTTACTTTTTATATTCTCTATAATTTTTGCCTCAAATATGACAAAATGTAAAAACTCAGATATTTAAGAACATTGTTAAACTAAAAGTTGTTTATAATATCGATCTCTATAATTTTTGTTTTTAACATGATGTTTCTAAAATGGATCGTAATGGAAAAATTGCAGGAAAAGTACTAAATTTAAATTTTTCTGAATTTTCGTTTTTAATGAATATCTATAGAAAAATGTTTTGCGTTAGATGTATGTGAAAAATGTATATATTTAGTTTATCCTAAACATTTATAGAGGTGCTGCAATGGGTTGTACAAGATAACCGGAAAAGGCCTATAATAACTAGATAGGAAAGTCATGTGTTGGACACTTTGGTTTGTTGGGTTTATTTTATACTAGGAAGCTCGTGTTTTATATGGTTTCAAATATAAAAGAGAAAGTGAGTTTACGTTTCACTCAATAATATTATTTCTTACCAAAAGACATAGGCATAGTTTTAGGAGAAAAAGGTAAATAAAATATGAACATTAAAAAAAATTGTTATTTTATTTATTGTTCTAGAAGATGAACTAGTAGAAACTTATGATTGGAGGCACTTAAATGAACTGAAATTTTAGAAGTTAAACGAATATATTATATTGATTCAAGGCACTTTCTACAGGAATGCTTTGCTGCAACAAATATATTATATTTAATGTTTCTAAATAATATCAAGCACTTTTAAAAAATTTATTATTACTTTTTAGGAACTTTATTAATTTAATTTATTAATTTTTAATAAATTTTATTAATTTTTAATAAATTTTAATAATTTTTAATAAATTTTATTAATTTTTAATAAATTTTATTAATTTTTATTAATTTTAATTAATTTTAATTAATTTTTATTAATTTTTATTAATTTTTATTAATTTTTATTAATTTTTATTAATTTTAATTAATTTTTATTAATTTTTATTAATTTTTATTAATTTTTATTAATTTTTATTAATTTTTATTAATTTTTATTAATTTTTATTAATTTTTATTAATTTTTATTAATTTTTATTAATTTTTATTAATTTTTATTAATTTTTATTAATTTTTATTCATTTTTATTCATTTTTATTCATTTTTATTCATTTTTATTAATTTTTATTCATTTTTATTCATATTTACTCATATTTATTCATTTTTATTCATTTTTATTCATTTTTATTCATTTTTATTTATTTTTATTCATTTTTATTAATTTTTATTCATTTTAAATTATTTTTATTCAGTTTTATCCATTTTTATTCATTTTTATTCATTTTTATTCATTTTTATTCATTTTTATTCATTTTTATTCATTTTTATTCATTTTTATTAATTTTTATTAATTTTTATTAATTTTATTAATTTTTATTAATTTTTATTAATTTTTATTAATTTTTATTAATTTTTATTCATTTTTATTCATATTTACTCATATTTATTAATTTTTATTCATTTTTATTAATTTTTATTCATTTTTATTCATTTTTATTCATTTTTATTAATTTTTATTCATTCATTTTTATTCGTTTTTAAAATACGTCATTATTTACTAATAATGAATTGCTACAATTCCAATTTTAAGTTTCTATCTTTAAAAAATCGATACTTTAATAGAAACTTTCAACCCCCGTTTCTACCCTTAAAATCTGAAAATTCAAAAACCCTGTATTTTAGATGTTTATGTTACACTACCACTATGCAAAAAATCATAACTAATCTCTTTCAGCTCTATGAAAAACAAAAACAAACACTTATACGTATAATTTTCCTATGTGGTATTCCATAATATAATCTATTTTGTGATAAATTTTATCCAGATCCATTAAGCCGTTTTGGCGTGAGAGAGCAACAAATATCCATTCATCCACACATCCAAACTTTCTCATTTATAGAGTGCTTCTCAAAACTCCCCTCCCCCCTCATTTCTTTTGAATGGTGATACTTAGACTGACGAAATTTGGAAGGTAAAAATAAACTAATGTAAGCTTCTATATTAGTGGTAATAGGTGACGTAATAGGCATCGGTAACTTCACCAGTCAATAATTTTAAATGGGACCTTATTTTAACCATCAAAAACATCGTAAAAAAATAGTATGTTGAATAGGTATTCTAAATACCTTTCAAACGAGGTGTTACTTGATATAAGGTCCTATTTAATATTATTGCTTTCAGTTTCCTGATGACGTCACCGATGCCTATTCGTCACCTGTTACCACTAGTAGAGAAGCTTACAATAGTTCATTTTCACCCTCCAAAGTTCATCACTTTTGAGAAGCACTGTATATTAGTTGTATGGGATGAATGTTTAAAAATTATAATGATAATACATGCCAGTAATGTCAGCAGATTTAAAAACACAAAACCTTTCTTCACAAGAGAAATTTAGTATCTATTTCTAAAATATGTGGTTTCATATAGTTTTTTTATAGTGCTCTATACTCTGTACTCGCTGAAACCCTATAATGTGTCCACATTGTTGGCTGAAATACGACGTAAACTTTTAGCTTGATGTTCGAATGCATGGCACTGGATGCTGTCGGATTTAAACCTTTTGATTGCGATGCCTTCGACCCGGTTTATTTCCTCGTATATTTACAGCGAAACGTGATTTTTTGTTTCTGAATATTTTTTCGTTTTGTTTACCCATAGTGTGAATATTAACTGCCCTTTTCAATTTTATCGAGACCTATTAAAATAATAGTTGACGTATGATTTTAAGGAGAAGGAGGAGGAGGAGAAGGAGAAAGAGGAGTAGAGAAGGATATACAATTTTATCAATCGTATACGAGATTTGTCAAAAGGTACTGTTACGGTTCCAAATCCATATGAATGTACTGGGATGATTTTGCCACAAAAATAATATATATAGTATTGACCTTTAACTTTTAATTAGTTTAATTTATTATTTAAGTATAATAGGAATAAAATCACTCCGTATACTCCGTTTTGGGTAGAAGTTTAATAGGAGATCCATTTCTCATGTTCTGTGAGTTAACTAGAATGAAGAGATACCTTTTATAAGTCCATTGTCAAATTAGAAATTGTAGAAGTTTAACCTTTTATCAAGTATTTCTTTCTTGTTTTGAAGATTCGTTCTGGTCCTCTCTAGATATATTTTCCATTGTTTTTCTTAATTAGTTTGTAGTTAAGTTCTAGGAGCCTAAAAGGGACAAAGAAACGTTTTGAATTCTATAAATGGTTTCAGGGTTCATTTTCTTTGTTTATTTACATTAATTATGACATTATGTCATTCAAATTTATTCAGGTAATTATCTTATTCATTACAAATAATTAAAACCCCAAATAATCTGGGTAATTTTGGAATTAGGTAGGTGATTGTGAGAAATTGGTTAATAATATTTTAAATTACCTGTGATATTTTATTATCATTTCCTGTAGAAGTCATTAATTTTGTCGGTGCATATCCTGCCTCCATTTTTCATTCTTCTAGTATCCCTTCATGGAACATGTGTTTTTGAAGATCTTTTTATAAGGATATAAGGTACTAGAAACAAAGACATTGAAAATTTATTTAGTATTGCTATTTGTTGGTATACTTAATCTCGCAAGAGGATTTTATTTTCAATTAAGCAAAAACTTACTTCTAAAAAGGCCACATTTCTACTCAGGTACAGTAATTTCTCAATTACCACTTTTGTGTCCTTCCTTAATATAAGATTGTATATATAAAGTAGTATTTTGTATTTTAGGCCTTTTCTTTTCTGGCTTTCGTAGTCATAGATAGTTTCATTTTATTTTTTTTTGTTCGATTAATTTACATTGGAACAGTTACGTGTAATTCCGGACATCACATTAATTTGAGGTAGTCTCAAGGACAGCTGTATTTGAGAATCTTACTGCTGGATAGTAGTAAACTATTGAGACACCATTTTCATCCCTCACTCACTGGAGTTACCTACAAACGAAGAAAATGACGATATTTTAATTGGAGGTTAAGATAAGTGGACCTATTCATACCTTTGAATCCAATAGGCTGTTTTGCCAAGTAACCCTTCCAAAGAGGTCTTTGAATTCAACTCTTGCCTATGTAAGATACTGTCAATTTCCAAGGTAGGAATTTTACTGATTATACTAGCTCAAGTCTATCAGATAGAAGGTGTTATCACACAAAATATCTCCACCCTCAGTGTTTGGGAATATTCTGAAAATTGTATATATTAATAACCTGTTTAACCTTTTAGTTTGAATATATATTAAAATAATTTATTTTTTTAAGCCACCCAGAATAGATATCTATTTTAAACGGTACGTAAGCTGTATATTAAATTCAAAGGACTTACCTATACAACCGAAATTATAGCTAGATATTAAATAAAACCTCAAGATTCTCCTTTAAATATCTGATAGACACGTTTTAATTATTTGTGGTGTACATAAGATAATTTACCCAGGTAATAATCGATTGTATCTTGGGACAATCGCCAAACGGTCTTAACCAAATCCGTCATTCAGCCAAATTCGAGGACAAAAGCAAAAATTACCTACGACCCTCTCTTTGACTGAGCAGAGATAATTAATTCCCCATAATATATTGTTTTGCTCTGTAGGTCATAGCAGTACTTTACTTTTGAGCAAAATGATATTTTTTGACACACCTGTATCAGGTGTGTGAATTTTCGGATTTAGGTCGAGTATACATTTTTATAAACAATAACTTTTTCCTAGTATAAATAATAAAAAAGGTTTTCATATGCCGTCAACTTACAAACGAAATTTAATGAAAACGCTAGATAGACCAAAACTAGTCCAAACATATTTTGTATTTCGAAAAATCTCAAATTTTTTTTATTTTACGGAAAACAAACGTTTTAAAATTAAATTTTTAAGTGATGTAGCTAAGTAAGTTAAAAATAACAGAAATTTATCACAAATCAGATAAAAAAAGCTAAATAAACCAAAACTAGTCCAAAAATATTTTGCATTTCAAAAAATCTTAAAAAGTGTTTATTTTACGAAAAACGAATATTTCAAAATTTAAAATTTTTAAGTAATGACGCTAAATAGGTTTAAAATAACAGAAAATTATTATAAAATAGATGAAAAAGCTAGATAGACCAAAACTAGTCCAAAAATATTTTGTATTTCGAAAAATCTCAAAAAGGGTTTATTTTACGGAAAATAAAGGTTAAAATTTGAAATTTTAAGTAATTACGCTAAGTAGGTTAAAAATAACAGAGAGGAGAGTATGCTTTTTTTGGGTCCCATGCTCCTGGTCATAAGATTTTGCACACTTATAGATATATAAAAAAGAAACATTTTTCGAAAATTTTTACGGCGGAGTTTCTGTTTCACATCCGTAACTGTTTGGTACAACATTTTATAGAAACCAAAACTTATTTTGAAGTCTTCCAAAAACCGCTTCAATTACCCATCTGACCATTGTAATAAGTCTTGATTCATTTGCTTGCTGAGTAGTTAGTTGACGTTGGCCGTTGGGAAGAAAAAGTGGCATAAAAACATTTAGTCCCATAATTTGGCAAAACTTCATCGAGTCTCGATAACCGCGATCATATATAATGCTCTCACCTTCTTGAAAAAATAAAAAAAATCGAATTTCTAGCATATTAAGCATGCGGGCCGGTAACATCAATAATATATCCGCCTAGTGCTGTCACAACCTAGAATTTAACTAAATTCGAGCGTTTTTTCAAAGAATATATAATTCGCTGAGAAAGATGATCAACAGGTTTTTCATGGTACAAGTATGTGGCATCAACAAGAGCTACCAATGAATCATGATTAACGTGACACAAACGATTTGAGGTAGTGTTACTGTGACAAGTAGCATATTTTTGACGACTTAAATGTTAATAACCAAGATGAAGAGGAACAAAGTGAATTGTGAGTGAGCTAAGAACATCATAAAATATTTTGCTAATATAGATAATAAGATATTGTTGCTTCGGTTTCATGCCAAACATCTTGCTTAATTCTTCTTGAGTTATTTCTCAGTTTTATTAGAAAAATAGCTACGATTTTTTTTTTGAAACTTGTCTTGGAGCAGACCGCAATCGCAATAGAGCAACAGATTCTTCAGAAAAGTAACCATTCTCAAAATGTTCCGGGCATAATCGGTGCTCTAAGTTGCAAAATATCCAGTTTTGAATCCATAACTTGAGTTCACCTTCCCTTGAAATACGCTGCCGTCTAATAACACAGCACATGCAACAATTATTTGATTATTTGGCAGTTTAGGCGATACATTTTTAATGTTTTTGCCATTCACTTCACCATTTTCAATGTTTACCTCGACGTTGTAGACATTTTCAATGATGGGAATAGGTTCTTGTTAGATATTAAGTTGTCTTATTTCATTGCCTCAAGAATCAAAACAAACAAGATTTATTATATTGCTACTATAACTACTATAAGCATTGCTTTACTCTACCTTGTCGTCGAAACGTAGCATAGCATTGGGTGCCAATGCGCGAGTTTCCTCCGGGCTCTACCCAGTCAATTTCTCTGTGTGCTCGAATAT
Organism: Psylliodes chrysocephalus; assembly: GCA_927349885.1. Lineage (NCBI taxonomy): Eukaryota > Metazoa > Arthropoda > Insecta > Coleoptera > Chrysomelidae > Psylliodes > Psylliodes chrysocephalus. The sequence continues at coordinate 2,303,170 of OV651818.1, forward strand.
TCAGTAGAAACTGCCGGTAGGTTCTATTGTTGGCCGCTTTTGAAGTACTTTTTTATTGATGTACATCGTACCCATAAAACACTTTATTAGGGCCATGTAAAATTATCGAATATAGATACAAAAAGTGTAAAAATAAAAAGGTATTCTAACTATTTAAATCATAAACGAATTGAAAAAAAAAAACGATTCAAACTTTTTGTTATCAACAATAACAAGAAAATGTCACTTCTGACAATTAGTCATTAAAGTAATTAAAACGGAACGTTGTCACATTGAATTTATTGACATTACTCGTTTCTAAGCATTTAAAAGACCGCCCAAATTTCCCTATCAAAAGCATACCCTCCTTTCCCATTGATTTTATAGTAGTAGTTACGAATGTTTTCTTAATTCTTCTAGAATTTGTTCAAAACAATTTTAAATTACTTAATTGTAGTTTTAATTTTTATTTTCAATTTATTGAGATCTGGTATTTTGTTGATTACCCTCCTTTCCCATTGATTTTATAGTAGTAGTTAGGAATGTTTTCTTAATTCTTCTAGAATTTGTTCAAAACAATTTTAAATTACTTAATTGTAGTTTTAATTTTTATTTTCAATTTATTGAGATCTGGTATTTTGTTGATTAGGGGTGAGTGATTGGCATTGATTACGAAGGTGTAAAGAAAGGTCCTTTATTTCTCACAAAGTCAATTTATTGGCGACTGGTTTCAAAATAATTACTTTTTCCTACGACCACATAGGAAAGTGACACATATCACACTATATAGTCCTATAGAAAGTGCCCTATATCACACGCGTATGAATAAGAATTTACTTTTCATCCGCGTACGAATATGCTACTTTCCGCAGTAGCTGTCAAAAACTGTCAAACACACAGTTTATATTTTGATCTATGTAATGTCCATATTAATACTAAAATCGATATGATTGTTAAATTATTGAAATTGTTGTAAATTAGATCCTAGATATTTATCTTTAACAATTATTATTAAAATAATTTTAAAATAACTAAGATATATTTGCTTTTTATTCAGGTTAAACACAAAGCGATTAGATCAATCAATTACCGTAAGGCCTGTTAGCTCAGTTGGTTAGAGCGTGAACTTTGCAATTTGAGACCGTCTAGCGACCGCGTTCAAATCCTGGCTATGCCACATTTTTTCTTTGTTTTTTTGTTTAGAAATTATGAAAAGTGAATAAATACGATTATTATTGATTATTTTTTTTTAAATACATTTTAATTATTATAATAATCTGGTTTTACATTTTTTGATAAAATTATTTTGTGGTCGTAAGAAAAATATTGTATATCACTTGTGTGAAAAGTGATTTTCCTCACTTGTGTGATAGTCGCAATCGGCTTGCGCCTCGTGCGATAATATTTCCCACTCGTGTGAAAAATGTCACTTTCCACACTCGTAATATAATATACTATATCAGATACACCTAAATGAAAAGTCATGGAGTCAACATTGTATTGAAAAGTAAAAATTATTTAATACAAAATTGAAAATTGAACAAAACAAGTTAAATAAAGAACAAAGGGGGACGTTAATTATAATTTGACTTACCATGACATATCCATTAGGGATAAGCTACGTAATTTTAATATATAAAGTTAAAAAGTCACTGCGGAGAGATTTAATTTTTATTTTGAAGGTTAAAAAACCAAACCAAAGGTGCCTACTTTAGGAACCAAAAACAATATTCAAAATACCATAAGACAATAACATAAAAAGTTATGAACAAACAACTTACTTAATATTTTTTTAAATAAGGACTGGTTTCATTAAGAATTTTATATGTGCCGCTTGGTTTTGTGGAACATAAAAAATAGACTACCTTTATTGTAATCTCTTTTAAGACACTGATGAGCGCACGGTTCAGTAAATTAGGGGGTACTTGTTTTTATTATTTTTTTTGTTACTATTTTAAACTTAAATAATTGTAATTTAACCGTCGGGATGCTATGATTATAATATTTGGATATAAACTAGATATTGTCACGAAGTCGATCTTTTTATACCAGTTTCATCTTTGAAATAAAATACAAAATATAAAAAAATATGTAATTTATTTAAAGTTAACCACACCTAATTAATTTGACTATATTGTTAAAAATGTTTTGGTACACTTACCACATTTCGTAAGCTCGGAACACATCACACTCTTCCCAAAAGACACAACTAAAACTTTGTCGTTTTTGCGGAATATTAAATAATACAAAAAAATAGCCTAGTGTCCCTTTTTTTAGTCCACTCTCTTCGTTGTCGAGTTTACAACAACTCTCCTTGTTTAATTTACATACCCAATTTTTTAAATATTGCCGACTTGCAAAATTTTCATAGTTTAACCAAAGTTACGTGGTTAATGACCTGACATTATTTTCTAATCATTTTAATTAAAAAATGCTTACCTACTCTCGAAGATCAGGAAATGTGAAAGTCTCTGAATCACTATGGGCCGTTTGCACCACTTTAACTTACGATTACGGTTTAGCTAAGGTGTACCTTGACTTAAGGTGAACCTTAAGTTTGGTATGTTTTGCATAGGTTTCACTTAACAAAATCTATGCTAAGGTGAAGAACAACTTGGCAGCAGTGTAAAATTTTAGAGAATTTGTATATTACTTATCAATGTCAGTGTCGAATTGTCATCTATTTGATTAAAGTTTGTGTTGTAATTTTGCATTTTGTACTTTAACAGTTAAGATGGAAAATAAAACAAAATTAAAAACTGAAACCAAGCGTGCACCAAACTATTCAGTTAAAGAAAAGAGTTTATTATTAAACATTCTATACCGCTATCAAAACTTTCAAAATATTGCGTTCTGTGATAAATATGTCGAGATATCACAAAAATAATTAAATTTAACTCATCAAAATCGTCATCATCATCATCATCGAAAATATGTTCCAAAAATTCCATTTATACTTTATTTCGGCAACACTTTTATCTAATTCTAATTATATTATTTTCTATTAATAAACATATTAAACTTGTCAGATTGACGTTAAAAACACGCAAAGTAGAACTTAAACCGATGATACCTTCGAGGGCCATTCGCACCGCTTCAGAATAAATTTCCCCTTAGTAAAGTGAAACTTATTATTTAAGTATTACTTATCGTAGTTTAATTCGCACCAGCCTATTAGAAAGCAACGATTAATTAAGTGTCGGATTGATTTGGCAACGTCAAGATTTTTCTAGAAAAAGAAGAAATACTGTCAAATTTGAATTTTATTTTGAATGTTTAATGAAAGCTGCGTTCAATGAGTGTATAGGATTCTTGCTGTGATTGGGGTAGCGGGATCAGCTTACTGAACGGTACGCTCAATTTACAAAAATTAAATTTGTGTCGAACGATAATTCTAATTTAATGAAACGTAGCATTTGCAATTGAAAGTGAATTTGTTTATTTACCACTTGGAGTTTTCATCAACAATTTACAATAATTTAAGTATTTTTTTTATTATTTTTATCACATTAATGAATGCACAACCAGGTTGTTCTTCTAGCAATCGTAAATAGCGATTGGTTTTAGGCGTTTTAGGTTGATTTTAAGAGGTTTCCCGCTCATCTTTCTTGATAGAAGCAGAAACTAGCGCAAAAATGAAACGCTCCCAAATGATACGGATCGATATAAAGCAATACGTATCGTAGAACGAAAGCGAATTGGTATCGGTTGGGATTGTTATGTCTCACTGAACGCAGCAAAAGTTATGATTGTCACAGGCGCAGAAGAGAAAAAACTCTCTCCTGTGTCACAGGACTATTAAAAAAAAAATATATGAACTAAGAAGTAATAAAATAGAGCACGAAGTACAGCCATAATGAGAGTAAAATTAGTATTAATTCAATTAGTTAATACTAAAAAAATTATAGAAATCATACTAACGTTGAAAGATGCTAATTTTACAAAAAAGATTCACAAAAAAAACACTTTTTATAAAAATGGTTATAATTGTTGTCTGTAAAAATATTTGAGTTTGAAACCTACATATTTATTATAAGGATACTATAAATTTGCTTTAATTTCATCAAGGCAATTAAGAATTTTCTTCGGCCAATTCTAATTGCAGTGCAAAAGTAATCGTTTTATGTATATATTATTTTATATTCTTCGTGGTATCTTATATTAATGAAATCAAGCATTTTCAAAGCCTCATCATCTTCCATTATTTCCATTTTGTGTATTGCAATTTTACAAATTTTAATAAATCAATGACACAATGACAGTCAACATCACTCAAAATTATAAAAATTAAACATTTTAAGGTTAAGTAATGATTTAAGCTGAAAAATTTCTGGGCTTAGTAAAGTGATTCTTAACGCCTTGATAAGTGGAACTTTAATAACGGTGCAAACGGTTATGCCTTCTTAAGTGTCACTTAGATGCTAAGTAAAAGCGGTGCGAATGGCCCTTAGTTTCACTATTACTTAAGTACAACTTAAACTATTGGGATTGTGGTCAGAAAATAAAATGTGCAACTTAGGTGATACTCAAAAGCTGTTTTTTAGCCACCACATTGGTTTAAAATATTTTTTAAACCATATTTAAAGTGACGTCATGAATTAATAGATGGCAAAAATAGGGTGGTTTAAAAATATAACCAGCTGTCATAGGACAAAATTTTTAATTAGGTATAATTCTGATTTCGATCGTATTTTCTTTTAATGCTTGTTAAATCAGATGAAGGAAGATGAGTGATACCGATTTTAAGTAAAAATTGAAGTGTTTTTAATAGGTACATTGCAATCTGAAACGTCGTTTATTATTTTATTTTGGTATTTTTCTTGTCAATAAACATGGCATCATATTTATTCCGTAGCTCCAATAGATACGCGATTGTCTGACGATTATTTGCTGTAGATTTTTTGGGCTTTTCAAAGTTCATCAACTGCCAAAGAACGTTTAATTGCTTTTAAATATTTACTGGCAAATTCAGAATCTGAAGCAAACTACGTAATTATGTTTGCAAAAAACGTACAACTGATAAGTAATCCTTTAACCTTATTTTAATTGAATTATTGTTTCATAATCAAGAGTAATCTTTAGGTAGATAACATCGTCCAACTGTTTATGGTGACCATACATATTTGTATTATAACATTATAACCAATTAATGTATGAATATGAATCACATAATATATGTATGAAGTTATCAAAAATCAATAAAAATCAACAAAACGTCAAATATATCAAATGGCCCTAAATTATTCACGTGATGAATCATTATATACTGATATTACTTATTAAAGTTGGCACTGTAATATTTCGACATCCAAGATTTTGTCCAGATCAAACATGTTTTCTTTGTCTTAAATCGCGTTGATTGACCCCTAAGCGTAAGGTATCCAAGTTATTTCCTAATAAAAATAAAAAACACAAAAAACAAAGAAAAAAAACAAAAAAAAACAAAAAAAAAACAAAAAAAAAACAAAAAAAAAAAACAAAAAAAAAACAAAAAAAAAACAAAAAAAAAACAAAAAAAAAACAATAAGAAACAAAAAAAAATAATAAAATGTTTGTATCCATATATTAATAGTATTACAAAAAACAATTTTAAAATACTTCATATATTTGTCTCATTCTAACTTAGTATCAATAAAACAGAAATACATAATAGGCTAATAGATTATATCCGCAGTCATAAAATCGAATCATACAAACACACACACACACACATGTTTTCTTCTTCTTTAAAGACATGCTCGATTGCCTTTTGCCAATTTTCCTTCGTAACTAGTGATATGGAGGTTTCTAAAAATGTTTTTAACCTAAATGTCGTATTTTGTCGACCTACATGTCTTTAACTTGTGCCCATATCAGTTCAATAGGAATTAGTTTGCGGTGATTATTTGACGTAAACATCCAATTTTCAATTTTCGTTGCCTGAATCCAAAGATTTTTCTTTGTTGGATCCACAGGAAATCTAGAATAAAACAACATTGCTGCAATTAAATAAAAAGCAAAAGTAAATTAGAATTTAATAAAAGTTAATATTTAAAATTACGACACGCCACTGGAAAAAATTACATGTTAGGCCATTTTGATATCATTAATTGCTTAAATATCAATGAAGAGAATAAAATGAGCAAACTTGGTGGGTAAAATTTATTATTCTGTAGTGAGGCATGTACAATATGTAAATACCAAGTTGTATAACACAAAATAAAATAAAAAATATATAAAGTAAAAACGATTGATGTTTATTATTCACCTGTAAAATGTTATATCTGCTTATTTCATGCCGCTATAACTTTTACACTGCTATGCCACACAACAAACCATTGTAATAAACTAATCATTAAATGTCGTTTAATTCAAAAATCAGAAATAAACACGAACAAAAACTTTGGTGTCACCGAAATGCTTAGCACCAAATTAATGGCGACCAATAGATGATCGGCACAGAATATTACGTGTGCTCGATATACTTGTTACGCGTTCTCTCTTTATTACCTAGTCTAAGGTTTTTAGAGTATCTTGATCATCCATTGAGTAACTTATATTTTCCAAAACTAATTTGTTGCCTCGTATGAAGCATTGTTTGCCTTCTTCCTTATATTTTAAAAGATATTTCTTAAGTTGTTTATACTGAGCTCTTTGAAGTGTAGTTAAATCATCCGCCATAAAAATTTCTGGTATTCTTTCATTTATTGGAATTGAGAAAAATATTTCTTTTTTGAGATAACTATAAAATTCAATTTTTAGAGAAGCGTTGAGGTCTTTTCTTAAATAGTAGAAGATGGCAATATCCGAATCAATTAAACTTATGTCAAAAAGCTTATTAATTACATCGATGATAATAGTAATTTATGCAACAAGTGCATAAAGTGGTACTTTTTTCACGAATGGAAAAGTTGACCGCATGAGCCGCCAGGCGAATGCGGCAATTCCATGAGTGAAAAAAAGACACTGTATGCATATGTTGCATACAATATTTCTTCTACAGCCCTTTACAAATAATAAAAGAAAAAAAAATTTTTGGAATATTTTAATTAAATTCCTTTAGTATATTACAACTATAATAACGAATGCATAATGATTATTGAATGAAGTAAATTATGTATTTTTGTTTCTTTCATTTCGCAATGTGGATATTGAAAACACAATTGTTTGGTTGACTAATATGAATTTTTGATGCAGTCACGTTTGTTTCTGTCTGATTCATGGATAAAGCATCAGTTAAATTGTGAATATTTGGAACAGTCAAATTTGGCTTAGCTTGATTCTCATATGATGTTGAAGGTTGGTTAAAAAAACTGCTGTTGTTAGGTCCTTGTAAAATTCGTGAAGCACAGTTCATTTTTGAATTGAGAGAATTGTTTACATACCCTTCGGCTACAGCAGTAGATTTCCATCCTCCATGTTGCTTTAATTGAAGAATGTGCAATTAGCGATGGAATTTTCGAAAAAGTGTTTATACCAATTACTTGTTTCGTACATTTTCCATTTCTATATGATAGAAAGAAATGGTTGGTGGTTGCATTCTTCGGTCTCAGATTAGCATAATTTTGATAAAAATGTATTAAATTAATGTTTTTACTGGTTTCTCCAATTACCGTAAAACGCCGACTTGTATGCGTTTTTGAATCTGGAATCGTGATGAGTAGAAATTGTCCCTTATTTTCAATGTCATCAATTTTCATTTTATACAACTCTTTTACCTTAAACATTAAATATTTGTCGTCTGGAGCAATCAATAAAAACTTGTTAATCTCCTCCCTTGAAAATGTATTGGATTTCTTGGGTTTGTACCCAACCGATTTTCGTTTCAGAAATGCTATTAGTTTAGCATATTTATCTATCTACGTTATCATTAATAATTAAGGTTGCTTTTAGTTTAGAATAGCTGGACCATAATGTAGAAGACTTGAATTTTCTAGACTTTTCTTCAAAAAACGCTAATAGCACCCGCTCTGTAAAGCTATGAATATTATTCTGGTTCCGCCATTTCATAAAAGTATCATATTCTTTTAAATAATTTTCTTTGGATTTCTCCGGCAGCAAATTTAGTGTGGCCACATTAGCTTTTTCTACGATTTCTTCCGGTGTACATATTTCAAACTCGGAATCTTCACTATCCATCATAATAAAAATATAAAGAACTACTAAATTAAATCACCTCGAATTATTGATACTATAATAATTAAATCGGTTAACGTCAAATCAGTTACAGTTCATGTGCTGTCAAAGGTGACTTGATATTTTTTTCCGGTAAAGGTGTGAACGAATTGCACTAATCACTGTACAAAGCTTATGGAAAGCGTGAAATAAAGTTAACGCTATGGCACTTTATTTCACGCTTTTTTACTTTTTTTCACTCTAACCATAAACAGCCGTTTTAAGCGTTAAAAAGCGGTGAAATACAAGGTACTTTAAAGGTAGGGCGTAGAAAAAATTTATTTTTGTGGTATTATTGGGTTTTTAATACCAAATATAAATATGTTGTTTCTTTTTAGAGTTATTTCCAACTGCTCAACTTTATTTTTTATTTTGGAATTTTCTTCTTGCAGATCTCTTACTTTTTAACTTTTTAGCTCAATAGACGACTGTAATTTCGTTTCGCAGGAATTTAATACATTCTTAACCTCAGTTTTGTTGCTCTCTATTACATCTATAAGCTTTTTTAAATTTTCTTCGAATAGTTTTTTGATAAGTGCCTCCGTTATGATTTAATTAAAATTCAACAATAAATTTGATGTTATCTTTACTATCTCAAGCACAAAAACTAATCCCAGTGTTAACTGGTCTATACGACACTAGAATAAGGGCCGGATTTTCTTCGTCTGATTAAACACACGATTACGAAATCACGTGATCCATTTCAAATAACTTAATCGTGATTAAGCATTATTGAGTACTTTACTACCATTTTAACACCTAATTTATAAATCAGGTTTTAATATCTGTTGGCAGCACCGAAATTGTGAAATTGTTCAGATTTTCCCGGAAATAGGAACTAGTAGTTCAAATGAATATTTGTTTTATTGGTTGAGTTGATACTAGTTCTTTTTTTTTACCAAAAATGGATATAGGTAGCTTACGCCCGTATGCACCGTACACGTTTAATCCAGATTAAGGGTTTAATCACGTTTAGTACCAGTTTTAGCTATGCACTGTAATAAAAATCATTCTTAATCTGATTTTATTCTAATCCGTCAATATCGAAGGATTAAATTGTTAATCGAGATTTTCTTACGTCAAAAAGATGTCAACGTTTTGTCAGTATATTTGGAACTTTCTATTTGCGTTTCATTTATTTATTTTATTTGAATTTTAATAAAAAAACAGAAATAGAATACCAGCTTTTCTTGGAATATGACAAAGATTCTAGACAAAGTTACGAGAGAATTGAATATGTTTAGACGATGGGCAACTTTGTCATTTTTGAGAGATTTTTTACATTCTAACGTTACATCATAATTCTGTAGTTAGATGGCAAACCCAGATATGTTGAAAAATCTAAAAATAAGTAAGCAATACATATAATATTTGTGATTTTGTCCACTTTTAAATACTGATATGTCATATCCATATAGTTTTGAACATGCACAGTGTAGAGAAAGTATTCATATAGGTATATCATTTTGTATAGAAAAGCTTGAAATACAGCACTTTGTATGTATATATGTTAAAATTACCAACAAATGAACTTAATGGTTTTGCCATCCAACTAAAGAATTATTTGGAAAAATCCGCCAACAGTCGAACGGGCTATTTTTTTTTAAACGATTTTAGACCTTCTGAAACACATTTCAAAATACTTTTTTTGCCCTGCAAACGCTATAAAATATTTTTTTCTTACCTTACAACTATTAAAATGTGTCCTCCAATTTCGATGTTGAAAAAATTTAAACTACATCATTTTGATTAATTTCTTGTTATAGAAACTGTTAAATAATAACACTAGACCATCCATAATGCAATAAACCATCCAAATTTTTTCGTAAACAGTTTTTTTTTTAATTTAAGCTCATGCTTAGGTTCGTCGGAATTTTTTAATTTTCGTAAAGACTATGACAATTAAGATTTGCAGTGTGACATATGTCTAAAAGAAATACAATGTTGCCATATCAATTATCTATTACATAGCAATGGTAATTTTTACCTATGCCCTGCGTTGTACCAGGCCAACCAATTGACTTCAGTATCAGAAAAATTATATATAACTAACGATTTAAAAAATACTCATATCAAGATCTTCTTCCTCACCCTCATCGGCAGAGTACTCTTCGACGACCTAACCTAAACTAACAATATACAATAAGAAGATGAAGCAACGACTTCTTGTAGGGTGGCGCTACCAAAAATATTTAACTCATACCTGGCTACACCGACCGGCATAAACTCCAACGGCCTGGACACAACTCAAATTGATTTTTTTTTAATATTAGATAAGTACTGACATGCCGTAATTAACGTACAATCATCATGAAATGAAATAAAAAGACGGTTGTCTGTAATTACTACAAATGTTTTCACTTCGAGATCCAAATTTACCTGCTGGCCAGACACTATGTAATTTTTCAGCCAACTTTCACTAACCGAATTATTTCCTGACTTATATGTTTTCTTACTCGATTTGGCAACACCGCATTTATAGAAACTAGACACATCAATTAGGCATTCCAAACAAATGAATTGACAGTGAGAAGGTTTGGTATATCTAAGGGTGGCGACATACGGTGTATTCTATCTACTTTACGTAAAATCATTAATAATGGATTACATTTAAATATTTTATGTCAAACGCATTAAAAATAATATTTAAAAAACTCACCATTACATTTCCTCATAAATTGACAGGTTTGGCCACTACTACTTCGAATAAAAATAGCGTCCAAGTTGCAAGACTATGTCGCTACCCCCTTAGATATACAATAATTTCCCACTGGCACATATTGTTTGACAGGTCGTTGGAATGCCTAATTGTCATTAAAAATAATTTAATGTTTATTTGTTTTTCTAACAAACTAAAAATGAAAAATAAGAAAATTTGATCGTTTATGAACAAATTTGGTAGGGTTCATTGCTCTATGAATGGTCTTATATTGATATTTAGCCGTTTCTTCAACAAGAAATCAGTGAAAATGGTTTATTTCACATTTGTTTTATGATGGAGACCCGACAACAAATTTTAAGGATTTTAAGGTAAAAATGTTTTTTCAAATAAGTGTTAGCGGGCCCAAAATTGTTATGTATAGTGTGTTTCAAAGTGTCTAGAAACTCTTTATAACATTTCAATAGTTATATCCGCCGTTCGAGTGTCGGCGTATAATACCTATATTCATTTGACATTCTTTTTCACCTTGCGTAAATTCGGTATGCGTTTTACGGTGTGTTTACGATTTTGGTACATTTAAAAAAATAGGGCTTCTATCTTCAACGGCCTCTTATCCTTTGACATACATTTTTCCGGCCCAAATCTGAAGTTTTCTTCTTCTGTTTTTTGTAAAATTTATAAAAATCCAGTGTTGTCAGATTACTAAACTAGATTATCTAATCCGTAGCCGGTGCATAGAAAATAACCACTAGTCATTTAAACGAGATTTGCAAATCTGGATTAAATTTTAAAACGGTGCATATGGGCGTTAATAGCTTGGGACCGAAATACTGTGGTAACCTCAACAGTCACGAAAATAAGTATAAATTTATACTTTCCTACCATATAAAAAACGATGTCTACTTGCTGGCGAGGGCGGGTTATTCTTTAATTTTACATTTTCTATTTTAAAATAACGTATCAATTTCATATTAATAAAATATTAAACATATTATAAAATATTTATTTACATACCTATTGGTATTTTGTGATAAAAATTGAGTAACTACCTATATAATATAGATAGAAAAGAAAAGTGTATCAAACGAAAATAGGAGAGGTTTTCATTCATCTATATTTCATAATTATGGTTTTAATTTCTTTTCTCGCATTATTTAAATTCTGCTTTTTGGACGAAATCTTAAAAAAATGTATTATCATAATATCCAAATCTTAAAATAAACTTTTCTTTCTGTTATAAATTCATCATATTATTAGCGAAAATAGTCAAACTGACAAGTCGAAACCTTGATTAAAGTTATAATCGTAGTTTTCGGAGCTGTTAAATTTAACAGCGCCACGCCCATTATTTGATCATGATTATGCTTAAGAGGAAAATTTACATTACAAACTGAAAGACCTGCGGGGCAACGGTAGTTTAGTAGGTATAAAAATTACAACTTGAGGGTGGAGCCTAAATACAACAAACTTACTTCCGAGACTAAACAAAATCCGCATTCATTCATAATTTTAACAATTGCATGTAGATACGAGGGATACATATTCTAAACTCTTAACGCGCGAAGTTGAGGAGACAAAGGAACCGAAAAATCCTGCCACGGCTGCCGACGTTCATCATTGAGTGAGTCAGAGTTACCTAAATTAGGGAAACCAGAATCGTATTAATTTGTTTTTTTTGCTGCATTGTGAGATATTGTTATAATGCAGTTCGATTTATTAGACGGTTTTACATTATTTTTATATTTTAATTTAGTGTATAGCTTTAGCTAGATTAAATTACATTTAGAAGCATAGAGTTGTGAAAGATGGGCAAAATAAAACCAATATACAAATAACGAAAAAATAGACGATTGTTTCGAATAAGGTAATATCAATTAATACAGGGTATTTATTAATTGAGTGCCGATACAACAAAATATCAAAAGCAGTTTTAATAAACTTAAAAAAAATTTTTTGGTTTTTATTTTCTTACGCGAAAAGGTTGCGTCGTACGAAGGTACATTTATAAACCAAATTTGCTCCAAAATAAATAAGATTTTAAAGATAATTTTGGTTTTTAGAAAAAGCAGTGGCGTACCATATTTTTCTTCAAAAATATTCAGTTCAAACCTGTACCGGGTTTGAACGTCATTGGTAAAAATTTTAAAAATACTTTTACGACAAAAAGGTGGGATTAAAAGTGAAAGTTTAGTCCGTTGGTACATTATACTATATTTATATATCTAATTTTTGTTATTACACTGTATGTGACATGGCTTTTTTGTTTGCCTTTTTTGGATTAACAAAATATTATTTTATTGATATAAAATAAGCTGCCAGTAATAATAATAATAATTATCTGTACCTAAACATATACAAAGTGAAATCATAAAACGACGCATCGAGAAAGCACCAAATTATTGAATTTTTTTAATCTACTTAACAAATATTAAAAGTAATTTTAAAAAACCGACTTTAAAATCGTGCAGATGCCATCATCACATCTTAACCAAATTTATATGGGACCACCCATGAGGTATCCCCTTACTAACAAAAAAAAAATAGAATCATAGAAATCGGACAAGGTGGTAAAGAATTATCGCTAAACATACATAAAAAATGAAGAGTTTGAGGATTTTCTCATGGACCTAATTATTAGATGTTGATCAAATGGGAATATACCTCTTAGTCGCCGCGGTCAGTTTTACCCAAATTTAATCCTTTGGCTATTCGAAAGGTATAGGCCACTTGGTCTCCAAACCTGGTTTAAGGGTTCCAAGAAAATTATGGGGTTATTTAATTACTCTAATTATAATATCGGTTTGTGACCTGTCGAGAACTAAAATAAAAATATTTTTCATCAGTTAATTGTCTGCATTCTTACTGAAAAGATTAATTTTTTTATTTTAAAAGTGATTCTCATCTTATTCATTATTCCATAAAAGAAGTTTTGAGTTTGTGTTGCAATGGAGTCGATGTTAAGTGTAAAAGGAAAAAAGTTGTTAATTGTAAAAAAAATATACATTTGGAAAAGACAAGGAAACAAAGTTAGGTGTATCATATAAGTGTACTCGTAGTGGGTGTAAAGCGACTATTGGAGTGGACGATTCGGAAACTGTCTTATTGAAATCCAAGAGTGAACACAATCATCCACCATCGGACCATTTAGATGTAAAAAACTTCAAAACGGATTGAAAAGAAAGGCAACAGAAGATATTTGCGTTAAACCCAGTAAGTTAATTAATAACGGAATCCGAGGGGAAGGAAATACTTTTAATGTATCCACTACGGATGTTGACCTCATCAGACGAAGCATATACAGGGCAAGAAGAAGTATATTGCCACCTTTGCCAAAGTGTATCAGTGATGTTCATAGTGTACTGAAAGCAATACAATGTGTTACAAATAAGGGTGAACAATTTTTATTATTTAACAATGAAGATTCACAAATTATTTTATTTTCATGTGATTCAAATTTAAAATACTTGTGTTCTCGTGATAGTATTTATTGCGACGGCACATTTAATTATTGCCCTACATTTTTTTTACAATTTTTCACTATACATGCTATTGATAACGGACACTACATACCATTGGCATTTTTTGTTTTACCAGATAAAAGAGCAAGTACCTATGCAACTGCATTTAAATTATTAAAAGATTACTGTTATAATAATTTAAATTTAGATTGGAAGCTGTGTAAAGTTATTTGCGATTTTGAGAAAGCCATACACACTGGTATTATACAGATTTGGCCTGATATCTTAATTATTGGATGTAGATTTCATTTAACCCAATCGTGGTTACGTAAGATACAAAATCTGGGTTTGATTTCCGAATATAAAAATGAAAATTCTGAAATCGGCAAATGGCTTCATTACACTTTCGGCATTTTATTTTTGGAAAGTACTGAAGTGGCAGAGTGTTTTTGTAAAGATTTAATTCCAATAATGCCATTTGACGAGAGATTAACTTCATATACTCTTTATATGATTAATACGTATACTAGCGATACGTCTGACTTCCCGCCTACAATGTGGGCATCGTGCACAAGTTCAACAGAACGCACAACAAATGCTTGTGAGTCTTTCCACAAACATTTTAATTCTGCTTTTTATTCGGCGCATCCCGATATATTCAAATTTGTTAATGTAATTCTCGATATTCAGTTAAATACTTATGTGAAATTAAACAGTACACATATACCTAACAAAATTAAAAACGCTAATTACAAAAAACGGCATGCGCATTTAACGAACGTAATAGAACAATATAAAAATAAGATCCTTTCACGAACTCAATTTATCAAAGTAGTTTCTTATCATTACAAAAAATAATTGCAATTTGGGTTTCTTAAATAATTTTTATTTGGTATTTTGTGTATTTTGTACCTACTTTTTTTTATTATGTATAATTTTATATTGTTTTCTATTAATTATAAGTGTTTTTTTAATTTGGTTTTATTCTTTTCCTGACCCACATTCTGTACCATATCATATCAGTTAAAAATTTCTATTCACGTGGAAAATAATAAAAATCAGTTAAACTATTTTTTTCTTAAAAATATTATTTTCAATAAATCGAAATAGATACCTTTAATGATTGATAACTACGGCGACCAAGAGGCCTACCTGATTTTAAAACTGGAGACCAAGTGGTCGATGAGATTACGGAACCCCGCTGACAAAACTAACCGCGGCGACCAAGTGGCCAACACCCGATCAAATATAGGGCCACCCCTGAAGTACCTCTTTCCACCAAAAAAAGAATCCTTGAAATCGGACATCGTGTTAAAGAATTATCGCTGAACATTAATAAACTGTATTAATTGTATTAACTAAAAACTACTATATGGCATTATATACATTTTTTTAAATTCATTTTATATGTAAAAATGTAGGTTCGGTGTCTAGAAGAGTACCTAGTTCACTGTACAGCCAAATTTATATTTATGATACAGAATTTTTTAAATAAATAAAATTGTAGGTTTTATTAGGAATGACATTTTCTGATTAAAGTAACAAGAAAAAGTTTTCCATATAAAAAGCAGACTGTTTGCGAGCCACTATAAATATATATTTTAGAGGGCAATCCATATTATATTGGAAAAATAAATAAAATTTTTGTATAATCACAAAAATGTGATTTATCTTTTAGAATATTGCATATGTTTATTAAAGTTTACTATTTTTTATAAAAAAGAATTATATTCTTCAAAATATTTCTTAAATTTTTTAACAGGTACAAAATACCTTAATCCGTTTATAGTTATCGATTTTAAACAAGATTAAAAAACGTTTTTCTCTTTCCATTTTCTAAAAAGAAACTAATAGAACTTTTTGAAATCGGTTTTCGATGACTTTTCTTCTGATTTATTGCCTTGAAAATTATATGATTTACATAAAAAACAAAAAACTGACCTATTATTTTTTTGAAATAAAAATATGTTGTTATTTTCATAATTTTCGACCGTTCTCTGTTTCCAAAAAAGAAACACGATGTTGTCATGCAAGTTCTGCTGTAGATATTAACACATTCTGTAATTGGCTGTTTAAATTTTTTAATATTTTCATAATTTGGGAAACTGTATAACATTGAAACTCCTATACCCGAAAAATTGTAAGTAAGCTCTTGTCTGTTTTTTTATCTCACAATGTCTGGTATAAGAAATTATATAGAAAAAGTTAGTATTCAATATCATCTATATAGACAAAAAACAAAAACATTTGTTTTTCCTAAAGGGTTTGGCTTTGGTAATTATATCTATTTGCCACAGATAAAAACAAAAACATGTTTAAATGAATATATTAAATAAATTATGACCATTCTTTAACAGAGATATATGTATTTGTAGGTATTATGAAAATAATGTTTATGTCAACAAACTTATGTTCGATATTTGTATCAGTTTGTAAAGATAACTCTTGTTTAATGATAATATTAATATTTAAAGGTTTTAAATAAGAACTTGAAGATATCACAGTTCGAAATTCCTTTTATTGACCATAATACTTTTTTTTGGAATGGAAGCATTAGTTCCCGTTTTTCAGTTAAGCTCCTTAAATCAATTCATATTTTAATCTAAACGCTATTTAAGCGCAATAAAAATGCAACAATTAAAAGATATAGTGAACTTTTCGAAAATTTCTAAGTTAAAATGAAAATAAATTTATATTTAAAATTAAATAAGTTTGCTAAAATTTTTGACCGTAGGCTTTGGCAATAAATAAAAGATTTTAGATGTTTTACAAATTTCTCCAAATTTTAAAGCAATGACTCGTTTTCGTCTTTTATTGTGCCACAATGCACAATCGTTTTTTTCTTATTTATAGACATTGGCTTATATTTTAGAAAATCTTCTCTTGCAACGCGCCTCAAAGAGTGCGACAAATCAAAGCCACGTGCGGAAAAGGAAAAATTATTTACATTACTTTAACGGATTGAAGAGTTGTTAACATGCTGGAATTAATATTATTGTTAACTCGAAGAGGTATTCATTAAACAAAAAAAAACCGTGCGATATAAAAGTTAAACAAAAACAAATTTTTATAATTCACATCTAAGTGTATACCTTTTAATTTCGGATAATTTTTTTAATAAATAAATGGTAAATTTTTTTTAACATAATTGAGCGAAATTACTGTATGTAAAAAATAACAAAATGAATTCAAACCACTAAATAGTAGAAAAAGATATATATTTTTTTGGTGTTACCCTCTAGACGAAAATGCTTTCAATGTATTTCTATTTTTATTGTAAGAAAAATAAATGCTCCTGTAGGCAAAAATTAATTATATTGTTCCCTTCTAGCATTTTTTAACATTTCTATTTCTTTTCTTAGATTTTTTTCGGAAGAGACTGATTCAAATTTTTAAAATCTTCATAGAGGTACGGGTTTAGCCTTTACCTGGACTTACATAAATTTTCTTTTGGTAAAAATAAAAAATAATCCGTAAACTTAGTGTATATTATGAACCCTTACATATATAATCCTAGTATTACAGAACTGATTTACGTAAAAAA
>OV651818.1:2321466-2406622 GCA_927349885.1 Psylliodes chrysocephalus
CATAAAATACAGAACTACACAATGAAATAACTAAATACATATAATTGTTAAGTAGAATAAAATAACTCAAATTAAGTTAGGTGAGTATATATAAAAGAATAGAGAAAACAAATAGAGTAGAAGGTTTAAAAACTATGTAAGTTTACACCGATCGATATATTCCTCTACGGAATAAAAACAATGTATCAACATAAATGTTTTTAATTTTTTCTTAAATGAATTGAACTCCATCAGCCCAAACTCGGATGGCAATACATTATAAAGACCAAGGTCGAGGGAATTGTTTTTTGATTTATTTAGATGATATCTATTTATTCTTAAGTTGTTAGCTTGTCTGGTAGGATATTTGTGAATGTCGGACTGCCTAGAAAGACATGATAATTTCTTATGAATTTCCAAAAGGACACTAAATATATAAATCGTTGGTAGAGGCATTATTCCTTGCTGAATAAACAAGGGCTGACAATGTTCTCTAAATTTGGAACCAGTTATGATTCTAACAGCCCTCTTCTGCAGCCGAAAAATCAAAATTGCATCTGAACTGTTACCCCAAAGTGCAGTGGCATAATTTATGTGGGAATGGAATAGGGAAAAGTAAATCGTTCTTAATATGTTACGATTTGTTATAGTTTTAAGCTGCCTCAACATATATAAGGTACTGCATAATTTAGGTTTTAATTTATTTATATGAATTCTCCAAGTTAAATTACTATCTAACATAACTCCAAGTAACTTAGCACCATTGCAATTTTGAGAATCGGTAACCGAAGAAAACTGCAATTCGTGAGATTTACTTTGATTTAACATGAGATTGTTAGCTAAGAACCAATGTTCAGCTTTAGCGATAATAGTTTCTGCAGTATTTTTCAATTCAATTTCATTTTTTGCAGAGTACACAAAAGTGGTATCGTCTGCAAATAGAACAGATTTAAAAGGACCCATATAATTACTTAAATCGTTGGTATATATAATAAATAATAATGGTCCTAAGACAGAGCCCTGTGGAACTCCATGCTTAACCGAACTAAAATTTGACCTTTGGTTCTGAAATGTGACAGCCTGAAAGCGTCCAGATAAATAAGATTCAAAGTTTTAACGCACTTCTTCGGACGCCGTAGTAATTTAACTTCTCAATCAAGATGTCATGAGAAATGCAGTCGAAAGCTTTCGACAGGTCGCAAAGAGTAACTGCTGTGTGACTACCTTGCTCAAGGCCAGACACCACTCCATGAACAACATCTATTACAGCTTGAACCGTTGATTTGTTGGTTCGAAAACCATATTGAGTGACACTAAAGTAGTTTTTTGATTTAAAATAACTATAAAGACGTGATTTAATGATTTTTTCAACGATCTTGCTAAATACAGATAAAATTGAAATTGGACGATAGTTGTCCACGATATTCTTATCGCCTTTTTTATGTAATGGTATAACTTTCGAATATTTAAAACAATCTGGAAAGACTCCAGTACTAAATATAACATTTATCAGATTGGTAAAAGGATCTAACAACAAATCAGTAGTTTGTTTTATAATTTTAACGTTTAGTTCATGAACGTCAAGAGAATTAGAGTTTTTTAAGCATTTCATTGTATTCAAAACTTCATTTTGTGTGACCGGATTTAAAAAAAATGATCCAACTGGTGCAGGAAAGTTTTTAAAAGATAAAAGGCTTTTATTAGATACTTTTGGAAGCGATTTAATTATTTCAAGAGAAATATTTGTAAAAAAATCATTAAATGCGTCAGGATTAAGATTAATATTACTGTTCTTAGAGACAACTCTGTTTCCTTCGTAGTTAATTATTCGCCAGCAGGCCTTCGACTTATTGCTAGATGTTGTTATGTAATTACTATAAGCAGTTTTTTTGGTATTTTTCAGTGTAAGATAATATTGATTTCTAAATTGTTTATAAGTGTTTGAATTACTCGACTGTTTGCTTACTTCTGCTTTAACTTTAAGAGCTGATAGAGTATTTCTCATAGATTTTATATTTTCATTGAACCAAACTACCGGTGATTTTTTTGCTTGTTCTACGCATTTTTTAAGTGGGCAAAATTTGACAACCAAATCACTATAGGTTTTTATTAAAAAATTTGCAAGATACTCTGCATCATAAATTGTTTCAAAGATAACCCAGTCAATAGAGTTTAGGGAATATCTGATTTTATCAACTGATTTTTTTGAGAAAATCCTGTTGTAAAAAATTTTTCGTTGATTTTCAATATTGTTTTTCACAGTTATAAATTGACCTCGATGGTCTGAAATACATGGTTCAAAAACACCCGAATTTATTGAAGAATTGTCTAAGTTTGTAATTATGTTATCTAAACATGAGGAAGATGTAGCCGTGACTCTAGTATATTCATTAATCGCAGTTTTTAAACCAAAAGACATTAAAATAGAATTGAGCTCGGTATTACCTCTCGAAGTAACTTTAAAATCAATATTAAAATTACCCAAGATAATAATATTTCGTTCAAGTGTTACAATTATATCTAATAACTTTTCAAAATTTTCAAAAAATAAATCAATATTTCCTTTACCCGATCTATAGACAACCACTATAAGCAATTTCAACTCGGGAAGTTCTAATGCGCAAAATTCACTTGATTGTTCGAAGTTAAATTTTGTTACGTCCAAAACGCTTATTTTTATGTTTTTTTAGAAATATAGCTACGCCATCACGCAATTTCTCACTCCTACAAAAGGAAGTAGCACATATATAACCATCCAAGTTAACGCTACCAAGATTCATCTCATTTAGCCAATGTTCCGAGATGCAAAGAACATCAAAATTATTAAATTCGTTTAAGAATACATCGAGCATTTTTACTTTGTTAGACAAATATACTCAGGAAGCTAAATGTGACCACTCAAAATGCATATAACTATGTATGTGGCTATTTAATCAAAAAATCATTACATATCCTCTCTTGAGAAATTTGCGTAAATTTCTCAGAAGAATGCAATTTACTTGTTAACGCATTTTAAAGCATACGACTCTGAAAAAAGGTGTTTGGCAAATTAAAATCTCCAATCGAAAAATGTATCTTTTATATTTTCAAATTAGAAAAAATATGTATCTATTTGATAGTTTGTCAACTAAGCCTGGAATTTCCAACGCATACCTCTTTAAGATGAGCCAAATAGAATTTTGTCATCCTTGCCAACAATTTGCGAAAATGTACACCATTAAATTATTTATAAGACTCAGAATTTTTTATACTCTTAAATATGCAAACAGAGATTTGAAATCCTCAAAAAAGTCAGACAAAACTAAAAGAAAAATTAAAATTTTGTTCCATTTATAAATATTATTGATTTTTTTTATCATATTTTTGACTGCTTTATAAAAAAAAGTTATTTTTCTTTTTAGTTTTATTTCTTAACTGTTCCAATGGTCCAACTAACGTTTTTTCGTAATCACAATAAATAAATTATTATCATGGTCCAGCAAATGCTCACCTTCAGCCGAAACCAGCATCGCCTTTGTGAGGGAGCCGACAAAAATGCGGCTGCGTACATTCGTATCTGGTCTAGGTAATCTGTGCCATGGGTACAGCCTCAGAACGTCACGATATTGTCGTTATCCTTGTTTTTCACATCATAATGAGAGGGAAAACAAGAGAGGCACACATTTACTGTGCCCATCTTTCACCTAATTTCGGAATTCTCGGAACGTCGCTCAACGCCCGGTCGTCCAGTGTCGTGCCAACGCGGATTTAAAATATGTAAGTTATTTTTGGTTTATTATACTAGGGCACGTGTCCAAGTGCCCTTACGGACAAACCGCCACTGGTATTATATGAAACTTTACTTACCGTTTTTTCGGTTTTTATTGTAAATTTAATAATATTCACAATTTTTCACACATATCAAATAATATAATATATTTTTAAATACCTTTGATTGGCAAATAAACCAAGTGAATTAAAGTGTTTATTTTATAAGATCAGTTTCATCACAATACATAACATTATCCAGATACAAACTAGAATGAAGATATATTATGCGTGACATTCTAAATTAACCCTTAACTTGGCAAAAGTTTAATTTTGAATCTAAAAATCTGAAAATTTGCATGTGTTCTGTTTGGTGGTCATACAAATATTCTATGATAACAAAAAAATTTGACATTTGTATGTCAAAAATTTTGATTGTATACCAGAGTATACATCGCCAAATATCCCGATAAATGGGTATGTATAGCATATTACACATTGCCAAGTTACGAAGTAAAATCAAACTATCAAAAATTACTCAAAAATATTTATTTGTTAATATGAACATCCATAAAACAATTTCTGTTCTGGACTGAACATAGCCTTATATTGCATTTGCTACAAAATATGGCGGTTTGTCCCTTCTTGCAATTTCTACACCTGCCCATTGCACCATAAATTGAAAAATGATCTAGATGATCCAATCTAATGTCATCTTGGGGTCTAGGCTTTACCGGGTTTTTAATTTTTTTTGAAGTTAGTGGTAGCTGTTCATTACTGGGACGTCCTCTTTTTACTCTGTCAGCCTGCAGTAGACTTTTGGCAAGTTTAATTCGAAATTGTTTGAGTGGAATTACTGTTTTTGGATTTTCTTGTAGAATGTTTGAATCTCGTTTGTATAATAGCCAAGCATTATTTATAGATATATCTATAATTTGAGAAAAAATGCTTATATACCATCTATGCGTTTTGAAGCGTATTCTATATATAGCAATCAACATGTCTGCCAAATCCACACCACCCATATGACTGTTATAATGTTTTATTAACTGTGGGCATGGAATGTGAATTTTTCTATTTTCCTCTTTGGACAATCTTTGGATAGTTGTCATTGGATTGGAGGCCACATACGAACTACATAGGGTTACGGACTTGTTATCGTACTACTTTACAACAACAATGTGACTGTCATTGTCTACTCTTTGGTCAAAACTACCTCTTCCATCTTTTTTCAATTTCTTATCCGATTCAAGTGGGCAATCCCGTAGTCTGTCTTTTCTAACAGTTCCCAAAGATAGAATTCCAAATTCACTTCGAAGATATGTTATAAGTTCTAAACTTGTAAAATAATTATCAAAATATACCATCGATAATGGTTTATTTTGGATTGGCGAACATAGTGCTAAAACACATTTTGCACCAAATCCCATGTTATTTTCAACTTCTGTAAAACAATGGTTTCTAAACGTATCATTTCCTCCATAGGGAAAGAAATCATACACTATCCCAGATACGCCACAGCGAACAAACATTTTGAAACCCCATTTTTTGGTTTATTCTTCATATACTGCCTCCTCGAGCCGGCCTTTTTGCCCTTGTATGGAATCATCATTTCATCCACTGAACATCTAGACTCTGACTCAATTGTAAGACAGTTTCTTCGTACACGATCTAGAATAGGCCTTACTTTAAAATATCTGTCATCATTCAACTTCTCGTTATTTTTCGAAATGAAGGCTGCGTCGTATTGCTTGATACCTTTTTAGTGGCATTATATTTGCAATAAGTTCATATCGTGTTTCTTGAGCCCAATAGTCCGTGTAAGCCGGCATGTCAACAATCCCCATCAAAATTTCGATAGCCAAGAAATCGTGCATTTCATCTATGCTTGTGTCTACACATTTGTGAAATGTTTGTGTCGAATACAGGTTAGTTTGATCTACGATTAATTCAACGATATCTGGACTAAAAAAGGTTTTAAAATATTGCAAAGGTGTTTTTATATTTTGGGGTCTTGTAAAATCATTTGTTTGTGCCGTTATTACTTCATATTCAAAATCATCAGTTGTCCACTTAAATGGAGGCTTATCTTTTTTTCCTTTTCTTTTTATTGAAGAGTTTGGGTTTTTTTGAACTGATGGCGAAAACGGTGGCACAACCGAGAGAGTAGCTGCTGCTAGTCTTTGTTTACTGACTGAAATAGGTAATAATTCTACAGCGTCTTCTCTATTTTCTTCAGGAGTGTAATTTTCCTAATTATCATCATCTGGATCTTCAATGAATTCTTTCAGTAAATTACGAGATAACACCTCTTGTTCATCGTCACTACTGCTATCTGGGTCGCTTTCAGCACCAATTGGAGGCAAAAGAGCCATAATTTTATCAATTCTCCTTTTTGTATTCTGAAAATAAAAATAAATATCGAGTAACCCATACCGGGCGGTGTATACTATACAATACGATAAATTTTCATTCAATTTGTGGAAAAAATATTTACTGAATACCAAAAATGTATTTATAAATAAACAGTACTATGCTTCAACAGTAATTTCCCAAAAAATTAGCGCTGCATTATAAAAATCAATAAACAATAACAATAAACTTACCACTTGTTGCTTGGAACAACATGCTTGCTCATCCATTTTGCTGATACTGTCTCCATACCAGCGGACCTAGATGCGCGAATTGAGAATTTTCGCACCGATCTCCCGTCGGCTACATACGATAGTGTATCCTCCACTATACATTGCCAACAAATGGGTCTCAAATCTTACTGATTCCCAAATAAAAATATATTTATATTATGTATATTATAACATACGTTGCCAAGTTAAGGGTTAAACTCTTCACAGTTTAACAAACCCCCTCTTAACTCAAATTTTCATTCAGAATTTTTTCAGAATCAATAGGCTCTATTTTCTTACTGAGCTTGACTTTTCCCAAAAATTTCAGGTTGATATTATTGTTCGTTTTTGAGTTAGAATTGTTTTAAATATTTCAATCTCCCTTACCTCCCCCACTTTTATTCAAATTTTTTTCACAATCAATAGACCTCATCTCCTTATAGAGTGTTTTGAACATTTTCCTTTATATTCACCTATTAAATTAAACATATGAAATTCATTATTTATTGAATTAAAATGTTTAATTTTATTTGCAATTAATAATAAACACGTTCCAATTTAAGCTCAAGTTCAATGTTTAAATCGTAATAAAAAATGCTGGCTTATTTTCCAAACACTAAATTGGAGATATTTAAATTGGAATAATAATATTTTTCTAATATACATTTAAATAATTAAATATTAATTGTTATTGCATATTATTTATTCTGTGATATTATAAATGCAGATATAAATAAGAAATAAACAGATTGACTAATAATATGTGGTAAGTAATATACTTTACAAAATTATCTCTGAAATGAAATTCATGAAAACCATCTAGTAGTATCACTTATAAAATTCATCTTCAAATATTATTCAACAACCATTCAACGGACCATGAATAATCTTCAACCCGGCGTTGGTACAGCTTTAAATTGCAACGTTGATACTACAATGGGGTATCAAAGACCCCACATGAGTTATTTCTTTTTTTAAGAAAACCTTTAAAAAAAATGGAATATTTTTAAGAGATTTAAAATTGTCAATAATTCATCGGAAATATCGATTAAAATTAATAAAAAAAAAAATAAAAAATTATTTTTTTAAAAGTTCAATGTATTTTTGTCTTCTAAAACAGGTTTTTTTAATTTATATTCAAAAGTAATCGTACATAAAATAAATATTTTTGTAACGAAAAAACATTAAAAATACAAAAACTATAAGTGAAATCGCCAAAAACTTACAAATTATTATTCATCTGATAGTGAACATTCAACGCAAGTAAAATTAGCATGATTCAAACAAATAAACCTATTGCAAGATTTACAGGTATAAAAAGTTTTTCTATCTAATTTTCTTGGGCACACAACACATCGTCGCGAAAATCTCTGTCTTTTTACACTTGCTTTCCTTCTTGGTTCTTGATAAAATAAAAGTTTTGTGAAAATCTACCAAATTTGGTTTTACTCATTTAAGAAGATAAAACTTGGTGGATTTATGGGCTTCTGATGGATCAGGCATTGACATTTTCAGACGTACTATGCCATTGAAAAGATTTCAATTTTTATAAGCCTGCCTTAGATTTGACAAAGAAAACATTAGGGAAGAAAGTCGCCGTATTAATAAAATGGCGCCAATACGAGCAGTTTTTGATCACTTCGTTGAAAATTGTCAAAATTCTTACACACCGTCTAAATATCTAACTGTAGATGATAAGTTGGAATCTTTCAGAGGCTGCTGCAGGTTTTGCCAATATATACCCAGTAAGCCGGCCTAAAAGGTTTTGCAGTGGTAGATGCAAAAACATGGTACGTGTTTAATTTAGAGGTTTATGTGGGTAAACAGCCTGAAGGGCCATTTCAACAAAGTAACAAACCGGATGATATAGTTCTGCGATTTGTGAAGCCACTTAAAAATTCTCGGAGGAATATTACGTTTGACAATTGGTTTTCTAGCTCTCCTTTAGGTTACAAAACTACTTGAAAATTATAGCCTGACTTCCGTAGGAACGCTACGAAAAAATAAGCGTGAAATCCATTCTGAACTACTTAATACGAAGACTAGAGAAAAAAGGAGCTGCAAAGTTGCGTTTCAAAAAGATGTGAGTCTAGTCTCATATGTACCCAAAAAGGAAAAAATGTTATTGTGATCTCCACTTTACATCACAGTAATATAATTGATAAAGCGTCAGGGGATTTACGAAAACCGGAACATATTACGTTTTACAATAGTACCAAGGCTGGCGTTGATATTGTTGACGAGCTGTCAGACACTTACAGCGTTTCACGGAACAGCATAAGGTGGCCTTTGACTCTTTTCTTTTCAATTATGAATTCAGCGGGAATGAATGCGATGGTAATTTACAATAGCAATAATATCGACTCAAAATTACCAAAAAGTAAATTTTTAAAAAGTTTGGGAGTCAGTTTGGTGAAATCTCAACAGGAGAAGAGATTACAAAATCCTCTCACTCGAAGAGACTTTCGTAGAAAGATTTCAGAAGTGCAAGTGATAATCAACCTGATCAAGAACAAAGAGGGAAAACAAGTGTAAAAAGACAGAGATTTTCGCGACGATGTGTTGTGTGCCCAAGAAAATTAGATAGAAAAACTTTTTATACCTGTAAATCTTGCAATAGGTTTATTTGTTTGAATCATGCTAATTTTACTTGCGTTGAATGTTCACTATCAGATGAATAATAAGTTTTTGGAGATTTCAGTTATAGTTTTTGTATTTTCAATGTTTTTTCGTTACAAAAATATTTATTTTATGTACGATTACTTTTGAATTTAAATTAAAAAAAGCTGTTTTAGAAGACAAAAATACATTGAACTTTTAAAAAAATATTTTTTTATTTTTTTTATTAATTTTAATCGGTATTCCCGACGAATTATTGACAATTTTAAAATCTCCTAAAAATATTCCATTTTTTTAAATGTTTTCTTAAAAAAAGAAATAATTCCTGTGGGGTCTGTGATACCCCATTGTAGTATCAACGTTGCAATTTAAAGCTGTACCAACGCCGGGTTAAAGATTATTCACGGTCCGTTGAATGGTTGTTGAATAATATTTGAAGATGAATTTTGTAAGTTATACTACTAGATGGTTTATGAATTTCATTTCAGAGATAATTTTGTAAAGTATATTACTTACTACATATTGTTAGTCAATCTGTTTATTTCTTATTTATACCTGCATTTATAATATCACAGAATAAATAATATGCAATAACAATTAATATTTAATTATTTTGTCCACGACAATAATAAATCAATATTCTACCTCCTAACTAAGAGCATATAGTACCCATATATCACGGAGTGAATTATGATAATTCACGCTTTTGTAATTCTGGCACATTCCGATAGATAACTAAAGATAGGCGATACTTTTCATAACGATATTTTCTAGATCGAAAAATCGAAAAATCAAAAAATCGAAAAATCGAAAAACCAAAAAATCGAAAAACCAAAAAATCAAAAAATCGAAAAATTGAAAAAAATCGAAAAAAAATTTGAAAAATCGAAAAAAAATCGAAAAATCGAAAAAAATCGAAAAATCGAAAAATCGAAAAATCGAAAAATCGAAAAATCGAAAAATCGAAAAATCGAAAAATCGAAAAAAAATCGGAAAAACGAAAATTTTTTTTGAAAAATCGAAAAAAAATCGAAAAAAAAATCGAAAAATTGAAAAAAAATCGAAAAAATCGAAAAATTGAAAAAAAAATCGAAAAATAAAAAAAAAATCGAAAAATCGAAAAAAGAAAAATCGGAAAATCGAAAAATCGAAAAAAAATCGAAAAATCAAAAAAAAATCAAAAAATCGAAAAAAAAAATCGATAAAAACGAAAAATCGAAAAGTCGAGAAACAACAGTTAGTTACCTATGTTTAATAAAAACTTTCCATTCACACTTAACTTTTATTTAATAAAGAAACCATAATGGTCGTGGACAAAGTATAGTATTAGACTCGCAATTTATGGCCATTATTCACTCGGGTGACTT
Organism: Psylliodes chrysocephalus; assembly: GCA_927349885.1. Lineage (NCBI taxonomy): Eukaryota > Metazoa > Arthropoda > Insecta > Coleoptera > Chrysomelidae > Psylliodes > Psylliodes chrysocephalus. The sequence goes on from OV651818.1 coordinate 2,331,803, forward strand.
GCGCCCCTCGCCTACGGCTCGGGACGCAAACGTCACCCTGCGTGGATAATGGCTACCATAAATTGCTCGTTTAATAATATACTATAAATGTATATTAGAAAAATATTTTTATTCCAATTTAAATGTCTCCAATTTAGTGTTTTGAAAATAAGTCAGCATTTTTTATTACGATTTAAACATTGAACGAGCTTAAATTGAAACGTGTTTATTATTAATTGCATATGAAATTAAACATTTTAATTCAATAAATATTTAATTTCATATACAGGATGTTTAATTTAATAGGTGAATATAAAGGAAAATGTTCAAAACACTCTATAAGGAAATGAGGTTTATTGATTGTGAAAAAAATTTGAATAAAAGTCGGGGAGGTAAGGGAGATTGAAATATTTAAAACAATTCTAACTCAAAAACGAACAAAAATATCAACCTGAAATTTTTGAAAAAAGTCAAGCTCAATAAGAAAATAGAGCCTATTGATTCTGAAAAAATTCTGAATGAAAACTTGAGTTAAGAGGGGGTTTGTTAAACTGTGAAGAGTTTAATTTAGAATGTCACGCATAATATATCTTCATTCTAGTTTGTATCTGGATAATGTTATGTATTGTGATGGAACTGATCTTATAAAATAAACACTTTAGTTCACTTGGTTTATTTGCCAATAAAAGGTATTTAAAAATATATTATATTATTTGATGTGTGAAAAATTGCGAATATTATTAAATTTACAATAAAAACCGAAAAAACGGTAAGTAAAGTTTCATATAATACCAGTGGCGGTTTGCCCGTAAGGGCACTTGGAGACGTGCCCTAGTATAATAAACCAAAAATAACTTACATATTTTATATCCGCGTTGGCACGACACTGGACGACCGGGCGTTGAGCAAAGTTCCGAGAATTCCGAAATTAAGTGAAAGATGGGCACAGTAAATGTGTGCCTCTCTTGTTTTCCCTCTCATTATGATGCGAAAAACAAGGATAACGACAATATCGTGACGTTCTGAGGCTGTACCCATGGCACAGATTACCTAGACCAGATACGAATGTACGCAGCCGCATTTTTGCCGGCTCCCTCACAAAGGCGATGCTGGTTTCGGCTGAAGGTGAGCATTTGCTGGACCATGATAATAATTTATTTATTGTGATTACGAAAAAACGTTAGTTGGACTATTGGAACAGTTAAGAAATAAAACTATAAAGAAAAATAACTTTTTTTTTATAAAGCAGTCAAAAATATGATAAAAAAAATCAATAATATTTATAAATGGAACAAAATTTTAATTTTTCTTTTGGTTTTGTCTGACTTTTTTGAGGATTTTAAATCTCTGTTTGCATATTTAAGAGTCTTATAAATAATTTAATGGTGTACATTTTCGCAAATTGTTGGCAAGGATGACAAAATTCTATTTGGCTCATCTTAAAAAGGTATGCGTTGGAAATACCAGGCTTAGTTGACAAACTATTAAATAGAGATATACATATTTTTTCTAATTTGAAAATATAAAGGAGAAATTTTTCGCTTGGAGATTTTAAATTGCCAAACACCTTTTTTCAGAGTCGTATGCTTTAAAATGCGTTAACAAGTAAATTGCATTCTTCTGAGAAATTTACGCAAATTTCTCAAGAGTGGATATGTAATGATTTTTTGATTAAATAGCCACATACATAGTTAAATGCATTTTGAGTGGTCACATTTAGCTTCCTGTAGTCACATTCAGAAATCGTTATTGCCCCAACTGATTATACATGAGGTTCGGTTTCCGTTTTACGATAATTATTTGAAACACGGTTTAGTTCAATGACATGCCATGTTATCCATCGAAAAACAACTTATTCGGTCCATTCCAAATTTGAATAATCTGGTCATCGATCACTTCGCTAGCCAAAAATCCAGACGAATGGACTTTAACTATAAGAAATAGTATTCAACTGCAGCGGTACCTAGCAGATAGTCTTCAGTTTTGTAATATTTAATTTGTTTTGAAATATATTTAATTTTCATTAAGCGGAGAACTTGTTTTTCTAATTAAAAAAGAATCCAGGGATTCCTTTCCAGTGTGTGCCCCACTGCCGCTAGTGCCAAAGAGCCGCCACTGTAAATACTTTTTACACAAAAATCAAAGTCAATCTTTGTACATAACCTGATATATATTTAAAAATAAAAAAAAACCAATATTGGCGGTTGTACAAAGTTTTGAACCGAACTTACAAACGATAAAATTATTGGAAAAAAGCAAACAACTTTTCTATATTATGACGAGCCACCACTGCTATAAATAACTTGAAAATGATTTATTGAAAAAAAAATTATATTGTAATATAGCTAATTAAAATTAGACGAGCAACAAAGCTGTCAACTTTGTTGCTCGGGGGCGACAAACAAGCGACAAAGCTGTTTACTTAATGTCAGTTTGCGGATAACGTCAACTTTATGGTTGAATTTCAAAGCGCAAAAGTCTATTTTGGATAGAGATCTTAGAAAAAAGTACTTTTTGAAATAAGCTGTTGTTTATATAAGAGCCGAAGCGAAGGTTTTAAAAATCGCTAGTTACAAATTATGTTTTTTTATGCTTATTTTTTTCATTCAGATATAGAAATAAAATGGAAATTTCCCAAGAAAATAGTGCCTCAAGTTCAAGGAATAAAGAAGCATTATACAATGCTCTAAAACAAACGGAACTGGAGAGGAATAATTTTGCTGATAAGCTGTAGTCGCTTCAAATTCAGAAAGATAAAATCATGCAAACAAATGATGAAATAATCAAAAAATATACAGGAATAGAAGAAAGTATGGCAAGAATCAGTTCGCTCACTCTGCGTCGGCACTTTTGATCTCAATGTTCCAGTTTATACATTGCGCAACTCGGATTTGTATCTGGCGCATACGGAATCAAATCATAATAGCCCAAGAACCCACTGTAAATTTTTACTGCCATCTGATAATGAAATGAACTATACCCCAAAAGCTTGTAAAAACATTGTACTTTACCGAATAGCACCTGTGACAATCCCAATCCTAAGGCAAAGTGTTAAAAAAAAATATTTTATAATAAAAAAATCACATAAGGCATGACAGCGCTAATTTTGTTTGCCCTTAAAGTTTTCCAGATAATAACATATTCAAATATATCTTGATATATATCGTTAACGGGAAATATTTTCTTCATCCTAGCATCGCACAAAAACATCTACACACGATTAGTAGGTAAAAATCAATAAAAATATGAATCAATTTTTGCTGATTTAAGAATTTATTTGTATGCCTATTGTTGTGATTCATTTTTACAGGTTGTCATAGAAACGACAAAAAAACTATTATGATTATAGTTTAACAGAATTGTCTAACAGAAGTTTATAATTATTATTGACTGTCTCTGCCAAAGTTAGGTAAAACTATTAATAATTAAGGTTTAAAAGCTAGGTTCACAATGAATTAGGATTGAAATTTTCAGAGAAAACACAATTATCGCTGTCATGTCTTATGTAATTTTTTGAATATAAAATATTTTTTTTCAACCACTTTGCTCTGGATTACAGATTGGCACAGGAGCAATTAGGTAAAGTACAGTGTTGTTACATATCTTTGGAGCACATTTCATTTTGTTATCGGATGGCGGTCGTAATTTGCAGTGGGCTCTCTTACTATTACCAATTAAGCATTCCAACGACCTGTCAAACAATAGCTGTCAGTGAGAAGGTCTGGTATATCTAAGGGGGTAGAGACATAGTCTTGCATCTTGAACGTTTTTTTTTTATTCGAAATAATAGTCACAAAGCCTGCCAATTTATGAAAAAATGTATCTTATTTTTATTATGTTTGACATAAAATATTTAAATGTAATCCATTATTCATGATTTTACGTATTGTAAACAGAAAACATTGTATGTCGCAACCCTTGGATATATCAAATCTTCCAACTGACAATTCATTTGTTTGGAATGCCTAATACAATATATGACAACCGCCTATATTCAAACAGCAGTCTTCTGCGCATCCTGAATTTGTATCCCTGGAGTAGATGTTATTTTGGAACATCCAATTGGTCCGACTGAGCGAACTGATTCTTTTAAGCTATAAACTGTGGTATGGCTAGCAATATAAATAATGCAACTAAGCCCACTGAATACTTTACTGATGAAGAAGAACTGGCAAAAGAGACTGAGTGGATCCGTGTGAAAAATAAAAAAAAAGAAAAATGGATACTTCAATGAAACCTCCGCAACCACAGCCACAACAACAAAATAACAGCACTACAATAGAAAAACCTGTAAAAATCAAGGCACCACCACTTATCATAGTGGTATGGTGAGACAAATCCCAAACTCCCCAATTAAAGTCATCAACGATAATAATGTTAAAATTAACGTTTCGGAAGGACCAGAATATAGAATGCTTTCTGGAGCATTAACAGAACAAGAGTACACTTGGTACTCGTATGAGGACAAACAGAATAGACCAATTAAAGCAATGGCATATAAACTGCACCATTCTTGCCAACCAGAAAATATAATCAGTGATTTGAAAGGTCGTGGCTTTAACATTATTTCTGCTACTCCAAAACTAAAATATAAAACTAAACAACCATTGAATATGTTTATGCTTACATTCCAACACGGGACATGACACTACACATGACATGTTTCGAAGTACAACTTCTTTTTCAAATGTGACTAATTTACAATTCGGTATCCAATATATATGCGAAATAATTTAACAAAACAAAGTACTTAAGAAAACATCAATAACATAACAAAATAAACTAACTATTTAAAGTACATAAGGGTACTTAGGTTATTATGATATCAATCAAATAACAATAAGATAGTAACATTACCGGGATTATCTCACAGAAAACTAGGAAAGAGATTTAATAAGGGTGAGTTATTAATATCTAATTGATCATTGAGTAGGTTATTTGAATTTTTAAATCTATTTATTTCAAGTGTTTCTAAATGGTTTAGTTTATTGCCCTTATTTTTTATATGTAAAATTTCAAAGTTGTCTGTAAAAGAATGATTTTCAGCTGAAATTATAATTTGAGTAAGTAGAATTATGTTTGTTTTTTTTGTATAGCTATTATAATGTTCGGAATAACGCTTTTTGAAAGTACGGCTTGTTTGACCAATATACAGTTTTGGACAACTACCACAATTTAATTTATATACCCCCGATTTATTATTAGGATTAATTTTACCCTTATTGTTTTTAATATACTTCCCAAGCTTATTATTGGTTTTAAAAGCTACGTTAATATTTTGGTTTTTTAAATATGATGATACCTTTTCACTAGGAGCTCCTATATATGTAAGCCTCTTATATCTGCAATTTTGATCTTTAATTATGGGATAAACTTGTTGAATAGCATGTTTGTTGTCTACACAGACAACATTTTAGGGAAAAAACTTTTTAAACATGCTATTAAATAAGTTTATCCCATAATTAAAGATCAAAATTGCAGATATAAGAGTCTTACATATATAGGAGCTTCTAGTAAAAAGGTATCATCATATTTAAAAAACCAAAATATTAACGTAGCTTTTAAAATCAATAATACGCTTTGGAAGTATATTAAAAACAATAAGGGTAAAATTAATCGTAATAATAAATCGGGGGTATATAAATTAAATTGTGGTAGTTGTTCAAAACTGTATATTGGTCAAACAGGCCGTACTTTCAAAAAGCGCTATTCCGAACATTATGATAGCTATACAAAAAACAAAAATAATTCTACTTACTCAAATCATATTTTAGCTGAAAATCATTCTTTTACAGACAACTTTGAAATTTTACATATAGAAAATAGGGGCAATAAACTAAACCATTTAGAAACACTTGAAATAAACAGATTTAAAAATTCAGATAACCTACTCAATGATCAATTAGATATTAATAACTCACCCTTATTAAATCTCTTTCCTAGTTTTCTATGAGATAATCCCGGTAGTGTTACTATCTTATTGTTATTTGATTGATATCGTAATTACCTAAGTACCCTTATTTACTTTAAATAGTTAGTTTATTTTGTTATGTTCTTGATGTTTTCTTAAGTACTTTGTTTTGTTAAATTATTTCGCATATCGGATACCGAATTGTAAATTAGTCACATTTAAAAAAGAAGTTGTACTTTGAAACATGTCATGTGTAGTGTTTTTAATTTTTATTTTTTAGTTTTGTGAAAATCTACCAAATTTGGTTTTACTCATTAAAAATAAAATAGATTTTCATCAAGTAAAGGCCAAAGCAATAAATAAGTTTTGTCTTGCTGAACGAAAAGGCCAGCAATATATAAAGGGCCTAAGCAAATGGTTATTTCTCTCAAGCAAGTTTTTGTCACCATATGTTTATCAGTGTAATTGTTTGCCTTCCTAACGATCTTTTCGTTAGTGCATTCAACAACAATAAATAGCTTTCAACAATCTAATGGTGTTTTTACGTTTTGCGCAATTCGTTTAGGGCCAGACAAGTGAGTTGTTATATTTTTTCTTCTAGTACGAATTGCTGGGTTACCTGACTTTTCATTCTATTTATTATTTTTATCAATACCCCATAAATATTGAACTCTCTTCGTTGTTTGTTCATTTGCGTGATCATCGTCCTGTTCTTCAGTCTCAAAGACTTCTGGGCGTTTATTGTTCTGGCTGTCAACTAGAAAATGTATTTCTAGAAGCTTCTCTTCCGAGTCTGAGTGGTAGGAATTCTCATTTATGTGATCCAGTGGTTTATCATCAGATATCGAGCCAATGTCTGACTCCTCATCGTTTACTTCTTCCCAAAGCTTCAAAAGTCTTCTTTGTTCGTCTTCGTAATACATTGTTTAACTAAAAATTGTTACGTAAGTTTTCTTTTTCAATATTTATAATATACTAAACCTTAAGAATTCAAGAAATTGAACTTTTTCACCTTGTCACAAAATTATAATCAGACTAGTACCACACTGGCGCATGAGATACTCTACAACTAGTATGAGAGCCCACTGCAGCAAATTTCGACCGTCATCTGATAACGAAATATGCTCCAAGAGCATGTAAAAACATTGTACTTCACCAAATTGTACCTGTGCCAATCCCTATCCTGAGCAAAGTGGTTGAAAAAAATTATTTTATATTCAAAAAATCAAATAAAACATGACAGCGACAATTATGTTTTCCCTGAAAATTACAATCCTAATTCATTGTGAGCCTCGCTTTTAAACCTAAATTATTAATATTTTTACCTACCTTTTAAACCATGTTTATGTATGAAAGGAAGAAGGATGGCATTGTATAAACCATTTGCAGAGATAGTCAATAATATTTATAAACTCTTGTTAGACAATTATTTTAAATTATAATCATAGTAATTTTTGTCGTTTCTATGGCAACCTGTAAAAATGAATCACAACAATAGGCACACAAATAAATTTTTAAATCAGCAAACATTGATTCATATTTTTAATGATATTTACCTACTAATCGTAGATAGATGTTTTTGTGCGATGTTAAGAGGAAGAAAATGTTTCCCTTTAACGATATATATCAAGATATATTTGAATGTTATTTTCTGGAAAACTTTAAGGGCAAACAAAATTAGCGCTGTGATGCCTTATGTGATTTTTTTAATATAAAATAATTTTTTTAAGCCACTTTGCTCAGTATAGGGATTAGCACAGGTGCCATTTGGTAAAGTACAATGTTTTTCCATGGTTTTGGGGTATATTTCATTTCGTTATCAGATGACGGTAAAAATTTACAGTGGGCTCTTTGACTAAACACACCTCAGTGAATGCTAGATGCATACTAAGTAACGAAACAAGCCTAACATGCTACAGCCACCTATTAAGTTTGAAGGTACACGGCAGATGGCGCCTCTAAAATTATTAAAATGGAAGCGTTGACATTATTATTTAGGCTGAGGAATATCATACCCCACCGTACCAACGCCGGGTTAAAGATAAATTTTGTAATTAATACCACAAGATGGTTTACATGAATCACATTTCAGAGATACTTTTGTAAAGTATACTACCATGTGTTATTAGTCAATCTCTGTATTTCTTATTTGCATCTACATTTATAATATCTCAGAATAACCTATATACAATAACAATTAATATTACTGAGGCCCTTCCTATAGAGCCTCAGTATTGCATTCGTGCAGACGAAAAAATTTTCTTACCCCCCATTTTTTAAAACTTTTTTTCATGTTTCTGATCATTCTGAGTAAAAAAATGCAAAAAAATTCGTCTGGTCGTATGTGTGTATGTATGCTGGCACAATAACTCTAGAACGAAAGTTTTAATTGACTTACGGTTTTGATTTTCTTGAATAATTACTTCTAACTTAGAATCCTATTGATTTTCAGAATTTTGGGTTCATCCTAACTACTTTAATATCAATATTCTTAAAATCCTCCTATGCAATCCTTATGTGATAATTTTAGGAATTCCAATTATTTCTAACGTCAACATTTCTAACATTCTCAACATTCCATACATTGCAAACATTTTCTAACGACCTGTCAAACAGCAGCTGTTGTTAGTAAAGGTGAAATTTCTAAGACGGGTTGTGACCTTCATACTTGCAACCATAGCCATTTTAAAGGCTATTTTTATTTGAAATTAGTCGCCAAGCCTACCAATTTATGAAAAATATATAAGCAGTTTCTTAAAAATGACTTTTATGGTGGTGCTAACTAAAGCGTACCACTATTTCGCCCCTAGCCACAAAAACACCTTCATCAAATTTACTGGCTCTCTGTCGAAACCCCATAGAATAATTAAGCGACTATTTTATTTTGCAAAAAGTAGAATAATGCTTGGCTCTGCCTGTCAAGTATCAAGATGTCAATTGTGATGTGTAAATAGCTTTTAAATATCAAATTATTTAAAAATGTATGCTTCTTTTGATATTTATTAAAAATAATTTGTAGTTTATCTCAATTCAGGCTTTCCATAAATAAAGGTACAGCAAGACAAATAATGTAATGTTCTTTTACAAAGCACTTTTTTATTATATAAAAGAGAGTTAGGATATAATGCTAGTTTTTTGCAGATAATTTTAATTATACAGTTATGGATTACATATTCAACCAGCGAATTGTAAATAATAATTAGTAAACTTCTAGTCATAAATTTCCTTAATTCATAAAATTTAAAAATGAATCTTCTTACCACCTAGGGATTTTAATGACGTAGTGTGATCAACCCATTTCAAATTTTGATCAATTATGATACCGAGGTATTTTGTTGTGATTTTCATTTTAATTATAAAGTTGTCATTTATTTGTATGATGAAATAAGGCCTTTGTAAATTACATTGCTCTCTGTGGATCTACTTTAACACAAAAATAGTTTTGTGGCTATAAGTTATTATAACCTATTGTCGCAAAACTATCAATAATTTAAATATATTAAGAAATACTTAAAAAGGGCAGGTTTAAAGAGTGTTATTACAAGAAAGTATATCCGTTCTATTCATTTATCAGGTATTGTTTAAAGTTACTTTTGAATACATTTATTGTTTTTTTTTTTAATTTCTGTAGGCAGTTTATTAAATTTTTTTAAACCTTTAATAAAAATTGTATTTTGGGAACTTTTAGTGATGGCTTGCCGTACATGAAAGTCAGATTGGCTGCTTGTATTATAGTTGTGATACTGTGAATTACCTATATTGAATTTTTTCTAATAGATCTGATGCGATGCTACTATAAATAAATATCAGTCATGTACTGAACATAATTCTGAACTGAAAGCCAATTTATTTCTTTTAACATAGTTGCAATACTCATCCTTCTGTTCTTTATTAATATAATATAAATAGGCGAAGTAAGAAGCCCAAATATTTTACATGAGCAAGCCTAAGAGGTAAAGTGGCCAATTATTATTGGATTAATTTCTCGATCAAGTTTTTAAACCCTAATCAAAAGGCGATATAGAGTGGTTTTAAAAATCAAGGCTTGTGACAATCATCACATGGTTTGACCTAAGTAATGCCAATGCTTCACAAAATAAAAAATTTAACGTCCTAATACTAGTATCAGCTTTCTGTCTTTCGTTCCAAATTAAATCATTTCTCGTTTTTGTTACGCTACGAGTTTACCCTTGTGGGCCTTAGCCTCGATAAGGTGGGAACCACCGTTTTAGCGTCTCTCGAATTATTTAATTATTTTAATGTACATTAGAAAAATATTATTATTCGGTTTTCAAAAATTTCATGTTGATTTCGCTTTTCAATTTTAATTTATGATTTCTTTTTTATATTCAACCACCAATAAACGCCCAATTTTAATAATTTTTTTTTTCAACATTAAAGTTCTTTTTCTCCTTATAGAGCCTAAAGTTTGCAGAAAATTTGATGTTGTTATCGCTTTTTGTTTTTCGATTTTAATTTAGGACTTTTTTTAATATCAACCCATCTTAACCCCCTATTTTTATTTAGATTTTTCAAAATCAATAAGCGTTGTCCCTTTATAGAGCTTATTTTTGCTTAAAATTTTCAAGTTGATATCATTTTTCGTTTTTGACTTATCGCGAAGACAAAAAACGTGACATCGGACAAAATAAACCTATAATACTTTTCACAGACTACTATTTGAAGAGTATAATAATAATATAATCGAGGTTAAAACAATAACATAATAGACTAAAAAATAGGTGAAAGGTGATCCAATTTGAATTTTAGAACTATAAAATGAAATAAAGCTCAAAAATTTGAAAAAATATATATTTTAACTTTAACAATAGAAGACATTAAGTATTTCATTAGGTATGAAAATTAGTATCATTTAGATTATCGCCGCTTGACCTTCTGCAAGAGTAGATACTTTTTAGATAATTTTCGATTACTTTTTCAACCATTTCGGGTGGTATGACGGCAATAACTTGGCGGATATTGTTTTTTAGATGATCTAATTTTTCGGGTTAATTGGCATACACAAGAATTTCAAGGTAACCCTACAGAAAAAATCTAATGGAGTTAAGTCGCACGATAGCGGCGGCCAGTTCGCAAAATGTGCAGAAGAGAGGCATAAGAAAGGCCTAAAATTTGCGAGCGCCGGTGAATCGACATTCTTGGGTTAGCAGCCACGCTTTCACAAACTGCAGCAATATTTTGAGCTGAACTTGCACGACGATGATACGCAGACCTTCTTTTATCTGCAAAACTTCCGGTATCTTCAAATTTCTTAATATTTTGGATAGTTCACTCAGTGGGACGATTAAACTGACCATAATCTACGCGTAAAAGTATGTATACCGTTCGTACGAAATAAGTGTTTTGATAAAACTATCGCACAATTTGCATGCGTTGAGCGGTCGTTAAGCGATCCATTTCGTATGTGTTTCTTTAAACTGACTTTTGACGCTTCGAAAACAAATGCTTATTGCCAACTGTCTGATTTACAGTAGTGCCAATATAGGAAACTGACATTGGATCACCCTTTACAATAAAAAAATGATAAAATCAAAGTTTTGAAAATTATTTAAAAATTACCAGTGCCTCGGAGGTAAACTTCAGTCATTCTAGTCAACTTTTTAGTAAAGCAGACTGAATATTGTTTGGACACTTTTGTGTTCCATATTTACATATATCAATTATATTTCGACAAGGTTAGCTCAAATTATTGTCACAATATGTATTGTTTACTAATAATCTAATTATTAAAACTTTTTATACACCCACATGGATATTAGCTTATCTACGCATAAACTGCAAAATGAAAAAGTATGTCATTGGGTTTAACTGAAGCTATTTAATTTCAATTAACGATAATTCCGATCTATACCAACTGTTGTTCGCGCATTTGTTAAATATTAATGTTAAATTGTAAATGTAAAATTATATTATAAATCCTTTGTATTTTACCTTTGTTCAAACCCTTCAAACTTACCGTGGTCGTCCATGTTATTGTACAAATCGTCTAGAAAGACCGTTAGGCGTAAAATGTGTCCCTGTTTATGTTTCCTCTGGGGAGAAAAAAAAACAAAAAAAAAAACAGAAAAAAACAAAAAAAAAACAGAAAAAAACAAAAAAAAACAGAAAAAAAAAACAGAAAAAAAAAACAAAAAAAAAGGAAAAAAAAAAAAATCAAACAAAAAAAAAAGGGAATTTAAAAAATATGATTTAAAAAAAATTGGAAAAAATATAATTTACTTATATTACAAATTTTAGTTAGTAGGAATTACACAAAAATAAAACATTGTAAAATCAAAATAAGGACTAAAAACGATAAAGATAGGCAAATGGATGTAAAATCCGCAGTCATAGAACCCCAAACAAGCAAGCAAGGGTTTAACTAAACGAATATATTTCATATCCGTTCTAGGTAGTGAGAACACTGCAAAAAAATGAAATCCACCAATCACAGTTCATATTTTAGATGGACAACTACTATTTCCAGAACACTTTTCACTCCTTTGGGCTCACTTATAAAAGAACGCTACGGAAACGCGATTAGTCAGAGCGCTGTGGCGTACCTAAAAATAGATATTAACCCATATGAATACAGTAAAATTATTAAAATTAAATTAATATATTTATGGTTTTTATTTTAAAATAATGTATTCTTATGAAATTTAACTGGGTGTTCACTGCACAAATGAACCAATGGAGAAACCGCCCCTGATTTATACGTAGTTACATATTTTATTAGGTTATATTATCCAAGTTAACATGGACATGATAAACGCAGGTATAGGCAACAAATTTTTTGTTTTTATATCTATTTTATAAAAATCTTATGTGCACTTCAAGCGATTGACAAGCTCCGCTATCTGTCACGTGGATAACTTTCTGTCTCAAGTCACAAAGTATCACTTTTCTTTCTTAATACATAAATAGCTATTTTGGCCCTTGTATACGTCTATAATCAACCAAATTTGTTTTTGACTTCTCGCTAACAAATAAACACCCTGTATAACAATATATACGTTGGGTGTTTTAGAATATTAAATCAAACGAGATCATAATCGTTAAAAACTTTTACCTATTTTCTTGGATGGTTTGACGGACTTACGTTCATAATGGGTATTACATAATTTTTACTTTAATGACATTAACTTTAAAACATCAAAAAATCTATGAATTTTCCTTTTAGTTCCGATATGTTTCCACAGGAAACAATTTGGCAAGACAGCGTAAAATCATAAAAGATGAACTATGGCATCATAAAACCTCTAATGGTTGGGAGACAGTGACAGTTTTAGGGGTACTATTTGCGCAAGGCAAAATTAAATGTTTCGTTTATTTTTACCTTGTAGATTATTAAAATACTTTGCTGCAGTCCTTGCGGTAATAAAGCCAATGACGTCTTAGGGCCCTAAAAATGCCTTTGTTGGATCACTTATTTAATTAGATAATTAATTTGACATAAGCCATTGTAACTCAAGTCGTTAAGTATTCAACTTTAGATTTCGCGATCTGGTTTCACTTCCCAGTAAAAGCAATGTTTTAAATTGGCCGTGTACTTCAGCAAATCCTATAATGTATTTTCAGACGCTAAGCCACCATTCCATTTTTAAAGTAATACAATATTTTACATCTCTAAATTTAAGAAAGAAATGTTATGCGCTTTAAGGAAGATCAAACCGAAGAAAACCACCTGCCCTGACCATTAATATTTACATTAAGTTTCATATTCTCCCTAAATTGTGAAAAAGTTCCAAGGTTTTTCCTATATTTAAGAACGGTGAAAAAACTGATATTGCGAATTTTAGACCAATATTGATAATAAGCACTTTAGTAAAGTCTTTAAAAACCTTCTGCACAAACATTTAGAGTATTATATTGCACCCATGATATTATCCCACCAACATGGTTTTGTGGAAGGTCGATCTACAGTAACAAAGCTCGTTCGATGCACACAATATGTCACAGAAAATATGGAGAATCGACTGCAAACTGATGTTGTGTATACAGACTTTTTAAAAGCGTTTGACAGACTCAATCATGGGATAATCATTAACATTCTTATCGGTTACGGTTTGTCAGGCCAACAGGAATATCGGGGCAACGAAAAGGTTGACGACCTAGTCCCAGAAATCCAAGACAGGCGCCGAACTCTTTTGTGGAGTTTCAAAGACATTGTACAAGGCATCTATCAAACCACGGATGCAAAAAGAGAACAAATTACCAAGATTGAGACAGGCCAAACAATTCGTCAAGAACCATCGGCCAAGTTTTAAAAGACCTACTGGAGTAGAAATGTCAAATCATTAGGAGGCCTTCTTATAGGACACTGTCGCCTAACAAGGCACATTAGTGTCATCAATCCAGCAGAAGAAGCAACATTGTGCAGGTTCTGTGAAGAAGATGAGAAAACTTCAATCCGTGTCGTATCTCAGTGTGAGGGCCTGGCTAGATTGAGGTTTCGAATATTAGGCGAAGAAAAGCCAGATGCATGGAGCTACATGCGGGAGCGACTATTAAAGCTACTAAGTCTAAAAAGACAGACCAAGCTGGATGACATACTCTAAATAACGGAGTCCCATAATAGATTTGAAAAAATGGCCGTGGATAAGGACAAATAATGTCCAACTCTTATCTAATCTAATCTACGGGTTGTCAGAGTCCGTCATAAAACTGTTTTGCTCATACTTGCAAAATCATCAACAGTATATTTTCTTAAACGGTTTTAGGTTTAGAGAATACTTTGCAACGTCTGGGGAGCCGTAAGGACCTGTCCTTTGACCTTTGCTTTCTAATATAATAATTAACGATATCGTAGAGTGCATTGATGTAAATTGCATTTTATGTGCGGATGTTTTGAAAACTTTCAATTTAATTTCTTCCAATGCTGGCTGTCAACGTATGCATCATATCATAAAAACAGTCAAAAATTGGTGTTGCCTAAACCTTCTTTCTTTAAATCCATTAAAATGTTGTATAATGTAATTTTCATTAATACCCAATTTTATTCAAATACAAGATTTACAAGTTATCTCTACCAAGACCTTTTGTCTATTTTATAACTTTTAATCCAATACTTTCATTTATATTATATATAGGAAAACTAGTATCTGCAGCATCAAAAATGTATGGGTTTGTATTACGTGGTAGTAAGGTTACAAAAAAAAGTTACAGAAACTCATAAAATACTATATTTCTCATTCGTTCGATGATCTTTACTTGATTACGCTTCCATAATTTGGAAACCATATTATCAAATTCATCCGAATAAGTTAGAATCAGTTTAGCGTCGATACTTAAAATTCATTTGCTTCAAGCATAAGTCTTTATATGGAAATAGGTATACCTCATCAATATCTACTTAACATACATAACTTTATTGATCTTGAGACAAAGCGAAATTTTCAACTGATAATGTTCCTACACAAATTAGCTTTTTCCAGGGGCAATAACCACAACACGACAAAATTAGAAATACTTCTCAATTATCGATTTCAAAAAAACATCCAAACCCCTTAATTATACCGAATCGGTAAGGAGTGAAATCCATTACTACCCCAATATAAATTATACAACGGTTTTAACAAGTAGATATGTCTGCCAAGGTCCACGAACCCGCACGAAGCAAGAAGCTAAGTCTAAAATTGTGAAATTATTATTTAAAATTGTAGACAAGATTTTAAAACTGTAAATAAAGATTTTTAAACGCAAAAAACTACACAAATTGATACGTAACAATATTTATTGCAAACAATTATTAGATAAACTTGCTCTAAATGTTCCGAGAACTATTACACGGTCTCAGTCTACATTCCATCTCCCATCCCCATCAGCAAGAACAAATGTTTTAAAATTCTCGGCACTGCATAATATATGTATATTATGTAACTTAGTCAGTAATGCCATAGATACATTTATTAATAATAATTTATTCAACCAATCAAATTAAATACAATTTAATATACAATTTGTTATTGAATATAGGTACTCGATAAGTGGTTACCCACTTGTTCCGAGAAAAATAATAAAAGAAAATAGAATTAACAATTATATATAGCTATGTTATCCTAACTACTAAAAACATATAATAGTTCCTGCTCGATTAAATAGAAAAAGTAATCCTTAGATAAATAGAAGTTAACAAAAATAAAAATAAGGAAGGGATAAATATAAGGTCATACGTAATATACCAAAAAACTATTAGAAATTTAAAGTGAGTACTTTGGATTCTATAAGTTTATTTATTTGTTTCTTATGAATTTCATACATACGTTTTTTATATTTGATATTATCACTAATTATTTTTATTCTTTCAATTGATTATAAATTTATGGAGCCAGACAAACGAAGGATCTCTGACTTAAAGATATACTTATTTATAGAAGAATGTGTATATGTTTATTACGTGTACTGTACTCGTGGTTAGGTACATAAGAGTTTTTAAAATTAAAGTAAAATTTTTGATTTACACAATAGAAATATAAATGCCTTAGGTTCATTATTTTACTTTCTGAGAATAAGAGATCAAAGCCTACCCCAAACTATAATACCATGTCTAAAATGGCTTTCTGCGTTATTAGTTGCTTTTAAATATTTGAATTTGTACATAATTCTTTAAAGTTTTTTTATAGTATAGTTTATATGGAATTCCCATTTCAAATTACTATCTACATAAATTGCAAGATATTTAATTTTAGATACCTGCTGAAGCATATAGGGGTGTCCATTAAATTTTACATTTGATACAGTTGAATAAATGGAGAAATATTATCAAACCAACCTTTTATTTTAATTAAATCTTTTTCTAGTATAGTTTTAAGTTCATTCCAATTTTTAGCAATATAAAAAATTGCAGTATCATCTGCAAATCCTTAAACAATACCTTAGCTACTAGTAGAAAACAGGCCATTAATATATACATTGAACAAAATGGGTCCTAAGACGCTGCCTTGAGGTACTCCATACTCAATTTTCTCTCGACTACTAGTTTCCCATTTACTCTCACAGTCTGATGTAGATCAGTTAGGTAACTTTTAAACAAAGATAAACAGCTTCCTTTTATTCCTAAGTCTTCTAGACATTGTAATAGCAAATGGTGATCAACTCTATCAAATGCCTTACTGAGATTTAGAAATATGGTTGATTTTGCTCCAGGCCGTCGAGTATTTGGGTTATCAAAGCTAATAATGCATCATCTGTAGATTTTTTTTCTGTAAAACAAAACTGCATAGGTGATAGCATATTATATTTGTATACATTTTATTAGCATCTCAAAAATTTTCGATAAGTGAGTCAATAGAGAAATTGGTCTGTAACTACAATATGTAAATTTTTTGAAGATATGTACTACGATAAAGGATTTGAAAGCTGTTGGAAAATAGATTATTTTATGCAATTATTTAGAATATATGTTAGCGGATTCCCTACATAAAATAACACAACTTCTAGAACTTCTGCACAAATGTCATCGGAACCAGGCAATTTTTTTTATTTTTTAAGCAGTTAATCAGATTTAAAAATTCACATTCATTTTTTTCTAGGACCACCACTGAATTTTTTTTTATAGTTTTAGTAAACTTATGAGAATTATCATTAAAATTTTTTAAGCCAAATCTTTTCCCACTTTAGCAAATTGTACATTAAACTCATTGCAGATGTCCTTAGTATTTAATATCGTTTCGTCATCTTAAGCTATTGCATAGATTTTATCGCGGGCATTGAGCGCGGCAACCGAATCAAGAAAAGAAAAAACGAAACCATAACGAAAAAAAACCTAACATCCCATACTCCGACCGGCACAGCCGTGCGGCGTTAAACAATATTAACCTCTCATTTATTCAATAACAGAAAATCGAAAAATCGAAAAATTGAAAAATCAAAAAATCGAAAAATCGAAAAATCAAAAAATCAAAAAATCGAAAAATCAAAAAATCGAAAAATCGAAAAATCGAAAAATCGAAAAATCGAAAAATCGAAAAATCGAAAAATCGAAAAATCGAAAAATCGAAAAATCGAAAAATCGAAAAATCGAAAAATCGAAAAATCGAAAAATCGAAAAATCGAAAAATCGAAAAATCGAAAAATCGAAAAATCAAAAAATCGAAAAATCGAAAAATCAAAAAATCGAAAAATCGAAAAATCGAAAAATCAAAAAATCAAAAAATCGAAAAATCGAAAAATCAAAAAATCGAAAAATCGAAATATCAAAAAATCTAAAAATCTAAAAATCGAAAAATCGAAAAATCAAAAAATCGAAAAATCGAAAAATCAAAAAATCGAAAAATTGAAAAATCGAAAAATCGAAAAATCGAAAAATCGAAAAATCGAAAAATCGAAAAATCGAAAAATCGAAAAATCGAAAAATCGAAAAATCGAAAAATCGAAAAATCGAAAAATCGAAAAATCGAAAAATCGAAAAATCGAAAAATCGAAAAATCGAAAAATCGAAATATCAAAAAATCTAAAAATCGAAAAATCGAAAAATCAAAAAATCGAAAAATCGAAAAATCGAAAAATCGAAAAATCGAAAAATCGAAAAATCGAAAAATCGAAAAATCGAAAAATCGAAAAATCGAAAAATCGAAAAATCGAAAAATCGAAAAATCGAAAAATCGAAAAATCGAAAAATCGAAAAATCGAAAAATCGAAAAATCGAAAAATCGAAAAATCGAAAAATCAAAATATCAAAAAATCTAAAAATCGAAAAATCGAAAAATCAAAAAATCGAAAAATCGAAAAATCGAAAAATCGAAAAATCGAAAAATCGAAAAATCGAAAAATCGAAAAATCGAAAAATCGAAAAATCGAAAAATCGAAAAATCGAAAAATCGAAAAATCGAAAAATCGAAAAATCGAAAAATCAAAAAATCGAAAAATCGAAAAATCGAAAAAATTGAATTTGAAAATGAATAATGATCCATAAGAATCCACAACAAAATATGAAACTACCCGTGACGCGGTATTTTCCAGATATTTAGAGGATATCAAGTTTTAAACTTATGTTTCTTATTTCAGTTACCATAAACCTATAGTTTCAATGATAAAAATTTTTGAATAACCTACATGTATTGTGAGGTAATAAAAATATTTTAAACAATATTAACTTCTCATTTATTTAATAAAGGAAAAAAAATGTTTTTTTATCGTTCACCACGCTCAAAAAGTGTAACTTGAATTAATATAAAAAAAAACTTAAATTAATATCAAAAATAAAAAAAATACTGCATAAATAAAATAAAAAATGCTATGCAATAGCTTTACCGCGGCAGTCCTCGAATTCTATCTTGAAGGTTTTTATTTCCACTCAAACTTTGCCTTTATTTAAATCAATTTGTTTTTTATAATAGTTAAATTTAGTGAATTGAATTTTATTTGATACTGTATTTTGATAACTCTTAAACCTTCTTTTTAAATGCAAATTATTTGGTATTTTTTGTAAATGCTCGAATATTTTGTTTATTTCATTTATCTTATCTAGTAGCGAAATTGTGACCCATGGTGCAATTGTTTTATTGTTTCTATTAAATTTGTTAAAAATAGTACTTTCTTCTATAGTATTGGATAGTATATTAACAAGTTTATTTATTGCAGATTCTGGATCCTCCGTGGAGTACACACTCTCCTACCATAGCAAGCAAGTATTTTTTTATAATCCATATGTTTTATATAATTTTTGTAATCATGCTGTAGATTTTTTCCTTGTATAATTATTTTTAAAATAGTAATATAATGATCTGTTATGTCATTTTGTAATACTAGTGGTAAAATATTCTTATAATTATTATACCTAGTTTTTAATAATATGTGACCCAAATAAGTTTTACTATTATTCCGAACTCTTGTAGGTATATCTAAATGTAGTGTTTATAGCATTAAGTCTAAAGTTTTTAAGTTTACCTATTCTTACTTTCATGTTTTTGTAAATATTTTTTATCAGACTATCCTGCTCTGTAATTGAAATTACCTGTTGAGCAGTGTAACAATAATTTAATAAAATATTGGTGAGTTTTAAAAAATGTTCGAAAATAATTTAGGCACTAGTTGTATTGCAGTTAAACATTTACTTAAATAATTTTATTTCACCTAGAATAATGATAAATTAATTTAAACAAAATTCAATAAATCTTAATATTGTACATTAATATTAATCATGTTATGTGATAAGAACACTTTACTTACCTACATTTTTTTAATTGACAGATCTTTTGAAACTTAGGGATGTCATAGTGATAAATAAAAAAATACATAAAGTTTAGTCAGCTAATTGCCGAAACTTCGTCAGCCGGTTGCATAAATGAGTGCAATCATACATGCTTGTTCCGACTGACGGTCTATTACAGATAGCCTGATTAAAGGGGTTCAAATTACCGAACTCCCTAATCAGGTTGACTAGTAATCCTCAGGGGGTAGGTTCCTGTAAAATAGAAAGAAGAAAAAGAATTTGATTGATGGAATGTGAACGGGCCTTTATTTTCTTATAACCTCGGTTGTCAAAATTATAACCAAAAAATTCCCATGTGTACCAAATATTACGAAATGTGGATTATTATTACTATTATTAGGAACAAAAGAAAATTATTATGTACAAGGCGTTTCAACAACTATTCTCACCTTTAATGTACATACACTTATAATATATAACCCTCCAAGTGGGTGGTAAAAGTGCGGTTACGTACGTAGAGCTCTTCGTATTACAAAGGAAAAACCGGTAGGTGAATATTACAATTAATAAGTATATATACAAAATAAATTGATTATTAAATAAGGTACTTAACTATTATGTTGGTTGTAGGCTGAGTCTCAACAACCTAATCGCGTTAGTAGATGGGGGCCCTCCGAAATATAGGGTTAGAAAAAAAAGGAACCGTCTTACTTGGGATTAAGTGCACTCAATGAAGGACGATGTCCAGTGAGGTAGCTTCCTCTTGATGTCTGTAAGTAGACCGCTATGAAAATTATTTCGTGTTCGGTTATCCAATTGTCGGTTCTTTGTTGCTAGCACGCAAACGGTGACGGGGAGAAGCCCTATTCTTTATGGAGAGGTGGAGAGAACTTGCCCACAGTCCCCAGAAGTACTCCTCTAATAAACGCCTGTATGCAGAATTGCAAAGCTGAATGAGCGAAGGAACGCACGATTCGCACGAATGAAAGGGGCGAACCAAGGAGGTCCTTGATGGTATGTGACCTTTTAGTTATTAATTTATTAAATCAAATTCACACTTTTAGCCGATAATATATCCACCACTAGGTGTATGAATCACAAAGATCACTAACAATGTATCGGACTAAAGGAATCTCTGGTTTTTGCACAAGAATAAATCCTAGAAAATCCTAGTTAAAATCTTGGCACATGCCACGATCAGAATCCAAGCAAAAACTGGGCCAGGAAGGAAGTTCCACAAAATGGCCAACAAAAGTCAATGTCTTAGCAAGAAGGCCCTGACTACAAAAGGCTAATAGGATAATTTCTGGTAAGACTGTGGTCAATATTTATAAATTTACAAGAATCTGACAACTGAAAGAGTTAAAATTGACATGTAAACAATAACAATAAAAATAAAGCTTTTTGGTAATTAAATGAGCTAGAGTTATTGTTCAAAGTAGCGAAATATATCTATTTACATTTTAAATTATTTATTAAGGTATTAATTATAATTGAATATACTCCAGGTGAGATTATACTTTATAACAAAATATTATTTTATATTTTACTACAAAATATGTTTGATAAAAATGGATATTTTATGAATTTATTTAATGGACTGATTTCATTGATTTATATACATTTATATACCGCACACTCTTAAATCTAAAGGTAACTAAAGAGATTAGCATAGGTTATAGTAGAATAGGTAAGTAATAGATTAGTTTAGTAATTAGAGTAGGGTACATAGTTAAATGTAGAATAGATTAGAAGTAGAGTAGTGTAAATAGTTAAGTATAGAATAGTAATAGGAATAATTTAGATTAGTTTAGAATAGTTTAGGATAGTTTAGAATAGAAAAACCTAGTTTAGAGTAGTGTAAGTTTAGAATAAGTTACAATAGGGTAGGCTAGGAAATAGGATAGGTTAGAATAGTTTAGAGTAGTGTAAACTAGGGTAATTTAGACTAGTCTAGGTTTAGATAGAATAAAACCCGTAACAGGTCTTCCCTTAACTATAAATATTTTATTTTTATATTTTTCTATGTCAAAAGTCATGTAATCATGCAAAATAATTTTAGTATATTTTAACTAATTTTACTTTCTTCATTTATGTTAGGTACAAGTTCAAGCTTTCAAGCTAACGTGTAATCCCCCCTACGGCACAGCTGATTATTTTGTCTATATGCTATTTGACGTAAATAACAACAAAAAAATTCACTTGTTCTGAAAAAGGAATGGTACATTATAAATTACCTAGAGAATTGCGAATGACTATTGCAAGATTATTTGGTAAAAATGGCACTAGTGTAGTTGAAAATAATCCTCAAGAGGACCGCCTTGAAAAAAGAGCAACTAGCTATGTCTGTCCACCAAAGCTTAAACTGCTGTATATGCAGTAAGCCCATTTGTCTTCAGTGCTCGAAAAAATTATGTTATGAGTGTGCTAGATTAGGAAATTAGTAAATTTTAGAAACTTTTATTTGAATAAATTTTTATTTTTTGTTTTTCTAAATTTGTTTGTTTTAAGTTAAAAATAATTTTTATATAAATGTTTAGCAGTAACATACCATGTTTTATTTTAATTTTTAAATTAAAGAAATAAAAAAATAGGAGTCTGTCGCACCTCACGTTAGCGGTCATGTTCCGATTCGGCACGTTAGTGGTTAATGGTTAATGGTTAAAGGAGTGCTTATAACCATGTTATATGCGTCTCATAACCCTTATCTTATACAGGGTGTTTATTAAGTACTTGTACAAACTTTAAATGGTGAATATTTGACTTATTTTAAGGCAAAACGTTCATATAAACACATGTCCTAAACCTCTTTACTTTTGAGCTACAGGGTGGTAAAGTTGTCAGAAAAAAAATTTTTTTTTTTCTAATAACTGTAAGAATATTGCAGATATTTTTACGAAATTTAAAACGCATCGCCTACGCATTCTGATGCATTTTTTAATGTACAAATAATTTTATTGTTTCTACCAGTGGCGCCCGTACGGGTTTCGTATTAAATATTTTTGCCGAAAAAATAGTACGCCACTGCTTCATCTTAAAATAACAAATATTTTTGCAATCCCCATTTAGTTTTGAGCAAATTTGGTCCAATGAGTTTTTTTCTTCGACGCATAGTTTTCGTCCGACGCATAGTATTCTGCATGGAACAAGTGAAAAATGTGTATTTTATTGATCAATATTGTTATGTGATAAACTTAGATTATTTACTGACTAAGACTAAACTACTTTTACAAATAAGTTAATAACATTTACAACAATTGCTGAAAATGCCCGCTGCCTACTGCTGCAACGCATGCGTCAATTCGCCTCAACATCGATTGACGTACTCTTTCGAATATACCTGGTGTCTGATTAATAATGGCACACGATTCAAATATCCTGTTTCTTAGATCTTGCTCATTTTGAACGGATGTTTTGTAAACTAGTGTCTTTAAGTGACCCCACAGAAAAAAATCCAGAGGATTTAAATCTGGTGATCTGGGAGGCCAGGCTTGCGGTCCCGCTCTTCCTATCCAACGATTAGGATAATTCTCGTTCAGAAATTGACGTGCAGCCAAACAAAAGTATGCCGGTGCCATCGTGCATGAACCACATCCTGTTTCTGGTAGCCAAATCAATTTCTTCTAAATGTTCAGGAAGCTCGTGCTCCAAAAATCTTCTGTACTCTTCGCCATTAAGCCTTTGTGGAATAATGCAAGGTCCAATAAGGTGATCCCCGATAATTCCGACCCAACTATTTAGAGAAAAACGATCTTGGAAATTATTTTCTATGATAGCATTGGGATTATCCTCAGACCACATATGGTTGTTGTGGAAGTTCATGATGGCGATTCGAGAAAAAGAAGCTTCTTCTGTAACAAGTACATGGCCTAAGAAATCCGGGGTTGTTAATAATTTATTTCGCAGCCAAACGCAGAAATCTACTCTACACGTTGAATATGATAAGGATAAAGTTGTTGAGATTTTAAAATTTGCCACACAATTGTATGCGTAATATTCAATTCATGAGCAATTTTCTTTGTACTAGTTTGCGGGTTTTCTTCAATTCTATTTAACACAGCTTCTTCAATTTCAACTGTTCGAACTGTAGCAGGCCTTCCTGGGATATCAATTGTTCTTTTAAAGCTGCCAGTTTCACAAAGGGTTGCGTAAATATTAATGAAAGTTTGGACATGTGGAACCACCCGTTGAGGAAAACGGGCTTAATACATTCTTTTTGCAGCTTGTGCATTACCGTGAGCCATTCCGTAGACGAAATGAATGTCTGCCATTTCTGCATTGGTATATTCGTACATTTTGAACACAATAATAGACAATAAATTATTACATACATACATTTTTAAATGACAAAAGCCATGATCTTCGTTTTAAATAAACTGTCATTACTGATTCCGCTACCATGGAAACATCTCAGTTGTTTGCAAGGCTTGCTATGCATGTATGTACAATTGTACATTTTAGCAATTTAACTCTGAAATAAAACGGATTTTATTTTTTAAAGCGTAAACTATGCATCAAACAAAAAAACTCAAAAGATTAAATTTGTTTAAAAATAAATGAGGATTTCAAAAATAATTTTTGTTTTAAGATGAAGCAGTGGCATACTATTTTTTTTCTGCAATAATATTCAATACAAACCCCGTAGGTATTGACGCCACTGGTAGAAAACATAAATTTGTACATTAAAAAATGCATCTCAATGCATAGTATACGTGTATCAAATTTCGTAAAGATATCTACAATAGTCTCACAGTTATTGGAAAAAAATTGATTTTTTTTTTAAAACTTTACCACCCTGTAGCACAAAAGTTAAGAGGTTTAAGACACGTGATCATATGAACTTTTTGCCCTAAAATTAGTCATAGATTCACTATTTAAAGTTTGTACAAGTACTTAATGAACACCATGTATATCAAATTATAGGCGATAACAACTTCCTTTCTAAAAAACATATCATGTAACAGCTTTCGCAGAATACAGCGTAGATGCACCTGCACTTCTGCTGATGCTGAGATCAGCATACGCGACCTTATATATAGGACCATTTTTGTATTATACTATAGTTTTTAACTCACATTCATACACACAACATGTACTAATCTTTCAAAATAATCTTTAACAAATATAACTTATTTGAAAAGTTAAAATAGATCCATGCGATCTAACAAGTGGCGCAGTCAGTAGGATTTCTGCGAACAGTGCTAGAATACGGCTACCCTAACTAGCATTGCTGGAAACATCCTTAACCAGAAAAATAATAATAATTTCTCCAAATGAATAACGGTAACCCCAACGTAGATGACGCAAACAACGCGAATCTAAATAATAATAATAATAATAATAATAATAATAATAATAATAATAATAATAATAATAATAATAATAATAATAATAATAATAATAATAATAATAATAATAATAATAATAATAATAATAATAATAATTAATAATAATAATAATAATAATAATAATAATAATAATAATAATAATAATAATAATAATAATAATAATAATAATAATAATAATAATAATAATAATAATAATAATAATAATAATAATAATAATAATAATAATAATAATAATAATAATAATAATATTCAAGGTGGCGGTGCCGCTCAACAAGTACCCCACGTAAAAGAACACTATAAACTCAGTGAAATATTTTCCATCGTACCAGAATATGACGGTAATCCAATTTTTCTTGCAAATTTTCTGCAATCCTGTAGTACTGCCTATAGGATGTCTGTATGTCTGTAGACGAACAGCGAGCACTTCTCGTTGTACATATAAAAAATAGATTACGCGGCAAAGCTTCTGAATTAATACATTCTATAAATCCGAAAACTTAGCTAGAAATTAGACATTTATTAGAAACCCATTTCGGTGATGCTAGAGACTTAACAGCCTTAATTCAAGACCTGCAGAGAATTCGTCAACTACCTGGTAAATCTCCATTTTGTTCATTTCGCGTTTACAAAGCCATAACGCAAAAATGCACGTTTTAATTTACAAAGAAATGTTAACCCCTGATCAAAAATACGCTCAAGCTAGGTTAATCGAAACTATGACACTTAATACACTTTTGACTGAACTAGACCCAAAACTCGGACAAATTGTACGAGCAAGTAACCCTCCAGATATTTTATTTGCAATTATGCGAGTAAAACGTGAACTACAATTAAACTATTACGAAAATCAAAAATTTTATTGCCCTAATAATCCAAATCATGCTCCGCGCAAACCAATTTCAAATCAACAAGAGAAAAAATGTTCTTATTGTGGCCGTACTGGTCATATAGTAAGCGAATGTCGTCAAAGACATTGTGCTTCTCAAAATAATTTCCAAAATAATCCTCAAATAAATTTTCAAAGCTCTTAAAGTCAACCGAATTTCCAAAGACAACAATTTCAAGCGAATCATCAATTTCAGCCTAATCAAAATGCTATTAATATTTAAAAAATTTGTCCGTCAGTAATTAGACCTAATCCAAACTTTAATAATCAACGTCCCTCTTTTGTGCAATCGAATCAAAATAGATTTGGTAATCAAAGAACGCATCATTTAAATTTTAATGATCAATTTGATAAATTTTACGACGAAACTGAATATTTTGATGATAACTATGAAAAAAATTGTTATACCGATGAGACCTGCTATACTGCATGCAGTACGATATCCATCGAAACTGCCGCATTAAAGATAAATCGTAGCATATGTAGGGAAATTGGATGGTTTGCAGTATGCAGTCGTCAAATCGTTTGCAGTAGTGAGCTTCCGTAAAATATCGTATCAACGGGTCGTGTCTAAGGTGGGGTTTGAATGCAAGTCTGAACGTGTTTTTAAAATCAAGAGGTTTTTCTTTTTCTAGCACATTTAACAACGTCATATGTTGTAATATGATCTTGTTATTTTATCTATTTTTATAGTGTTTTAAGCTCTTATTATTTGGGGAGTGGGTCAGGTTATTACACAACTCGTATCACTTTAAAAAAGAATGTTGGACGCCACTATATTTAAACTTTCTAAACTTGACAAGCGATTAATGATGAAAATATAGAAAATCACTAACATTTATGATATTATAATTAAATAAGGTAGCGACAAATTCTAATTCACAGAGACTTAATTATTCAAATTTAAATGATTTATTATAACTTATCTGTGGTATAACAGGTAGCAGGTACAGGGGATTTTTATGATATCACCAACTGATAATTCTTCTTAGGTAAAGTTAAATCTCGTACACTTTTTTGGATGGTTCGAACTAAACCTCTTGAAATACCTAAAAGAACCTCGGTAGCTGGAACCAAACTTCTAAGTTTCAATATTTTTCTTTACATGCAGCTGGAACGTTCTTCCTAACAATCTTTTTCGATAAACTTCTATAAAACCATCGATATAACTTCTACTGAACTTCTACTGAAACCATCTATATACAGCCAAGCTTTATAAAATCAGACGGTTATTAAAAATATTAAAGACAATTAGTACATCGGATGTACTAGATAAAAGATAATTAAAATTCAATAATTCAACTTGCTTGGTGACAGAGGTAAATCGAAATGACAACCCGAGTTTTGACACAAGGCATAAACGACAAATGACGTTTGTGTAGAGATGGTGGTTTCAAAATAACGAGAACGGTTACAACCGTTACTATGTCTGGGTCAAATAACGAAAACGGTTACAACCGTTACAATGTGAATATTTCTGTCTCTCCAGCAACCACTTTTTACACCATTTTCGCTCATTGATTTCTTTTTGTTCATCATCTTCATCTATCAGCAATTCCGCAGCTACAAGAACGGCAGCTTTCTTCTTTGAAATTCTTGACATAACGGCAACCCTTCTCGACGAAAACTGAATAATCTGAACTGCGGCAGTACAATGTGTTGCATCGTGTGTACAAAAAATGGCTGTATTGCAAGCCCTACGATTTTCTTTTTGATCTGCAGTTCTACGCGCAGTACGATAAATCGTTACGTGTGTAGGGCGTTTATCGACTGTTATACTGCTAACGGTCAGTATAATGACGATTCCATCAAATTTAAATTTTAATTCTGAACTCGAAAATGAAAACCTTACATATCAGGATTTTCAGTTTGGCCCTGTACAGGGCGAACCTCCGATTTTAATTACTCAAAACCTTATAAAAAACTAAAATACAAACACTGAATTTGAACAGTTGCAACCCCAACGTAAATTGCCTGAAACAACAATTTATATGAAACCCACGTTTACAGTAAACTCAAAAAATTTGTTTTATATAAAAGATGCCACAAATAAATTTAACATTCTTATTGACACAGGCGCTGGTTTATCAATTGTTAAACCAAAAACCTGCGAAATTTATAGAAGACGGTTAAGAGAAAATATTACAATTCAATGCATAACTGATCAAAAAGTTCGTATAAACGAATCCACATTGATTCCTTTTAATAAAGATGATCCTCATAAGGTCTATATTCACAACTTGGATATAGAATTTGACGGCTTACTCGGTTCCGACTTTTTCGATCATTATAATTGTGTTATAGAAAAAGATTTAATTACAAAATATATTAGAGACCTTAATAACAAAATTTTCTATTATTACTAAATAGTCCGCGAAAGAATTGAAAATTCCAATCAAAAAGCAAAAACACGTTTCGATAAAAATATTTCGCCAACTTTACCTGAATATAATGCCGGTGACAAAGTATGTGTAAAAGAATCACAAATAACGAACAAATTAAGTAATACATTTAAAGGACCTTTTGAAATTCTTGAAGTATATCAAAATTCCGCGACTCTTCTAAATCTTGAAACAAAACAAAAAACTAAAGTAAATTTTGACCTTTTAAAACCGTATTATGAATGAGATGGAGAATATTTCAATGATTGTGTAGATAAAGTCACTAAAGATGAATATGAATTAGAAATTTTAATGATAAATCAAATTTCCGTCACAACTTCTGTTATAAAAAGTTTTAATACAACAATTCAAAAATTGCAAATTGACGAACAAACCTTTAACGAAAATTTATAAGCTATTAAAAAATCAATCTGCGATATTGAAAATGACATTTCTTTTTATCAGTCACAATTAGAAATAATTAATATTTGCGTAACGCTTATGGAAAGTTACTTATTTTTAAAATCTACTATTGACGATATTCTTAACTCGGTTACTTTTGCTAGACTTAAAATAATTCATACTTCAATTATTACGCCTAGAAATTTAATAACTTCCCTTCAGGAAATATCACAATCATTATTAAAAAATAATTTACCTTTACCTATTCACCTATCATCTGTAGCACAGTACCTGGATATAATTGAGCTATCTACTTATCAAACACACCCGAGAGTAGTTTTTATTTTAAAAATCCTTCTTATAGAACCTAAAACTTATTTAATTTTCCGACTTTTTTCAATACCTAAATTGGATAATCGAACAAGGCTCTATCATTTATTATTAACTTCACAAAAATTTATCGCGAAAGTCGACGATTCAATATTATATGTAGCTTTACGCAACTTGGACAATTGCAAGACACTTCGAACACAATGGAAGATATGTTTCGATATCCTACCCCATCCAATAGATAGCAACTCGATTTGTGAAGCACAATTATTTCGAAAACTATCAGAAGTACCAAACAACTGTAAATCATCAATACTTTTCGAACGAGACTACAACGTGCATGAACTAGCCACCAATCGTTGGCTAATTTCAGTCACAGACACATTGCCAATAACCATTAAATGTGCCAAAAGAGAAGCCTAAACTAAAGTTATAAAAACCACTACCATTCTTCGATTACAACCAGAATGTAACACTTTAATCGGTAGTACGAGAGTTCATGCCAAGTATTTAGTGACAGAATACAAAAATGTCACTTATAGGAACCAACCAATAATCATCTCTTACGAATGCTGCAAACATTTACCTGCAAAACACAACCTTCCAGAGCTGAAACCACTTAAACTAAATAAATTAGACGTTGATGATCTTAATGTTGCCCAACACAAATTAAATCAATATTTCGAGGACCTAGACAAGATGATCAATCAGCCCTTCGTAAACAAACACATATCTTGGTTTTACATATTTTACCATTTCCCTCATCATCGCACTTGTCTTGCTTTACCTATATTTCCTATGGTTCACCTCCCTCTCCTCTAGGACCACCAAACGAGATAGTAAAGGAGTCATTCCGAAGTCTTCTACCCAGGAAACGTCCCAGCGTCCACAGAGAAGACCCGTTAGAAGAAAACTTTGAACTTAACCAATCATGACTTTAAAAAGTTGTTGCATTTAGCATCAACTTTTTCATGAAGGGGAAGTTGTTATATGCGTCTCATAACCCTTATCTTATATATCAAATTACAGGCGATAACAACTTCCTTTCTAAAAAACATATCATGTAACAGCTTTCGCAGAATGCAGCGTAGATGCACATGCACTTCTGCTGATGCTAAGGTCAGCATATGCGACCTTATATACCGGGTGTCCCAGATTTTTTTGCCCAGCGGATATCTCGGTTATTTAATGATATAAAATTGTAAAAAAAAATATGAATAATATTTGTCTAGTAGCCTTTTAAATTCCACTACATAAAGTTATATTCATCAATCCACCCCATAGGAACAACCCCTAACTTTTTTTTTTCAAATGTCACCCCTATATTTTTTTTCGCTGATATAAATACTCAATTTGTCCCGAATGCAACGATATGATATTTGATATACTTTACAGAGTCATAAAGCCGGTAAAGACTAAAAACCAATGTTGTGGTTAAAGTCATTAATTTTGTATCACCTGGTATTTTCTTTTTATTTTGATTAGAATTGCTTCGTTTTTGTTTTTTTTTTTGTTACCTATAACTAACTAACGATATGCTTAGACCATTTCTGAAATTGTTCGCTAGCTATAAACAACAGACAAAATGCCCTTTACATTCACTCCAAACGAATATGTTGATATGCTTTTAATTTTTGGTGAGTGCCAAAAAAATTCTCGTGCTGCTGTACACTTGTATCAACAGACCTTCCAGAACTTCTTGAAGAAATTCCAATACAAGAAAGAGGTGCTATGTGGTGGCAACAAGATGGAGCTCCTCCACATAATAGTAATTTAGTTACCCAATTTTTAAACGAACGCTTTGAAAATCAGTGGATCGGAAACAGCGGCCCTTTGAGGTGGCCTGCGCGTTCACCAGATTTATCGCCTCTAGATTTTTTTTATGGGGATATCTGAAGACCGTGGTATTTGAAACACAGCCATTGAATTTAGAAGATTTGCAAAATAAAATAGTACAAGCCTGCAATAACATTACACCAGAAATGATTACAGCGTCATGTACTCGTGAACTCATTCGACGTTTTGAAGCATGTTTGGCAAGTAATGGGGGCCATTTCGAACAATTTTTGTAAATATTCAATTATTTAAAAAACATATTAAGAGGTTTACCTATTCATTGGATTTGTTATTTTTTAATATAATAAAATGATAAAATGTAAACTAATTATTAATGACTTTAACCACAACATTGGTTTTTAGTCTTTACCGGCTTTATGACTCTGTAAAGTATATCAAAAATCATATCGTTGTATTCGGGACAAATTGAGTATTTATATCAGCGAAAAAAAATATAGGGGTGACATTTGAAAAAAAAAAGTTAGGGGTTGTTCCTATGGGGTGGATTGATGAATATAACTTTATGTAGTGGAATTTAAAAGGCTACTAGACAAATATTATTCATATTTTTTTTTACAATTTTATATCATTAAATAACCGAGATATCCGCTGGGCAAAAAAATCTGGGACACCCGGTATAGGACCATTTTTGTATTATACTTTAGTTTTTACTCACATTCATACACACAACATGTATTAATCTTTCAATATATTCTTTAACAAGTATAACCTTTTTTTTTTAAAGTTAAATTAGATCCATGCCATCTAGCATGTTGTAGATACATTTGCTCTTGCTCGAGGTTTAACCGTATTAAGACTTCCTTCGTACCATTGCGAATGGAATCCGATAGAACTTATTTGGGGTTAAGTAAAGGGTTACGTAGCTCGTGAAAACGTGACATTTAAAATTAGCGACGTCCAACGTTTACTGGAAATCGGACTAGCACAAACAAGGAAAGAAGTTTGGACAAATGCCGTAACCCACGTCATCAAGGAAGAAGACAAAATGTGGAGATTGGACGGGATGGTGGACAATGTAATCAACAAAGTGGTGATATAATTCAGTGTCTCAGAGGATTCCAGTTTTGAGGACTCTTCAGCATAAATCAATATTTTTTATTTTATACTTGGTTATTGATTTATTTGTGATAGAAATTCAATTTATTTTTGATTTATCTTAGGCAATAAATTATATAACAATTGCTAAATTATTTTATTATTTTTTTATCTTTTAAGTTATTGATTATTATAAGGCCATACTTTTCTAATTTCCATCAATATTTTAAATCACATTTTGTTCTGTATTTAAATTTATATGCACTTTTAATTTTCCCTGTATACGACTAAATATTTTACAAATTTAATTCCTCATTATTGATTTATTATTATAAAACTTTTTATAAATATTTTTATTTTGTAAAATTAGCAATAAAAATTCCCATGTCTGGTCAACTTTTTTAGACATTTCATACAAAGTAGATTAAACAATATTTAACGTAAATAAATAAAATCCAATTAAAGCTTATTCAATATTAGCATTTTATCGCGAATCATTGTTACAGCGTTGCGTAGGAGGATTATGAATAATTCTAGAAATACATTGTTGCCAGCCGACCAGCATCATTTAAAAATTATAATAGTATAGGTAGTTTCTAATTCTAATTCTAATTTCTATTTATAGTTAAAATTTTAAATTGTTTATTTTCCCAAATTAATTTTTTTTTATATTGTTCCGTCTTTTTTATATATATTTTATTCTAATTTTTTTGTGTATATTTTCCTACATAATGGTACTATTTTATTAGGGTAGCCAATATTCTATTTTGGAGTTTTTTGATTCTGTTTTAGCGGTTATTCAAATTAATCTTAAAACATAATTGATTGTTAGAAAAGTATTAAAGTGAGATAATACATAAAAAAAAACAACGACAAATTGGTAAACAAAAATGGACCCGTATATTCGAGACGTAAATTATGAATCTTATGATACCGTAGAATTTAAAAGTGTAGATGAAATAAATAATTATTATAAAAATGTTAATACTTGTATGTTTAAATTATTCCATCAGAATATATGTAGCATTAACAAGAATTTAGATGAGTTGAAAATATTTCTATCACGGTTAAATCATGATTTCGATTTTATTGTTTTAACGGAAACACTAAAAATACCAGACTTAAATACATTTCAGCTAACAGATTACAATATAATATATAATGAGGGAGATATAAATCGTAATGATGGAGTGGTAATATTTGTAAAAAAAAAACTTAATAATTAACTCTGACATAATCCAAATAGGACAGTGTAAAGCAATAAGATCAATAATTCATTTAGAAAATAAAAATAAACTTGTTATAACATCACTTTACAAACCACCACCCATCAAGGAGGAAGAATTTGTTGATAACCTCTGGACATATCTGGAAGAAACAAAAACAACCTAAAAAATCATAAACATATTTTTGTAGGAGACATTAATATAAATATAAAACAAAATACTGATTTAGTCTCCTCTTATTTAGACACGCTAGGAGAATTTAATTTTGTATCTCTGATAAATAAATATACACGAGAAAAGGGATCCTCAAAAAGTTGTTTAGATCACATTTTTTATACGCACCTACCTTAGACAATTAAACGGCGGCTATTTTTGATACACAAATAACAGACCATAAAGCTACTATTGCATATTTTCCTCTAAAAGTTAATGTGTGTCCAAAAACGTCATTTGTTAAAAAAAATAATTACGATAAACTAAAACTAGAATTAGCTAATCAAAATTGGGAAACTTATTACTCTATAGAAAATGTAAATGAAAAAGTTAAGTACTTAACAGAAACTCTAAATTTACTTTTAGAAAACAATACAAAATTAATAAAACAAAAAGACCACCATAAAAAAAGAAAACAATGGATAACAGAAAGAATTATAAAGTCAATAAAAGAGAGAAACCGTTTATACAGTATTCACAAAAAGAATTTTGATGATAATGAAAAAAAAAATGCGATATTTAAATTATAGAACACTTACAGATAAATTAGTTAAACAAGTTAAAATAGATTTTTACACCAAACAAATAAATGAAAATAAAAATAGTTTAAAAAGGTTATGGGATACTTTAAAACAAATACAAGGAGATAGTAGAAGCAATAGAGAAATACGTGAAATAACTACAGATGAAGGGAAACATATTACAGACGCAAAAGATATAGCAGAAAGATTTAATCAATTTTTTTCAGAAATAGGCACATCACTTGCAAATAAAATAGATGACCCAAACTCACCACCTCCGGTCAGAAATATTTACAAAAACTCTTTTGCGCTACTACCAGTAACTGAAAAAGAAATAAATATTATCATTAATTCCCTTTTGAACAAAAAATCGCCTGGAATAGATAATATTTCCTCAGAATTAGTAAAAGAAAATTCTGATACATTAGCACCACTTTTGATGGATCTAATTAATAAAATGTTTGATAAAGGTGAGTTCTCAGCCGAATTAAAAAAATCTTTAGTAGTACCAGTCTTTAAAAAAGGAAAAAAGAGTATGTTTACAAATTACAGACCTATTAGCTTAATAACAACTTTTACAAAAATAGCAGAAAAAGCCTTAAATTTACGTTTAAAAGATTACCTCAATACAGTTCATCAAATTTCTAGAGGTGTTCGACGCCCAGACAGAGAACGCGCTCCGTGTGACTAAGATAGCTATTGTACAGTCTGCTAAACAAGTTATTTTAAATAGTTTTTAATATTTTTAGGTAATTAAATTTTAAAAGTGTGAAATAGTTTAGGGATTAAATTGGTCTGATTGAACTTTCTTAGAACGTTTTTAAAAGCAGCTAAAGATAGTATGTAGAATTGAAAATAATTATTATGCCATAAAAGGTGTTTTGGAATTCCTTCAACCTTTTGAAATTGAGTCAGAAAATATAAATTTTATAGGATAGCGGAAAATACCTATAATTTTTTTGTAGGCCCTTGTAAATCGTGGAAATAGTTTATATTTTATTTCTACCTTATTAAGGAAAATGGTACCTATTATTAATAACGGTTGTTTCTGAAACATTACTAAAATTTTCGAAATTTTTTTTTTTACAAAATAATAAACTATACTATTTAGAAAAAAATTTATTTCTCTTATAATTTTATAAAAAATAACAGGGGAATATTTACATTTCTTGATCTATTAAACAAAACGATAAATTATCTCGACGAATGACACCATGTTCTAGTACGGAAGCTAGCTTTACATTTTTGTTGGTGGTTTCATGGGTTTCATATCAATTTTTTGTAATTGTAGTTTACACGTACATATACCTCTTAACACTTGTTTACTTTATTAAAAAAGTGTGTTGTTGTGATTTACTTCGAAATAAGTCAAAAACAACTTGAAACCCCATATAAAATCAAAAACGAAAAACGGAAAAAAATTGAGCCTGTAAATGAACACAACTCAGAAACAAAAATAGCTATCTAATAATAAAAAAATTAAATTTGATTCTTGTGCAGCTTCATCTATATCATTAACTGTTTTTGGTTTTTTAATGGTTTTTCTTGGTGATGAAAATTCCGATATCTCACGCTTATCGATTCTTTTTTTCTCTCCAGAAATGCGGACGACAGTGTTTTAAGATACTCCTGTGGCTGCAGCAACACGATCATTTACATTTTTAAATGGTATTGAAGGTGAATTAAAGTTTCCTTCTCTTCTCATAAACTCTATAACATTGGCTATTATTTCGCGAGATTGACTGTTAATCACGCGGCCTCTTAATTTGCTATTAAACTCCATACTTAGGTTCTATTAAACTGTAATGAGCAAAAAACACAAACGAAAATAAAAGAAATGTTTTAGCGAAATTTACATCTGACATTTACGTCTGAATGAAATAGTGAAATACTTGATGCGCAGAGTGTACTTTCATTGCGTACATCCGTCGGGATGCCTGTCAGTAGTGCTTTCTCTGTCTAGCCGTCGAAAGCCTCTAGAAATTTGATGAACTGTAAATATAAAATCATCTCAAACAAACAATTCGGGTTTCGAGACGGGCTCTCAACAACAGATGCGATCTGTGAGTTGTTAAAAAAAATTTATAGTTCTGTTGACTGCAAAAAACCATGTCTAGCAGTTTTCCTGGATTTTGCCAAAGCCTTCGACACTGTAGATCATAGACAGTTGTTAGAGACATTGGAAGTTATAGGGATACGTGGGAAAACTTTTGACCTTTTTAATAGTTATCTGAACAATAGATTTCAAAGAGTTAAAATCAATAATGAAATCAGTGACGAGAGGCCAATAAAAAGCGGTGTTCCTCAAGGAACTATATAAGGTACCACTTTATTTACATTATATGTAAACAATTTATATAATTTACAGACCACAGGAGAAATAGTAAGTTTTGCAGACGACACTGCGATTTTTTATGAAGCAGAAACTTGGAACGATCTAAAACGGAAAACTGAAAAAGATTTAAAAATAATAATAGACTGGTGTTCCCATAAAAAATTATTCATAAACTACAACAAATCTTTCGTTTTACCATTTGTCAGCTACTCTAATAATCTACCTCAATTTAGTAACATTAGCTTAACTTATAATAAAAAGAAAATAACATTGGAAAAAAAAATGAAATAAAATATTTAGGAGTTACCCTAGATTGTCATTTACGTTGGGACGCACATATAAATAACTTAACAAATACCTTAAGTTTTCTTTTATTTAAATTTAAATACCTCAAAAATATTTTACAAGCTACTCACCTAAGAACTATTTATTATGCTTTAGTCCAAAGTCGTGTACAATACGCAATCGTCTGTTGGGGTGCTACAACCAAAAATCACATATCCAAACTTGAAATATTACAAAAGAAAATTCTAAAAATAATACACAACAAAAAAGTTAGATACTCAACAGATGCATTGTTCGAGGAAGTAAAAATAATGGATATACGACAATTATACATATACTTAGTTATAATTCTAATCTACAAAAATAAACAATTATTAAACAAAATTACCCATAACTATGATACAAGAAGCAAGGATAAAGGAAAAGTTGGTACCCATCTTGTAAATAAAACAATAGCACAACGTTTTTATATTTATTTAAGTGCAAAAATATTTAATTATCTTCCGGATATGTACAAGGCATATTTACAAATCATAAATTCCGTTTAACTCTTTAAATCTATCATCAAAAAATTTCTTATTAATTCGGATAGAAAAACCCAAAGAGAAATAATTGATTAAATATACAAGTATTCGAAATTATATTTTATAATTTAGTTGTAATTGTATACTTTTTACGTCATATTTTTATTCTGTAAATCTTTATTATTTATATTTCATATGTATTTTAAATTATGTGTTTTTTAGCTAATTTTATATTGTTATTATTCAGTAATTATAATTTAATATGTATTATTTAATTAAATGTAATTAGATTTTATGAACTTATTATACAAGTCAAGCTTTAATAATGTATTTAAAAAAAAAGTTAGTAATTCGGCAGCCCATGCGCAACCACATGTTCATAAATGGGCAGCAAATACTTTTAATGTATAAGGTACCTGTCAATTACTCTATTAATTTAAAATTATTTAAATGTACCTACAACTATGATGTAACCAAAAACAAAAATGCTAAATAAAGATTATTATGATTATAGTTGTAGAGGTGTAATTATGCTGCCAATCACGGCAGGCAGACTATTCACGAGTTTTACTTTTTATGTCTTTTTCAAGAGCAAATATAATTAAGCGTTTCATCTTTATTTTGTTGGATGACTTGGTTAACGTGCTGAATATGACAATACGTCGCTACTGACACAATAAATTCACAAGTTTTTCAGAAACCTGAATGAATTATTACAAGATTTACACTCGGAAAAAAGAAAAGAATCGGTTAACAAATTAAGGTGTGATTTTAGCTCTAGACCCTCGTCACGTATCACACCTTTTTATTCTCTTTTTGTTGTAAAAGCAATTTAAACATGAATAGCACATGAGTTTCCAAATACAGCGTGGAAATTTAAATATGCATAAGCCTGGTTATAACTTTGTGCATAATTAAATTAAAATAAAAAAAATAATGTCAAACTAATTCTTTAATATAATTTAACTTTTATCATTATTTAAAGAGGAAAATTTCCATTACAAATTAAGAGCCTGACGGAGGTAAAAAAGTTACGACTTCCGAGTTTTAATATTTTCGAAACTTAAAATGATCTTCCTGCATTCATAATTTTAACGATTATAAGAAATTATAGAGGTACCGCAAAAAGGCAGTTGGTAAAAAAGAAAATGGATCGTTTATCTAGCGCAGGTAAACGTCATGAAGGAAGAGCATTAATAAAATTTTGTGACATTTTACAATATCATGTTTTGTGCGAATTATAGGTTTTCTGAGTTTTGGATCGTTATCTCGATTTCCAAAGGCTTTTTTGAAAAATGCTTAAATTATGTTTAGTCTTAATGTGTACAAAACGAGGAAATATTTCTTGTAAGTAAATTTAAACACAAAAGCAACTGGGTGCAAGTAGATGCTCTCAAAAGTAAAATATGGTTTAATGTTAGTTGATATACTTATGGGTGATTGTCTAGAGTGGGGCTTCTCGGTAACCAAAGGACCAGTGGGCCTATCGCAGATGTACAGCACGCACCGTGGTTGCGCGTGAAGGGCGCTGGTTATTTTTAAAGAAGTGAATTCAAAAGGAAACAAATATACATATCGAATTGACATTAATTCATAATTAACATTTCATTTAACTTATATAAAAGAATACTTACCCAAGAAGCGAAACTAAATGGGCAATTCGTAGACAAAAAACTGCCAAGTTTTCTCAGTGTTTTAGAGGTGGTTTAACGTCAAACATGCTGTCAATTTATGTAGAGCAACGTTTGGTATATTATTATTAGCGTTTTGTAAAAATTGCAGTAAAGTACGTAGTTGTACTTAACTAACTATTAATTAGAAATTAGATAGTTTTAAGATATTTGTTATTTGAAAAAAATAAATTGCATTGTTCGTAAATTTTAATGATTATTCTTGCATCTGGCTGTAAATGTTTTATATTTCAAATTTCTAAATCAGTATTACCTCTAATGATGTTTTACACCTACCTATTATGCATCGTTTAAATTCACAGTCTTTTATTTAAAATTTGTTTTTCAATTAATTCGGATTAAAACACTAAATAAAAAATAATACAGAACAATAATTAAAATTCACTCCGAGGAACCAAGTCGCTGCAATCAGAATGCAATCGAAATGCATTTACCTACAGTATTCCTATATATGTGACATGTGGAGAGTCGGTTAACCCACGGCACTTATGCCTCACTATCTTCATTGTGCTTCCTTCTAAGAGGATAGGCACCTCCTATCTCGTGAGCTAGCCTTCAGGTTTAATGTAATTGACAACGTTGCCAAGAGGTGCTTCTCATTTATTGGTCGGTCTTAGACAATACTCACCTGAAACAAATATTCTAATAAATGAGAGCGTCGGGCAATCGTACAGAATATGCTCGATGGTCACATCTTCTTGTTCGCACCCCTTGCAGGGTGCGGATTCTGATAGCCCCATAATATGGAGATGCTTCCGTACTTGGCAATGATCACTCAGAATGCCTGTTTTGGAACAACATATAAGAAATATTGCTTATTTAATTTAAATTAATATTTTCAATATTTTCTATTATTTAAAGTTTTGATTTGTTTAATTAAGTAAGTACGTATGTTTCGTTAAAAAAAATATTTTTCGAAAATAAATATTTTTCGATCATTTTATTCGTTAATAGTATACATTTAAAGAATGTTTTTAAATAATTTATTTTTCGTTCCATTGCTTTTCGATCATTTGCTTTTTTGATCATTTTATTTTCGATCATTTGCTATTTCGATCACTTGTTTTCGATCAAAGTATATTCGAACCTTTGACTTTTCGATATTTTTGAAATTCGATCAAAATGTTTTCGATCTAAACCTATTCGAACAAAAACATTCGATCAAAAACATTCGAACAAATGTCCGGGACCCTCTCTAGTAACATAGTAACAGTGGCGGCTCGTCGGCTCGTCCATCAACAAGCAAACTTAACATACTCCCGGTATTGAAAATACAGGCAGTGGACATATTCTGGAAACGGCTCTTTTTGTTACACCCTTTGCAGTCTTGAAAATGGCAATTCGAGAGATGTCATCGTTCCAAATTTTAGCTCCATAACACGACCAAGACACCATTGTAATACAGGCACGTTGTCTTCTTTTATTACCACAAGTTGTCCTACTTGCAAGACTTGGCCATTCTTAGTTTTCCATTTGGAGCGAGTTTGTAATTGACTGATATACTCCTTGCTCCATCTATCCCAAAAATTTTGCTTCATTTTCTTTATGTGCTGATACAAATTCAGCCGATTATCAGGAATTCCCTTCAGGTCGCTCTCTGGGATAGCGTGGAGTGATCTCTCAGTTAAAAAATGAGCTGGCGTTAAAACGGAGAGGTCTGAAGGTTCTGAACAAAGTGGAGATAGGAGACGCAAATTTAATACAGATTTGATTTGTACCAAGAATGTGTAAAAATCTTCATAGGTTAATAAACATTCACCAACTACTCTACGTAAATGATGTTTGACATTGCGCACACCTGCTTCCCATAATCCCCCAAAATTTGGAGTATTTACCGGAATAAAATGAAATTTAATGTTTAAGTTTGATACTGAACCACAAATAGTTTCAGAATTTTCTAATAAAAAGGTGTAAAATTCAGTGAGTTCCCTATTAGCACCAACAAAATTAGTGCCATTGTCTGATTACAAGTCAGAGGGGAATCCACGTCTAGCTATAAATCTGTGTAGGCATTAAATAAAGGCATTAGTACTTAAAGAAGATACTTTTTCTAAATGTACGGCTTTTGAACTAAAGCATACGAATAAACAAATCCAACATTTATAAGTTTTTGAACCTTTACTTTTTCGGTCCTTTAACAAAAGCGGCCCAGCGTATTTAACACCGAATATTGTAAAAGGTAGATTTGGCGTTATTCTGGGTGTTGGTAAAGAACCTATAAGCGGTTGAATAGACCTCGCGTTTATTTTAGCGCATTTTACGCACTGGCGATAAATGAGTCTGGCTACGTTATTACCACGTACAACCCAAAATTTTTCCTTTATATGTGCAGAGAGTAATTGTGGACCTGAATGTAATAGTCTGGTATGTTCATAGGTAAAAATTAATTTAATTAAATGATGACTGGATAATAGTAAGATAGGATGTTTTTGTCAAATTAATAAAATGAATTTTGTAAACGTCCACCAACACTCAATTGTTTTTGTCTAAAAATGGATTTAAACTCAAAATTTTACTATCACGATTCAAAGATTTCTTCTGGTTTAGCCTATGTATCTCTACTGGAAACATTTGTGCTTGTGACAATCTGATAAGCCTATTAAAGGCGAAGTTTAACTCATCAACTGTTAGTTAGAAGTTCGTTGATTTTTTGAAATTTTACATTTTTTAAGGAAACTTAAGACATATGCCATGCATCTTTTTATCCTGTTTAAATTTGAAAATCGATTAAACGGAAAAAACTCAACTGGTGACAAATTTACCATGCACCTTTTAATTTCAGGTAAATCCGAAAATTCTAAATTCAAAAGAGGCCAATTATTTTCGCTTAACCTTAACCACGTAGGCCCGTACCACCATAATTCTGAGGCGGTTATAATACTTGGGTTTAACCCTCGAGATAAAAGATCTGCAGGATTATGTTTTGTTGACAATCTTTTGTTATACTCGGGCAAAATATTGAAGAAGGCGATTCCTCTCTGATCACGTACAACCATAATACTATACTAGAGCATGATGAATGAAATCACGCGCTTAACACTGCAGAACTTATTGGTATCACGTGCCAACTAGTCATAAATGCATGTTTATTGTCGAAATGAATTACGCCAGTGGCGTATAAAAACTATTGGCAAATTAAATGTGGTAATAGTAAATAATATTATATGAGAGTAGGTTGGTTATCTATTGCTTGTAGTAATAATCATTAATATTTATAATTTTGTTTTGTTTATTGTTAAAATATGTAAATATGCCAGTGGCGTAGAAACACTATTGGAAAATTAAATGGGGTATACTAAAACAAAATATTGAAGAAGGTGCGCCTTAAAACTGCAAAAGGTATCGTTATCATATCAAAATGCACTCTTTCAGTATCGCAGAAATACTATATTGGCAAATTAATTGGGTATTTATGAATATTACTAGATGTAAATTAAGCTTGGTATCACTTACTTAAATTCTAAATCTATGAAGTTTCGTAATCCGTTTATTCTGCAGAACTATCACTGGAATCGTCTTTATCATCGGAACTTAAAGTTATGACTAAAGGTTCAACTACCGTTCATACCTTCCAAGCGCCACATATTATTTTCTTCCTTAATTACATGGGAAATAGCATTCTACCAAGCTTCAGGTTTATACGTTCTATACCAGTTTTTAATAAACTTTGAACGTTGGCTATTTTAAAAGTTTTATTTTCTCGAGCTACAAACCCTTTCACTTGGGCCCAAATTAGTTCATTGGGATTGAATTCGTAGTGATAAGGGGTAAGTCTTAGTACCGTAATACCACGATCACGAGCCATTGTGTCGACAACATATTGAATATATTTAGGGCGGTGTTCCTTTATTAGGTCCATTAATTCCACTTTAAGCATCTCCTCCGTAAATGTTATTGCTTTATCCCGCAGCCAGGTTTGCATATCCGCTTTTCTACTGGACATTATCGGAATGCGTTCAACTCGTCGACTATGATAAGAAGCGTTATCTAGTACAATAACTGAATTTCGTTCTACACGCTGTAATATTTCAGTAAACCATTTTTCAAAGGATTTCGCATTCATGTCCTCGTGGTAGTCTCCTGTTTTTTTTTATATAAACACAAGAGCGCTATTTTCCAAAAATCCATTGTCACTTCCGATATGGGTAACAATTAGGCGCTGTCTTTTACCTGATGGTGCTTTCAAACCTATAGATAATCCTTCTATAAAAGCTTGGCGATGACTAGTTACAGAAGTATCTTGCCATATCTTAGATACCGTGTGTCCAGCATTCACCCACGTTTCATCGAGATAGTATATCTTTTTTTAGCGGCTCTAAACTCTTTAATATTTTGTATATAACGCCGTCGCCAGGACACTATATCTGACCTCTCAAAAAAAATTGATTTCCTACACCGTTTGACAAAACGAAATTTTAGGCCCCATAAAATTTTTCGTAAAGTTTCACGGCTCATTAATGGAATTTCTTCGTTCTCTCTTAATTTCGTAAGAACAACTTTAAGTGTTTGTTTTCGAAAAAAACAAGAATGTACAGTTCTTCGAATGATTTGTTTTTAGTTATCGTCCAATTTCAACAATTTTCGACCACGGGTATGCGTTTTAGGGACTTCTAAGGAGCCTTTTTTTGTCTTTTTGCGTACAATACGTTCAATTGTTGAAACAGATACTCCAGTTAAAAAAGAACTGCGGTTTACAGCTTTATTTGTAGGAAGTATCTGTTTCAGCCCATCATACACTTTCCATATAATGTTCTTTTCATCCTTTGATAAGGGCTTTCGCCGACGTAATTGGGTTTCACTTGGACCCGCCTCTGAATCCATACC
Source organism: Psylliodes chrysocephalus (assembly GCA_927349885.1). Taxonomy (NCBI): domain Eukaryota; kingdom Metazoa; phylum Arthropoda; class Insecta; order Coleoptera; family Chrysomelidae; genus Psylliodes; species Psylliodes chrysocephalus. The sequence goes on from OV651818.1 coordinate 2,375,706, forward strand.
TATTGTAACAATATAATAATAATAATAATAATAATAAGGTCTTTATTTTCACATCATAAAACAAAATTAAAGTATATTTACAATATTCTAAAAATACATATTTAATAATGTTGTGAAAAAAAAGCGAGGTGTCAGCTGAGTGAGTTATACTAAACATAAGCATAGCTCACCCTCTGTTTTTCAACCTAACCTTGAAAAAAAAAAAAACAACAAAAAATGTAAAAAGCAAATAAAAGAAAATAAATTTCCAAAAGCCTGAATTGCATTTACTAACTACAAATAACAATAAACACAAAGAACCTAGGTACGTAATAATTGCTTAGAAAATAGTAAATTACGAACTTTGACCTTAAATGTGCTCATTGGTAGAGTTTTAAGTGAATCTGGTAAGGAGTTGTATGCATTGACTATTTGATAACTGAAAGAACGCTTGAAAGTTTCTGTTCTGTGATAGGGTATATTAAGTCTGAACCTATGTCTTGTATTTAGATTATGTATGTTATGACGGTATATTATTTTGTTAAACAAATATAATGGGCATTTATTTATTATTATTTTATGAAATAGACACAAGGAGTGATGCTGCCTGCGATTAGACATGTTCAACAGGATAATTGATTTAATTGTTTGGAAATAGGTTGTCGGCGGCGTATCCCACAAATCAATCTGACACAAGAATTTTCTAATACTTGAATTTTTCGTGTATCCTGGTTATCAATATTCGGACCATATACGCTATCACAGAAATTAAGTTTAGATAATACTAACGCCTCACAAAGATTTTTCTTTACTATTTTATCTAGATAATGTCGATTGCCGTAAATTATTTTCAGATTAGCGTATCCTATTTTAATACAGTTGGTAACGTGTTTTCAAAATCTTAGAATAGTGTCAAAAGTAAGGCCGAGGTTTTTTGCCTCTCCCGATGGTGTAATACTGTATCCATCAATATCAATTTCTATGCTATTTAATAGCTCAGAGTACTTCCTTCCTTCCTCCCCAAAAACACAATAACTTTGTTTTTTCTCTATTTAGTTTTAAAGAGTGACTTTTAGATTCCTCAACAATTTTATAGACATCATGATTTACAGTTTCAATAGCATCTTGAATATTAGTGGGTCTAAAGGAGTAGTAAATCTGAGTATCATCAGCATAGAAATGTATTGAGGTTTTAGTAACAACTTTTCTAAAATTAGAAGTATATACGGTATATAGTAGTGGTCCCAATATAGACCCTTGTGCTATTTCAGATGGTAACTTAAGAGGCGTAGATACATTTTCCTGTATTTGAACACATTGGGAACAATTAGTTACATAGCTTTTGAAGAATTCTAAGGAAAGGTCGTCTAGTCCCACATAATGTAAAATAGCTATTAACATTTCATGATTCAATGTATCAAAGGCTTTTGAGTAATCCAAAAGTATAAGTAAGGTAATCATATTTTCATCAGTGGCTCATAAAATATCATCCGTAATAGCTAACAGAGCCGTTTCGCAACTATGTAGAGGTCTAAAACCTGACTGTTGGTAAGGTAAAACTTCATTTTGATTTAAAAATTCCCTTAATTGTTTTTCTATTATTCTTTCTAGAATTTTGGAAAAAGTTGGCAAAATACTAACTGGCCTTAAATCTTTTAGTTCTGTTGGTTTTGACTTTTTTGGAATAGGCAGCACCAAAGCTTGCTTCCAAATATCAGGAAAAACACCGCTCTGAATACACGTATTTAAAATATCTGTAATATATGGAATTATCTGTGGACAACAAAGTTCTATCATTCTTAAATTTATCTGGTCAATACCCATCGCATTAGTTTTAATTTTTCTGATGATTTTAGCTACATCCGAATGTGTTACACTTTCAATTTTAAAGGTTTTTTCGGGTAATATATGATTTTTGTAATATTCCATTTTTTGTATGTCTGGGGTTATATTAGGCAATGAATTAAGGTAGTAGTTATTGAGGTTAGTAACATCACTCAAAGTGGGTGGAATTTGCTTAGTTTTATTCTTTAACATATTGAGTTTATTTAGATCTTTCCAATTAGCCTTCATACCATTTAGTCTGAATTGGTGACGAATGTAAGCTTTCTTTTCGGTTTTATATGCCAGAGTGGTGTAATTTCTGAGTTGTTTATAGTAATCAAATTTAGAAGCAATCCTGTTATTTTCCAATCTTTATAAGCTTTGTCTCTCAAATTCATTAAAAATTTTAAATTATCTGTTAGCCAAGGAGCGTACTTTTTAGTTATACGAATTTTTTTAATCGGTGCATGTCTATCAAATGAGTATAGTAAGGAATTGTTTAGATATAAAAGTTTTTCATTTATATCTGTTATATTTAATATATTATTTAACGGTAAGTTCTCTAAATCGTAATAAAAATCATTTACATTTAAGTTTTTGTAATCTTTTATTTCTTTAAATGTCGGGGTTTTACATTTAAGTTTTAAATCTAATTCGCACATTATTAACTCGTGATCTGAAATATGTTTGACTGAGACAACGTCTTTTGAAATTAAGAAGTTTTCTAAGTCTGGAATAATAATACAATCAATTAGAGTTGAGGTAGTAGGAGTGATCCGGGTAGGACTATCAATTATCTGTGTTAAATTAAATAATTGTGTAATATTATTTACAAGTAAGACATTAGAAGATACGGTTTTCAATTAGTCTATATTAAAATCTCCCATTAAAAATAAATACTCATAAGAATGAACTAGTTCTGATAATGTTTCTTCTAAATTATCCAGAAACCCCTTAAAATTATTTTTGGGAGGGTTGTAGACTCCACCTACAGCGAAAGATATTCCACCAAAAGTAATTTTAACCCACAATTGTTCAATAATATTCAATATTCAATATTTGTTTGTATGATTTTGGAACAGAAACAATTTTTAATATAAATAAAATATAATTCTAGTATTTAATAAACTTTTAAAGTACCTGTCTAATATACTACACAATAGATGTAACTCCTTGAATATGCACTACCACTACCAAATTGTAAGGCACAAACATGAACACCTACTCGTATATCAGAAAAGAGCACTTATACAAAAAAGTGTTTATAAAATTTTCATCGTAAATAGTTAAAGCGATACAAATCTAACTTCGTCGAAAGTTAGTTTTCAACTGTCTCTGTGCCTGTGCTAACAATATTCAATCTGTAACCCGTCTGTCGTTTATTTACTGGAAACACATCTTAAAATCATTAAACCAGATAACGAAGTCATTAGGGAATAAATATATTCATTTCTTGAAAACTATCAAAAACGTATATTTAACGCATCATCTTTCTTTAAATAAAGATGTTGTCAAAAAAATTTAATAAAGTTTACTAAAAAATATCTAATATTAGTATTTGATACGCCGCCTATGCCTGACTCTGTCGGAATTTTAATTCAAAGACAACAGTGTCGATCATGCAGATGACTCACCTTCTCCAATATCTTGTCGGGGTATAGATTTTGAATTTCTGAAACCCGATTGTTTACAAATGATTCCAATGAATTAGGTTTGCAAAAATCATACCATTTTTCAAATTAATTGTATCTTTTCTTCCGCAAGCGTTGACCCAGACTTTTGCTACATCTGTTTTCGGAAATCCAAAATACTTAATATTTGTTCCCTTTGTTTTTCTTGACTAGTTCTTGCAACCAAACACTGCACAACTTGGCATTTTGTTAGTAACTACATACCCTAAAATATAGTAAATTTTAATGTACCAATAATATAATAATAATGATATATTAAAATAACAATAATGAACAGAAACTATTTTTTTATCTCTAAAATACAACAAAAATGTTACATAACCTAACTTTATATCAATTACATTACCAACTTAATTAGAAATTAATTGAATAATACGTACCAATAATTTCTAAACAGACCTATTGATATATAGAAATGATATTAAATTTTAAGATAAATATATCTATAAACTTCTAAACACTACCAGGAAAATATTAGAATAACTTTAAAGTCGCTTTTTAACATTGGAGACAGGCAAAACAAAAATATGCTTCGAAGATGACGTCATGCGCAAGAATGACCAAATTTCGTACCGCTTACCGCTTCACCTCTATTCTTCCACCATGGGTGAAAGCATGAAGGTTTTTAGTATTTTCTAGCTGATATTTAATAATAAGATTAATTTTTAATACTGGACAAATAGTTGGTCATGATTTCGTTGCTGGACTTATTTAAAAAAGCTAAGTGAGTATTTCGACTCAATATTTATTAATATCACTATTTTCTAGCTGATTTTTAATAGTAAGATTCATTTTTAATACTAGACAAATAGTTGGTCATGATTTCGTTGCTGGACTTATTTAAAAAAGCTACACATTTCGATTTATTATTTATTAATATGACTATTAAAACTGATAGCTACTACTGTAGTTGTATAAAATTATATATTAAAATAGAAAACACGGCTAATTTATACCTCTGAAAATCTTAACCGTAACAAAACTCAAATTAAAAAAAAAAAACAGCGATATTGGCGCTTATACAAAGTTTTTGTTGAAATTACCCAGTGTAATTCTCAATTATTATTATCAACTTCACTCTGTATATTGAATGTGTTTGCTAGATTTTAATATGATGTCTTTGTTTTTGACAGTGATTTGAAACTATTTTTGATTATTAAATATATGTTTGTCAAAGTCTCTTAAGTTATTACCTCAGAAAAATTTCAATAGGTTATGCGCCCAGACAACGCTATAACTAAAAGAAACTAGACACAATATTTTGCAATTAAATTGCATAAAATACAGTTAAAGATAAGTTTCCAAAGATAGATAAACTTCATGGATTATCTAACTTCCACTCCTGGCGAGCAATGTCTTTTGCTTATATGGATTTATATAATCTGTTCAAAATAGTCAATGGAGAAGAAACGAATCCTTCACTAATTGTTCCAGAATTTGATACGAAAGATTCAAATAAACATGCAGAAGAAAAAAACAATTATGTTTCTAAATGTGAAGACTGGAGGTATCGTCATTCCTTATCCAGGGCTTTTATTCTTTTCAATGTGGATACGAATATCGCTTCTCAGATCACTTGCTACACAGATTCTTGGGATATGTCGAGAGTTTTAAACGATCTGTTTGACCGAAAAAATGAATACTCTCTTCACGCTCTTGTAAAATCAATAGTTGGAATTAAATTAGAAAATAAAGCCAAAATACAGGAACACATTGCTAAATACAATGAATTGTGGTCACGGTTAGTAGAAAGGACTTCAGTTACTTCCAATGAAGAACGCGATTCTCTAGAAGCTGCACTACGTCCGCTAGCAAATTCAATGAAGGCAAAGGGATCACTTTTTCTCACAACCTTACCAGAAGAATTAGATAACATAATAGATAATCTAAAAACTAAACAAAACTTAACATATGATGATGTATGCGCACGATTATTAGAATTGTCTACAAAAACTAATTCTATAGCTGAAAACAAGCATTCTTGGGAAGAAATAAAAATTTTAGAAGATATAATACAAAAGAATGCACGTATTGTAAAGATAAGAAAAAATGGTATAAAGGGCATACAATAATAAACTGCCGAAATAAAAAAGAAGATGAAAAAACAAATAATACAGTATGGGATTCAGAAGATGACGAGCATGCCTATCCAGCATTTACAACCAGTTCTAAATCAAACAGATGGATATTTGATACAGGTGCAACTTCTCATATATCTGGAAATAAAGATGCATTTTGTAATCTTCGTCCCTACAACAGTTTCATTCGACTGGGTAATGATAAAAAGATTGAAGTTACTCATATCGGAGAAGTTAAACTTAAAGCTATATTACCTGATGGTTCAACTCTGAATGTCAGATTACACAATGTCTTGTATGCTCCAGAATTAAAGTGTTCACTGAGGGAAACTATCAGAACAAATGGAGTAACAATGAAAGGTGATAAAGATATAACATTATGGAACAAGTGTAAATTAAAAATTAAAAAAAACCGACTTCAAAAACGTGCAGATGCCATCACAACATCTTAACCAAATTTATATGGGATCACCCCTGAGGTACCCCCTTTCTAACAAAAAAAGAATCATATAAATCGGACAAAATAGTAAAGCATTATCGCTAAACATACTTTAAAAATGAAGAGTTTGAGGATTTTATCATAGACCCAATTTTTAGATTTCGACAAAATTTATATGGGACCACCCTTGAAGTAGCCCCTTTCTAATAAAAAAAGAATTTTTGAAATCGGACACCGTGTTAAAGAATTATCGCTGAACATACATACAAAAAAAAAAAAAAAAAAAAAAAAAAAAAAAATATCGCGACGAATTGATAACCTCCTCCTTTTTTGAAGTCGGTTAAAAATGGACGTATGATTGGGTGGATTGTATCTCAATTAAAAGAAAATGTTTTCCAGGAAGCTGAGTTGCAATCATCTAATTTTAGTAATGCCTCAGAAATTATAACTAGTTGGCATAGACGATTGGAACATCTTCCTATAAGTTCCTTCCGAGATCTTAAGTGCGCAGTAGCTGATCCTAATGTTATTCCGAATATTAAATCCATCATAATAGACTGTAAAGCATGTGAACTTTCCAAAATGACTAGAAGAATAACAAGAGAGCCTGGAAATGTGTGTCAATACTTGCTAGAAAAAATTCACTCTGATATATGTGGACCATTCTCAACGAAATCAATAGGTGGAAGTCTATACTACATCTCATTCATTGATGAATATTCCCGTTACACAGAGATAAATTTTTTAAAACAAGAAAGTGATGCGCTAGAAGCAATAAAAGAGTATGTACAAAAGGTCGAAAAGCAAACAGGGAGAAACATTAAAATTTTCAAATCCGATAATGGAGGTGAATATAAATCTAGAACTTTACAATTATTCTTTAAGTCACGCGGTATAGAACATGAAAATTCTATACTATATATACATGAAACGATTGGATTAGCAGAGAGACTAAATAGAACTGTAACTACAATGTCTAGAACCAATCTAATTGATTCTGATTTGCCCTTGACATTATGGGCAGAATCGGTAGCACACTCGGTATATATAAAAAATAGAATTCCTCACGCATTCAATAAAAAAACTCCCTTTGAAATGTTTTTTGGAATGAAACCAAAGATAGGTCATCTACAATACTTCGGCCAAAAGGCCTATGTAAATATCCCTTCGGCAACTCAAAAGCCAGGAAGCAAACTGTATCCTAGATCCTACAAATAATTTCTAATCGGATTTGGCAAAAAAGCAGGCTGGTACCGGTTTTGGAATGGTAAAACTATAATTGTGTCGAAAGACTTTAAGTTAATTCCTCAAGAAGGTCAAGAAGGAGTTATATTTATATCACCATTAGAAAGAAAGGAAGTAAACAATACCCCTGTACAAAATCCTAATGAAAATAGTGGAGAGACTGATCAAAGTGAAAATAAAGAAACTCAATTTAATTTGCCATCAACATCCTATGAGGAACCAGACTTAGTACCAAATTCTACGCCATCAACATCCAGTAAAGAACCAGATTTAACACCAAATTATGTATCCTTTAGACGCAGCGTAAGAGAAAGTAAACCGCCTATTCGCTATACAGAGGACTTTTGTAACTTAGCTTTAGATGAACCACTTTTATATATAGATGCTGTTAGAGGACCTGAATCAGATTTATGGATAGCTGCCATCAATGATGAACTCGAGTCAGTGAAGAAAAATAATGTTTGGGAGATTATTGAAATGCCTCCTGGAGAAAGAACCATTGGATGTAAATGGGTTTTTAAGAAAAAGCTAGGAGATAATGGGAAAATCTCCAAATATAAGGCAAGACTATAGCACAAGGGTATAGTCAAATACACGGTATTGGTTTTGAGGATACTTTTGCTCCCGTCGTGCGCTACGAGACAGTTAGAATTTTACTAGCACATGCAGTTAATAAACAAATGGTTTCCAGACAGCTAGACATAAAGACTGCATTTGTCAACGGCGACATAGACTTTCAAATCTATATGAAATTACCAGAGGGTTTGAGTGAGGAACAAGGAAGAGTATGTCTTCTAAAAAGAAGTATTTATGGATTAAAGCGTCAATGGAATCATAGGCTAGTATCAGTTCTTAAAGGCATTAATCTCCACCAATCAGTTGCAGATCCATGTTTATTTGTATCATCGGATTATCACCTGGCTCTAGCAATATATGTAGATGATATATTATTATTAGGAAGTACCGAAGAAAGGATACGCAAAATCGAAAATGCTCTTCAAAATAATTTTGAAGTCACTTTTCTTGGTATACCAAAATTTTTATTTTTGTTACAAATTGAATGGGGCCCAACTTATGTATATATACATCAAAAACAGTATATTCTTAAATTACTGAAGAAGTATAAAATGTCTAACTGCAATCCTACATCTACGCCAATGGATCCAGGCTGCAAGCCACAAAAAGCGAAAGAAGGTAATTTGAGAACCGATAAAAAATGTTACCAATCAAAAATTGGAAGTCTTTACCTCGCTACAGGAACAAGGCCAGATATAACGTTTGCAGTTAATATATTATCACAATTTTGTGTAGATCCTACGGTTATTCATGATAATATGATTCAACATCTCTTACGTTATCTCAGAGGATCCGTAAATCAAAAACTTATATACAAATACACAATTTCACCATCAATATCAATGTTTAGTGATGCTTCTTATGCAAGTTGCATTGATGATAGGCGATCGTATAGTGGATACATGGGTTTTTATGGATTGGCTCCTGTATCTTGGACTACTAAGAAACAGCAATCTGTGGCAGTAAGCACAACAGAGTCTGAATATATGGCACTAAGCATAGCTTGTAGACATGCTATTTGGATGCAATATATCATAAAAGATCTTCTTGGTCAAACCAATACACTATTACTTTGTGATAACCAGGCCGCAATACATATTTCTGAAAATCCAGTTTTTCATCAACGAAGCAAGCATATAGATATTCAGTATCATTATGTTAGGGAACGCGTTATATCGAAAGATGTTAACATCGAATATATTCAATCAAAGGAAAATATTTCAGATATGTTAACAAAGCCTTTATCAAGAGATTCCTAAAATTATTTGTATGCAAAAATAATGGAGAATACACACTGAGGGAGAGTGTTAAAATTGCCCAGTGTAATTCTCAATTATTATTATTAACTTCACTTTGTATATTGAATGTGTTTGCTAGATTTTAATATGATGTCTTTGTTTTTGACAGTGATTTAAAACTATTTTTGATTATTAAATATATGTTTGTCAAAGTCTCTTAAGTTATTACCTCAGAAAAATTTCAATAGTTTTAAATCGAACTTTTAAATGATTATTGGAAAAAAGTGAACACTCTTTTTAAATTACGACGAGCCACCACTGGTTCAATGGATGTCTATCATTAAAATGGTGGACATCCTTTGGACAGTCGATATGACCATCAATAGACTTCTAAATAGACATCCATTGGATTGACGTCTGCTATATGGATAGCAAAGTGACCCTGAGATATTAAAAGCCCTTTAATTGTTACTGATAGCAAAATGACTGTGGCCTGACTATCGACCGTAGGCTCTTTTTTGTTAAAAATTAAAAGATGATCATTAGAGTTGGAGATCGACATATTTCCCAAGAAAGGAATTAAATGAAATGTTAAACGTACAAAACAATTTATAATTGCGGTGTAAATACAGAAACTTTATATTAACAATACTTCTGAATGACATGCTGGAACTTTATATATAAAGTTTATGGTTGGAGTTGGTAATGAAGTTTCGTCATCAAGTTTTCGCGGAAAAGTTATTTTATATTTTAGTACATGCCAGCTCGTATTATTGTTTTAAAGGAATTTCTTACTTTATGCTCTGTTTTCAAGGAATTTGTCGTAAAGTTTATCGTGTTAAATATTATGGGTACTTGAAAGGAACGTACTTTTGCTTCTAACGTATTAAAAGTAATAACTTGGATTTCACTTTGGATTTCTGTTGGAAATTTCATACATTTTGGACGAACCTTTTTTTAATAATAAAAAGAATCATTGGTTTATGATTTATAGATGTTTTATGATAGAGTATCCAAGCGTCCTAACGGCAGTACGTGCTGTCCTGCCAGCAGTACCTAATTCGGACACCATTGTTTTCAATGGGATCCGGACCTCTTTACAGGACGAAATATTCACCATTGAATCCGTAGCAAAATTTTGTCTATCTAATGTGAAAATAGCAACTTGTTTGGACTTGCAATAACAAAGATACGAAGTAAAGTGTATTTTCTGCGCCAGTCTTAGCAGTTCCAGTGGTGTGTGAAGTATAAAGTAATATTATATTATGTCTCTGCAATATTCTTATCGTGCTCACGATAGAGTCAGCACAAAAGCGACCAATTTTGACAGGGGACCTGATTATAAGTGGTGCAAGTCCGTGTTTGGAGAAAATTATTTGACGGCGCTGTGTTATGGTACAATAACGAACTTAAATGGATCTGTTGCAACTGTTTTATGGGATCTCGATAATAAGAAGGCGAAAATCGATATAAAATTGCTGAAAAAACATGGTAAGTAGACAATGTAGTGTAGCATTTATTAATAATAAACAATGTGTTTTTAAAAATAACCTAAACACCTAATAAAGGTATAAGAGGCTACAGATTATATACAGTATATTTTTAAATAATTTGTAGTTTAAAAAAATAGCTTTTATTTCTTATTAATAATAGAAAAAATTATATGTGTCTAATTCGATTTACTAATAAATTAACATACAGGGTGAGTCATTACTATGTGGACGGCAAATATCTCGAAACCTATTGAAATAAGCCAAAAAATTCCTGTACAAAAGTGGTAGGGAGGGAGGAGGGACATGATTTAAAAAATACTTTTCATTGTACAGAGTGTGCCAATAAAGCGTGCAGACCAAACTTTCCCTTTTTTAAATGGAACACCCTATATATTTTTACAATTTTGAAATACTCGTAAAAGTTATTATTAAGACAGAGAGTCCAACGCAAATGTGTAATCTGCAGCAGAATAAAAAAAGTCCAGCAAAAAGCCAGTTATTTTCGTCAACCTTGTGGTGAAAACGCTGTTCTCTGTGCACCCACTACCGGACGTAATTGTTTTTTGTATCACATTCTTCACAGTATTACTAGCAAAAAATAGTTTACTGAAACTACTTATTATTATTATTATTTTTATTGATTTTAATGTCATTTTATTTTATATTTTTAATAAAGTGTTCTTGTTTTATTTTTAATAAACGCGTTACTTAGATAACTAGATTTTTATTTGTAATAATATTATATATTATCAACCCGCCTATGGAATATGCTTTTGTACTGCCGACAGCCGCACACGTTCTTCCGGCAGGACAACTCTTATTTAAAAATAGCGTACTGTCCGCAGGACTGACGAATTTGTCCAGCTGTCCTTCTGGAAGCTCCTTCCAGCAGGACAGATGCCTGGACGTTGTATCATTAAGCATCGTGTAGGAGATACTGTCATCACAGTTCAACAATAGAAGTCGAAGATGGAATCATTTGGTGGCTCGTAAAGAAAATGAAGAGTACAAGAGAAACGAAGTATTAAGTGTATCCAATATTACGTAATTGAACGTCATATGGTGTCTTTGTGACTTTATATTCCAACTTTAGAAAGTTTCTTCAATTACTTTAGAATGTTGATAAATCCACTAACTCCCACCCAGTTTGGTTTGGCAAGATTGGAATAATCGGTACTCTGTTGGTCCTATATTACTGGCATTTTTTCGACCATATTTATAAACAGCTCAGTGTTGAAGCTGTCCATTATGAACGTGCAAAGAGCACGACTTTCGCAAAACCTGAAAATTCTAAAATGAGCAGATTATTTCGTCAAAAATCGGTAGATTTGAAAAAAGGAACAAATTTAAAAAAGGAGGCAAATTTAAAAAAATATATATATGTAAAATAGAAAACAGACACAATTTGAATTTTAGAAAAAATACATTGGAAAAAATATATTTTTTAGTGAATGTACAAAAAAGGAATAACACAAACACATTAAAAAATAAATACCTTGGGATCTTGGGTATGTATTTATAAACAGATCCCAGCCAAGTCCGACTCAACTGAGTCGTCCCAAGTAACATTTTGTTTTGCATAGTGTGCTGCAAACCAATAATAAAAGGTTAAATAAAATATAGTTTTAAACGCATTTATACAGGTGAAGTGCTCTGCAAAACGTTTTTATATGGTCTTTATTTTATGTACCACAGTTTGTTTATTACTTCTATCAAAGGTTAATGCCGACCTGCAATACTTCCGCACAATACCTTTAGTTGGTAGGTATTACCCTGCAATGCGTATAATTTATCAGTCACATATTCATGATAACTTTTTTTAGATGTATTATACAGAGGATGTGCAAGTAAATAAAATCAAGATCCCTTAATTTGTTTTTATGCAGATGATAATAATATACAGAAACGAATATGTTCTTAAAAAAAAAAAATATGTTTTCCTTTTACTTAATTCCTATATTATAGTAATTCTTTTATATAACTTTTATAATTAATAAATTAAATATTTATCTTGTTTATAACTATTAACGCATTAAATTTAAGTTCATTTTAAACCTAATTCACTTTTTCTTATTTTAACTTATCTTGAATAGGATTCGAACCTGCAACCAATGAGTTTTAAATCTCTGGAACAGACACCTTAAACACTTAGCCACATGAACTTGAGATGTTCTGACTCTGACAAAATCTAATCAGTTCACCTAATTGCTATACTTTCCTTATCTGTATACTAATGTTATGTTATGTTGAGAATGGGGTGTTAATACACTGCGACCTAAAAGATCTATTGTGCCCCCTTCTGTCGCCACTGCCTATAGCGACCCTTCCAATCCTATTTTCTCAAGGAAGTGTAGGATTTAAAGTGGCTTCAAGTTGGGTAAATCTCCCTCTTCTATTTGATATCCTCCTAGATATAGTGCCCTTGGATTCTGGAGTGCTACACATTCAGTTAGGATGCGAATGGAGGTTTCTTCCTCCTCCTCACAGAATCTGCACTCACTATCCTCTACTACTGTCAGTTTACTTAGGTATCCTTTTAGTCGACAATGCCCGGTAAGGATCCCTGTTACAATACGTAGCTTATTCTTGCTCAGGCAGATGCAGGCTTCCGATCTTTTCTAGTTATATTAACCCAGAAGTATCTTGGCCTGTCTCAGCCTCAAAACATTGTTCTAATTATCGGTTCTTCTACTGCCCAATTCTTTTTTAATCTCTCCTAATATTATGTTACTGATGATACCGCAGAACGGCTCAGGTCCTACAAAGGGTGTTTGAGTTCCTTTCCTTGCAAGACTATCTGAAATTTCGTTACCCTGTACCTCGTTATGTCCCGGGACCCAAGTGAGAGTAACTCTATTTTTCTCGCCTAGCTCACTCAATTGTTCTAGGCATCTCCAGACCATTTTTGAGCTGAATACGTAAGAGCTCAGCGCTTTGATAGCTGCTTGATTATCGGACATGACGATAATATCTTGTCTATGATAGTTTCTCTCGATGTTAAACTGGATACACTCCTATTTCAGTTCCTTCTATGGTTTTGGATCCATCTTTATACCACTGAATAGCACGTCTTTCGGTTGCAAGCGCGATGGATTCTTGACTCCATTTTTTCTTGCAGCCCAGCACTGTGGTTTTGAAGTTTTTCACAAATCTGTACTTCTTTTGCATTTTATCCTGGGGCATGTCCTGAAGCAAGTAGACTTTCGTCTGATTACTCCGTTCCTGATAATTCTATATCGTGTCCTTTTTGCCACATTCTCTTTCATCAAATGTAGAGGGGTGAGGTTTAAGATCACCTCCCTTGCGGCCGTAGGACAGGTTCTCATTGCACCAGTAATGCAAACACAGGCTAGTCTTTGTACTTTTGAGATAATAGCTCTCGTAGTTGCTAGACTAGTTCTGTTATTCCAGGCTATAACCCCGTAAGTGATGATTGGTCTCACTATTTCAGTATACATCCATCGCAGTATGTTTGGGTTATATCCCCATCGTTTACCTGCAATGTTTCTGCATACCATTAGGGCTTTTGTAGCCTTATTTGCTACTTACTTCTCATGTGTGTTCCAGAGAAGTTTGTTGTTCAGGGTTAGGCCTAGATATTTGACTTTATTTTTCCATTCTATATATATCTTGTCTAATTTAACGGTTTGGAGATTAAGTTTTCTTTTCCTTAAAAAGGCTACTAGTGTTGTTTTTGTAGGGTTTATACTTAGTCCCACTTCACGGCACCATCTTTTGGTATGTTCTAGTCCTCGTTGGACTATATCACACAGGATATTACTAAACTTGCCACTAGCAAATATGACTATGTCGTCGGCATAACCTTGACAGGGTATGCCGAGGTCAGTCAATCTGCATAGAAGTTCGTCTACGATTAGGCTCCACATTAGTGGGGATAGAACTCCTTCTTGTAGACATCTTCTGGTTGTGCAGTCCTATCTGTGTCTCTGCAGTTCTCGTAGATAACAGCTGAGCCATCCATCTGGATGTAATGTTATCTACTCCTCTGTATGCAAGTATTCTTTTTACAGATTCGTGTAGAGTGTTGTCAAAAGCTCCTTCTATGTCAAGGAAGGCACACACGACCGTTTCTTTGTTTGTCAGTGCATCTTGGGTTACATCCGTCAACTGTACCAGGGCAGTTTCTGTAGATCTTCCTGCTCGGTATGCATGTTGGCTGTGGTGAAGTGGCACCCTCTCCAGGACTTCTGTTCTGATATAATTATCCACAGCCTTCTCCATTGTTTTTAATACAAAGGATGTGAGGCTGATTGGACGGAAAAATTTAGGATGTGTGGTATCCTTTTTCCCTACTTTTGGAATAAAGGTGATTCTGGCCCTTCTTCATGCTTCTGGTATATATCCCAGCTCCAGACTGCTTTGGGATAGCCGGATTATGTGTGGTAGTAATTCCTCCTGTGCCTGCTGAAGCAGGGCAGAAAATATTCCATCCACACCTGGAGACTTAAACGGTTCAAAAGTGTTTATGGCCCACCTTAACCGATTTCTGCTGCATATGTCTTTGGCCACTACAGCGGCCTCTCTTGGGGGTCTGCTTACCTTAGTTGTGTCCCTTATTAGAAAAGGTGTGCTTCCAGGAAAGTGAGTTTCGAGTAAGAGGCGAGCTCTTTCCTCCTCACTCTCCGTGAAGCTTCCATTTGGTTTCTTTAATGCCATAACTGTATCAACTCTCCCTTTTGCCAGGGCTCTGTGCAGTCTCGCTGCCGCAGGTGAAGAGTTAATATCCTCGCAGAATTTTCTAAAGTTGTTAAGTTTAGCTTTCCTGATTTCTTTGTTGTAGGTAGTAAGCGCCTTGGTGTAGCTCTGCCAATCTCCGCTGTGCTTGGCCCTATTATAGAGCTTCCGCACTTTGGATCGTAAGTTTGACAGATGACGGTTCCACTAAGGAGCATCCCTACTAGTTCTATTTCTTTGAATGGGGCAGCTTGATTCATATGCCTCAAGTATTGCCCCATTTAGTTCTTCGAGATCGCTTTTCAGAGCAAGTGGGTGCCCCGGCCCCTTTTTTGTCTGGATACATGCTAAATTTTGTTTTAGAATGGTGTTGTATTTGTCCCAGTCTGTTTCTCTAGAATTCCTCTTGAGGATCGTCTCAGAAATGTCGCTCTCTAACGTAAACACAATTATCTTATGATCAGATAGAGATGGTTCACTCGATACCCTCCAGTTTTTAACTAGATCTTCAATGCTCGGTGTGCTTAATGTGATGTCTAATACCTCACTTCTTGCCCTTGTTACAAATGTTGGAGTATTCCCAATATTTTGCACAATAAGGTTCTATATTCTAAAATTTGCTTAACTCTTTGATTGGTGTCGTTGCTTCCCCATACAGTGCTGTGCGCGTTGGCGTCGCATCCAAAAAGTAATGGCAGATGTCTTCTCTGGCAGTACTCCACTAGCCTCGATACTTCCGGGGGTGGTACATGCCTATCTCCGGCGAAGTAACTAGAAGCTATTAATATGTCTTGCCGCCTCATCCCTAATTCCAGGTATGCTCGAATTGGAATGAGATCACGCGTCATGAATTCTGAAAGACAAGAATATTTAATATTACTTCTTACCATTATGCATGCTCTGGGTACCTCATCACTAGTGTGATAAATTACCCTTGCATCCTTACATGCAAGTCCTCTTACCTGGTTATCTGTATACAGATAGGAAAGTAAAAAAGACTCACTTTCCGCTCATGCGCTATAGCGTCGGAAACGATGGTTTTCCGAAAAATCTTTTTCATAGTTTCATAGATAATTTTTCGCTCTACAACTTTGATCTGATGGAATTTTTCATCAATGTGCGTGGTTTTTATGTAAAATTTGAAAATTTTTAAATATTGTATCTTTTGTTAAGTGTTAAATAATTATATGTAAAATTCAATACCTGTCTCAAAAAAAATATGTACATAAATAGAGTCACCTGACAGATCAGAAGCAAAACAGGCAGAAATTCCTAGGTTCGATGCTCAATCAGATGTCTGAAAAAACTTTTTTTTATATAACTATTTTTTTTACTATTACGTAATATACTTTAATATTAAAACAAATAAATTTGATTTGATTTGATTTGATTTGATTTGATCACAATGTAAAAGATGAAACCAATATTTCAGAATGTGAAGTCTGCGAAAATTAGAAAAAAGACAAGTTAAAGGCAATAGCTAAATGCATTCCTAGGGATAAACATCTTATTGTATCTGCAGATTTACAAAAGGTAAAATATAAATGCCACGCTTTGACCAAAATTATACGATGTAATTTTTTTTTCATGTTATTATGCTTCCGCTCATAGATATGTTTAAAAAAGTTATATTTACTCTAAGGATCATCGCATTTAATGAAAGTTTTATTCCTCTAGGAAAGAAAAATAAATCACACCCTTACGTAAAAATTTGGCATAAAGTAGTAAGCAGTCGTATCAGAAATGATATTGCATCTGATAACTATGCATTCTTTTTAGCTAACAGAGACAGAAAACAGAAAAACAATTGTAATTTGGCTGGACAATTGTTCATCGCAAAATAAGAATTGGACCCTTCTTAGTTTCTTCCTGTATATTGTTAATTCGTCACACCGCACGGATCTAACGACCTCCCCTTAAAGTATTTGGAACCTTGTTCGCTACATAAATTTGGCAATGTCGTTTGTCGTGCGCTGAAGAATAATCATAGGATTGGGTAAAGTCCGATTACAATTACATGAACACAGGTATATATCATCAATTGGCGAAGTAATTCGTTAGCTATCGCCGCCTACTGGGGGTTTAGTGGCTTGTTAATATTATAGGAATGTAGGAATACTATTTTTAAACCAAACAACTCAAATATTTTTTATTTATTGATAGTTATAGATGATATACAGGGTGTCCCAAAATTAGACGGTCATATTTTAACAGCTTAATCTACATCCTAAAATAGTAGTAAAAATTCATATAAACATAGGTCTAAAAACGTTTCTTTTCCGAGATACAGGGTGTTAAAAGTGAAGTCCTGATACCACACTTTTGTAAATATTTTCTAAAAGTTTAAAGATAATTAGGTAAAATTTGGTACAAATACTTACCTTTTAACGCTCCATTTATTGGATCAAACCCCAGTTTTTGATCATCTTCTTAGGTGGGTAAATTAGGGGGAGCTTAGGGTAAAATTGCTCTAAATTTTTTTGTTGATAGTTTTTAATATTTTTGAATATAAAATTTGGAAAACCAATATTTTCTGTATAATAAAGCTGCATTTGTTGCATCTCGCTGGGACGCGCCATTTTCAAGAGAAAAGCATGTTACCTTATTCGAAAGTGTAAACAATAATAAGTAGGTCTGTAGAATCCATGGAGGTATAATACTAATGGAGATGCCATGAGGCAATTGTTTTGCATATGATACGTTTTATTAAAAATGACCCCCACTGGGAGTGGCTTAAATGGTTGACTAAGCAGGGTCGTATTCAAATATAATTAAAGTTTGTATGCAGAACTACAACTTTTAAATGACTTACTCACCTAAGATTTGTTTCAACATGATCAATTCGAAATTAATTTGATGACATTGGGCAATTATGACTTCTACACTATTTACTATTATTTATTAACCGTTTTCCGACCAAGCCAATGCCAAGACCATAAAAGAGATTAATATTATTATATTGTTCTGTCTTCGCCGAAACCGTCGGATATAGGTATGACCTGTGTGATCGAAAATCAAAGTTCGAATAACACTGTGCATCAGATTTGTTAATCTCTTTGTGCTTTAAAACTA
Source organism: Psylliodes chrysocephalus (assembly GCA_927349885.1). NCBI lineage: Eukaryota > Metazoa > Arthropoda > Insecta > Coleoptera > Chrysomelidae > Psylliodes > Psylliodes chrysocephalus. The sequence goes on from OV651818.1 coordinate 2,394,036, forward strand.
AAACCCGAACTACGATTTTTCGTTCAAGGGCTCTCTTGTCTTGACCGAAGCTGCCAATGTCAAAATCTGACAATGAGGAGAATTATGACATCAAATTACCAAACCAAAAACAAAACCACTACATGAATTGTGAATAAATATATTTTAATAAAAATACAGCCCAGTTTGTAGAAAGGGCAATTAATTATTTTTAAATGTAAAACATGTAGGTCTTTCTGCTGCAGATGACATACATTAAAAATATGACCCGCTACAGTCAAAAGTTTAAGAAGACCAAAAATTTAGCTAGGTATGACTTTATGATTAAAAGTAGATGGAAGATAACCATGATCAAAACTACTCTGTCAAAACCAATCGGAACTAAAAAGACTCAGATAATAATTGTTGGTTTTATTTATGTTTGAAATAATTAATTATATAGGGTAGGTACATATATTACTAAAATTGCAAGAAAGTACTTACTAAAGATTTCTATAATTGGTACCTATGTATAATAAACAACAATCTCACAGATGCACAGCAAACAACTATACAAATGGAATTATAGAGATAATTTATTTTAAAAATAGGCATTCAGTTGCGATTTGTGTTTACAAAAAGAAAACTTTAACCACTTTTTCTGATCAGTAATGTTAGTGTTATAGTGAAAAAATTTCTAGAAACTGGTGTTTTTAATCCTAATAAAGCATTCTGAATTTACAAGAAAAGTGCATAATGAAAATTGTTTTGACCATAATTTTGAATGTCATGCTATTTAAAAAGAAACCTTGAGGCTGTGGATAACATTTGACACAAAATCTTATCCTAAAAATAACTGTTTGGTTGCATTGTAGGAATAATTTCTTCATTAGTACTTTTTTAGGGTGCAAGGATAACTTGACATTACTAAATTTAAACCTTTGTTATAAGTTGTCTTTTTGCTTTAATTTCTGATACACCTGTATTGTACATACTTGAAAAATATAAAATTGTTCAAGTGGGAAGTTTATATACAAGGTGTCTCATTGAGAAAGGGATACAGAACAACTGAAGAGTCTGATTAAAAATAAGATTATGCTTAGAATGCGAATATTCTTCATTTTAATTTTGAAGGTTCTTATAAGTTCCCAACAAAAGTACCTATATGATTTACTTAAAAAACATCAAAAAATATATAATTATAGTTCAAATAAGTGTAACGTATCTTATGACACCAAAAACTTTTGCCAAATTTGGTAAAATTATACTCTTCAGTTTTTCTGTGTCCCATTCTTAATAAGACACTACAAAATTTTTTTTATTATTTAAAAAAATATTTATTGACCTTTAAATAACACTATTTTGTTGTTTTGATATCTTATGCTAGCAGCTTTATTAACTCTAGTTTTAGTGAGATATGTTAGTCGGATACTAAAGGTACAGTTACATCTGACATTTATTGCATGATATTTATGTCTGACAGTTATTTAGTCCAGTGTAAACACACAAAAATTTCTCTCGGACATATATTTTTGAGTGTTTACACTGGAGTAAACAACTGTCAGACATAAATATCATGCAATAAATGTCAGATGTAACTGTACCTTAACATATTTATCAACTATGCATTTGATTAATAATATTCTATGATTATCCAACATAAACTGGTCCAAACTATGCTGCATAATATTCGAAAAAACATTAGAATTAATGAATTCTTTTAAAACTAATGTGCTGATGATATCAACTGATATTTTTTCACATTTTAAACAAATGTTTATTACATCTTCCGATGGGTATTGCAAACCATTTTTATTCTTTATATCAATGAATAAAAATAGAAACAAATCTCTAGTTTTACTTATTAAAGCATCTAGACATTGTTCACAAATGATTTTTCTTTTTTAAATAATAAACAACATATCCAGAAATGTAAGTAATTATATATTTAGAAAAGGAGGAGACTGGATCTGGTAAATAATCATGATCATTTGAAATAACATTCACTTTCTTAAAATCGTCAATATTATCAGACATTGCATATTCCTTTGAAGTAACATTTAACTGGCTTGTTCTATTGCACTTTAAAATAGTTAATTCCTCCAATGGAATACAATTTCCATGGAAACTATCTCTTAATTCAACATGAACTAAAATTTTTTTATATGCAGATTGAAATTGCCTGACTGCAGGATTATTATTAAAACCTCCATGAGACCGTATTGAACAAAAAAATATTTCTAGAGTGTCTTGTGAAATTTTGTACAAAGGCAAAAATTTAAAAAACTTATTTTCTACAATTAAATTATTGTATAGTAATTTTAGGCTTGCAATGCATATTTTTTAACCTAGAAAGCCAGTGGATCTATCAGTTTCTAATTAAACGATCAAAAGAACTTACCTGAAGTTCGATCGTAATTATATGAGGCATCCAGTCCGAAGATACCACATTGAGTTAACTATGTAGTAGACCTTTTCTTCTAGTACGCCTACGATATTTTTAAAGATTTAAAAAAGAAAAACAAATAAAATAAAACTTCTGGTACGCTCCTGACATCCCCATCCATGTCTCTGTCGCCGCTTGGCTATTTATTTTGTTTAAAGTAGCAAGTTCCTGTTCCGGGAGTCAATGTTTAGGAACCATGTGGGTTGGGAGTGGTGGGTTGTGTTATCTTCGGACTGGATGCCTCATATAATTACGATCGAACTTCAGGTAAGTTCTTTTGATCGTTTAATTATATTTCGGCATCCAGTCCTCAATATCACATTGAGTTAACTATATAGTTGTTTAAAGATTTCCTAAACATTGACTGGTTTCGAACGTCACCTACGGATTCTTATAGATGTGTGATATTACTTATGAAGTCTTCATCAAGAACGATCTTTTATTAAACAAGTTGGCTTACAAAATTAAACAAACTAACATTAGATTGTCTCTTGACAAAATATTTAAAATAAACATTACACTAGTCTGTTGACAGAACCGTTTCCAAGAGGTTATTCGTATCTATTAAAGGTCTGTTATAAAAACGAGCAAACGTTGAAGATGATTTGCTCCAATTAGCACATCTTCTTATAGTTTCGATAGATAAGCCTTTCCTATACGCAGCTGAAGTCAAAGCATGTCTGACCGAGTGCGCCGTGAATACAGATGTATGAATTCCAGCTGCTTTCAGTGTGGGTTTAACCCATCGACTGATAGTTTGTTTGCTTGCAGGGCCGAATGGTGCTTTGTTGGTTAAAAAGAGAAAATCGCAAGTAGGTTTTCTGATACTCTTGGTGGCGTCTAAATATTCATTGATCTTTGAGGATACACAGTGAGTTGGGTTGTCGTGCAAATAAGGTCTAATTTTGGCTGCAATGTTTTGGGACCTAATGTATTAATAAGGTCTGGGATAAATATGGTTGCACCTTGTTCGTTGAATTTAATATTCGAGCATTTAGTAATGTACCGTTTACTTTTGACTTGCCGTTCTTTTATTGGGATTATTATTAGATTAGAATGATTATAGTGTAAGCTCACCTTGCCAAGAAACAAAAAAAAAGGTTAAAAATATTCTCTAGTGTATATTTTACTATCTTAGTTATTTTTGTAATTGGTACTTTTCTTGGGTTTCTTGTTCTAATATAGATGTATTACTGTATTTGGCTCCTGGGGAATGTAAATTATGTATGGATTTAATTACTATACTTGGTATATTAGCTGTAGGGCAGTTTAATTATCTACCACATTTGTAAGCGCTTATTTCATCAAATATCCTAAAAAAAAGGTATTATTTGATTTAATAACCATCTCTTATTAACCATTATACCTTTTAGCTATCTTTAAGCAAGTAACTAGTTCTTGTGAGGCTTTGAAAATAGTTTCTTTCTGTATACTTCCAGTGTAGGATATGTCGGAAATTCCCCTAGTGCGCTATTTAACTTATAGTTGCTTAGGCCTGGAAAGATATTTATTAATATTATGTAGTATATATACATCCAATCTTACCGTCGTGATTAAGTTTAAATCCCCAAGGAATCTGTAGTTATTCATTTTTTTTTGTCCGTGTACTGTTTGCTTACAAATCGAATTTACTTATGACAACATGTGTTTGACGGTTGACGTCGAACTTGTCAGGTCAGAGCGCGATGATTATTGATTTTTGGCCACAGATGTTAGAACGTACTAGACTGGCTACGCTCGAATATCTTGGTATCTTGTGACTTGGGAAAATTATTTTCATACAGGACATATTTCCCTTAGGAATACTTTTGTAATATATAGTTAGGTATTTCTAGGGGTCTTGAATCATATTGATGAATATCCGATTCGATAAAGTTATTTAGTAACCACCTCCGATTCGTGACGTCAGTGGTTTCCTTTTTTGTTTTTGATAAGGCAACACTGCGTACGCAAAAAGTTATCTGATCCTTACTGACCAGCATTAGACGTGCTCTTTCTTGAAAAATCTGTGTAGTGCGAACACGAAAATTCTCGGCAGTGTAGAGTCGTAAGGGGATACCAATTTTTTTCTGAGACTTCGAGTCTTCTCACTATTTGAGGTTTTTATTGGTTTTCCCCAGTTAACTCGTAGTTTGACTTTGTGGGGTATTTTCCTGAATTGGATTTAGTGTAAAATTACCATTTTGTGAAATAGCCAAGCCACGCCGAGTTTTCGGGTTTTTTTATGCGGCTCTCACTGTAAGTATATCTATCACCATTAGATTTTGAGTTTTTATCTAGTATAGTACTTTATTTAGGCCCTAAAGTCAATCCTGGATTCCTGTGTGTGATTTGGAGACAGGAATAACTTGGCAGTTTTTTTTGGCTCGTGTTCGCTTGGAAAGACGCCATTTTGTACCCTTGTGAAATGTATGATTTATGATTAAATTTTTACTACTATATATTTATTGGATTTGACTATTAATATTTTAATAAGTGTTGGATGTACTTAATTTTTACTATTTGAGTCCATGATACAGTTTATGGCTATTAATTCAGGTCTTTATATATTGTAAATATGCAGGGGTAAGCCCTGTCTGTATCGTTGATGGGGTAATGCAGGTTCAACCTGACTCATTACTTGTTAGTTTTAACTTTAATTTGGGGTAATTAGTGTTATAATTTGGGAAATCGAGGTCAATTTTGAATTGAAACATTTTGTTTGTATTTTAAAGGGTTCACCCGTGGGGCTTTAAGACACTCTTCACCCGTGGGGCTTTAAGAAATTCTTCCCCGTGGGGCGTTAAGGATTCTTCACACTTTGGACACTAAGAACTGTTCACCTGTGGGATATTTGGTAACCAATAAACTGTGGGTTATTTGGTAATCGTTCACCGAAGGGGGTTGCTGATAATTGTTCACCTACTTGGTTATTGGTTCACCGTTTACTTGTGAGGACAACATACACTGCTTTACCAGGCTGCTGGTTATTAGACGTTGCTCTTACTGCATGGGAAGTTGGTGTTAACGGTGGAGATAATGGTGACAACCCTATTCAGGTTTTTTTATGTATTACATTGTAAATTTCTTGTGGGTGCAGGCTTAATGCCTATTTATTGATAATTTTCAGTGTTCTTAGGGTATCCGAATGAACCTAGGGCATAGTTGACCACTATTTTTACTTATACTAGCACATTCAAATATAAAAAAAAAACCAGTAAGCCTATATTCAATTTAATATTTCAAATTTAGTTAATTTAAGCACTTAATGCTGATGTAGTAATCCTTCGGGTCGCAGAACACTTGGACTGCTTCCACGTTTAAGTTGTAATTCTTCAGTTATTAAGGGCTACTGTCATAATTTTACTTTTTCAATTTATTCATTATTAAATGGACCAGACTTAACGATTAAGTTAAGCAATCTCAGAAGACCCGTGTGGGGGCAGAGATTTAACAACCTATTCCTATTTATGGGAGCTTTAAAGTATATCAACGGTGTCTGAAGTCCTTTGTGTATTTTTTTTATTATTTAGTATTTTTCTTATTACGTTAAAATATATTGCGGTCCAGCATTAAATGCTGCGAATTTATATAGGTACGGGTATGCCTATGGTATATATTTAAGATTGTTGAAAATCTTTATAGGGTGTATATTTAATTATTGGTTGCAATTTATATATGGCGTCATTTGATAACTTTGCAAGTTTGTGTACGGTATTTAGTTGGTTATTATAAATTCTGTTATATGGTATATACAGGTTTTTCACCCTATTCTATCTCATTCTGTTCTTTGCTCTGGTACCACAGCCAACGACTTACCATGCCATCCATTGATGGAATTATAAATATTTTTTTTTTGGGTTTATGCATATACATATATGAGTTAATTTCTTACCTTATTTATTAGTTATTAGACCTTTGGTAGGTATTGATACCTTTTTTATGATATTATATAATTCATCATATACCTGGCTTTATATTTTTTTTAACTTTAGTATTGTGTGATCATTATTAACCCTTATTAGAGGTTTTCTTTATTATTTGTAAATTTGTTAAATTACATTTTATCAGGTAATTTTTTTTTTATATATAAAGGAAACATAAGTTGAGGTTGATCTTTTATTTCTTTCCTCATTTACGGGGTTAGTGGGGGAATATTTGAACTGTTTGGCCAATAATTTAACTCCGTTGGCGCCCTTTTTATTTTATCTACTATTTCCGGAATTTTAGCTACCCACTCCCTAGCTATCGTCTGAGCGACGTCGAAGGCTTAAAGGTTGACACCGGAACAACCGAATCTTATGTAACCGAGTAGGTAAAGTTTTGTATGTAATTTTTTAATAATTTTTTCTTTAGGTTTAAAATTTTGGTGGTATCGCCGAGTTCATTTGGTAGGTTACATTTTTGGCGCCCAACGTGGGGCCGTTTAAATAAACAATAGACTGTTTAAATAAACGTTATTTTTGCGTAATTATCTTAGTTATATGATGAATTAAGTCTTGGGTTAATTTGATGTTGCTAGTGTCAAGTATATGTATATGCATCTACCATTTGTTTAATGATTTGTATTTTTGAACCAGCTATATAACCGTTTTATACCCATTATTTTTTCGCATGCCCAATATGTCATATTTGACGTGTAAACGAGATTTACTCTTTTGATTTTGAGAGTTTAATATAAGTCAAATAGAGTGTTATTATAGTTGAAATTTTGACTTTACATTTTTTGTCATATATTGAATATTTGGAATTTAGTCGATAGTTTGAATTTATTGAATATTTTGAATTTAATATTTAAACCGATTGTGTTATTATTGATAATAAGATGGCGCGTAAAATGTTTGTCAATCGTTTGGACAAAGAGAAGCTTGAGTGGGAACTTAGGTTTAGAGGGTTTCCCATTGGTGCTTCTGATGAGATGCGATCTCGACTTTCGACGGCTGTTCGTATGGAGAAAACTGGCGACAGTTTTAAATACCCTAAATATCCTTTTTTGTTTGCTGAAGATGAGGCTGCTTTGGTTCGAAAGTGTACGGAGTTAGACGCTTTGCTGAGTAGTTATAGTGGTGCTGTCAATGTTAGTGAGACGCAGAAATTGCAGACTAAGTTGTCGCATGCTTGGAATAGGTACGACCAAATGGATGCTGCGGAAGATGAAACTAAGGTTGGTAAAAGAACGGAAATATTGACTAAGTTGATCAGTCTTCAAGAGGAGTTTTACACCAAATCTACACCACCACCACCTCCTAAAGTTGATGTAGTTCCGGTTGCTCTGAATGTCGTAGCCAGCAATTTGACAGGACAATTTTTGAATGGTGTGCAAAATGCTGTTGCTTCGTCTCCTATTAGAGTTTCGCAGGCCCCTTCTTCACAGGCCGATGTTTCACATGTTTATATTTCACAAACTGATAGTACACAGGCTAACATGTCTCATCATACGACTTCAAAAATGGTACCACCACATAAGTGGGGATTGGAAAAGTTTTCTGGGTCGTCAATGACGTTATCCATCACAGCTTTTCTTGAACGAGTAGAAGAACTTAGAATCGCTCGTCACGTTCCATCTGAAATATTATTAGATGCAGGTTATGATTTGTTTTCTGACAAGGCATATCAATTCTACAAGGATGTCAGACTTCGTGTTCAGACTTGGGGTGATTTAAAGGAGGAATTTAAGAGAGAGTATTTGACTGCACATCATACTGATGATTTGTTTGATGAACTTAGGAAGAGGACGCAACATTCGTCCGAGTCAATAGGTGTTTACCTTGCAGTCATGTCTAGCTATTTCAGTAGGTTGGGATGTTTTGTTCCAGAAAATGCTAAGAAGTCCATTATTATTAAGAATTTACACCCTTTTTACCAAGATCGATTACGAGATCCACTTCCTGCTAGTATGGAGGAGTTAAGACAAGTATGTCGGCGTATGGAGGATAGACGCGACGCCATTAACAGCTATGTTGAGCCTAATAGTCGTAAGGGCAATGTTTTAGAGAGGGATTTAGCTTTTGTCGAGGTTGATTCTGCGCCGCAAGTTGAATATTCAGAGGTCAATAGCATGTCGATTAATAAGGAGTCGTCTGTCGTGTGTTATAGATGTAAGAAACTTGGGCATCGAGCAGTTGGTTGTGTGTTACCTAAGCAGCTGAAATGTTTTAAATGTCAGCGTGAGGGTTACACAGTGAGAACTTCTCCGACGTGTAATCAGGGAAATGGAGTCAGGCGCTCTTAACTGGTCGAAAGGGTAGTGCTGAACAACGTTCGACTAAAGTTAAACCCATTTTAGATTTTATTTTGGATAACGCTAGAGATGATGAAAGACCCTATCTTAAGGTGAAAGTATTAGGTTTGGAAATATTAGTTCTTTTGGATTCAAGTGCGTCCAAGACAATTGTAGGTAGTAGTGGTTGGAAACTTTTGCAGAGTTTAGGTTTAGACATAGATCCCACCAAGAAAACTAGTTGTAGGGTTGCAAATGGACAGATGTGTGAATGTATTGGTGAGTGTTTGGTTCCATTTGTACTTAGGGATCAACTGAAGATTATTCCTGTTTTGATAGTGTTAGACATACCACATATTCTTATTTTGCGTGCTGATTTTTGGAGGATTATGGGAGTTGTACCAGACCTTAGACATAATGAGTGGCATTTTTCAGAGCCGCCCGTTGCTATTGCCACTGTAGACCATCTTAGGAGCAGTTATACGCTTAATGATCTGCAGAAAGCTCGTTTGGATGCTGTAATTGAATATAATAAAGTTTTGATGGGGACTAGTTTAGGGTGTTCCAATGTTGCTGAGCACACAATTGTTTGTAATTCCCCACCCATTAAGCAAATGTACTACCCAGTTTCTCCAGTGATGCAGGAACATATTGATAAGGAGTTGGATGAGATGCTTCGTCTAGGTGTAATTGAGAAGTCTAACAGCCCTTGGAGTTCGCCGATCCTATTGGTGAAGAAGAAGGATGGTACTTTCCGCTTTTGCGTGGATTATCGCAAATTGAACGCTGTAACTGAAAGGGATAGCTACCCTCTTCCTTACATCACCAATACGTTGGACAAACTTCGTAACGCCCACTATTTCTCCACCTTGGATATTAAATCCGCATATTGGCAGGTGAAGGTGGCTGAGTCTTTGAGGCCATTTACAGCTTTTACTGTTCCTGGACGGGGATTATTCCAATTCAACCGTATGCCTTTTGGTCTTCATAATGCCCCTGCGACGTGGCAACGTCTTATCGACCAAGTTCTTGGACCAGAGTTGGAACCTAACGTTTTACCTATTTAGATGATGTAGTTATAGTCACTCAGACCTACGAGGAACATTTAGTTATTTTAGAGAAAGTTTTTAGGCGTATTAGTGAGGCCAATTTGACTGTCAGTTGGGATAAGTGTTATTTTTGTCGTCCCCAATTGAAGTATTTAGGGTATGTAATGTAGATGTATTACTGTATTTGGCTCCTGGGGAATGTAAATTATGTATGGATTTAATCACTATACTTGGTATATTAGCTGTAGGGCAGTTTAATTATCTACCACATTTGTTAGCGCTTATTTCATCAAATATCCTAAAAAAAAGGTATTATTTGATTTAATTAATAATAATAAGATATTTATTAATATTATGTAGTATATTTACATCCAATCTTACCGTCGTGATTAAGTTTAAATCCCCAAGGAATCTGTAGTTATTCATTTATTGTATTCATTTTTTTTTGTCCGTGTACTGTTTGCTTACAAATCGAATTTACTTATGACAACATGTGTTTGACGGTTGACGTCGAACTTGTCAGGTCAGAGCGCGATGATTATTGATTTTCGGCCACAGATGTTAGAACGTACTAGACTGGCTACGCTCGAATATCTTGGTATCTTGTGACTTGGGAAAATTATTCCCATACAGGACATATTGTATTTAGGAATACTTTTGTAATATATAGTTAGGTATTTCTAGGGGTCTTGAATCATATTGATGAATATCCGATTCGATAAAGTTATTTAGTAACCACCGCCGATTCGTGACGTCAGTGGTTTCTTTTTCTGTTTTTGATAAGGCAACACTGCGTACGCAAAAAGTTATCTGATTCTTACTGACCAGCATTGGACGGGCTCTTTCTTGAAAAATCTGTGTAGTGCGAACACGAAAAATCTCGGCAGTGTAGAGTCGTAAGGGGATACCAATTTTTTTCTGAGACTTCGAGTCTTCTCACTATTTGAGGTTTTTATTGGTTTTCCCCAGCTAACTCGTGGTTTGACTTTGTGGGGTATTTTCCTGAATTGGATTTAGTGTAAAATTACCATTTTGTGGAATAGCCAAGCCACGCCGAGTTTTCGGGTTTTTTTATGCGGCTCTCACTGTAAGTATATCTATCACCATTAGATTTAGAGTTTTTATCTAGTAATTTATTTAGGCCCTAAAGTCAATCCTGGATTCCTGTGTGTGATTTGGGGATAGGAACAACTTGGCAGTTTTTTTGGCTCGTGTTCGCTTGGAGAGACGCCATTTTGTACCCTTGTGAAAGGTATGATTTATGATTCAATTTTTACTACTATATATTTATTGGATTTGGCTATTAATATTTTAATAAGTGCTGGGTGTACTTAATTTTTACTATTTGAGTCCATGATACAGTTTATGGCTATTACTTCAGGTCTTTATATATTGTAAATATGCAGGGGTAGTTTAAAGCAAGATCAGCCCTGTCTGTATCGTTGATGGGGTAATGCAGGTTCAACCTGACTCATTACTTGTTAGTTTTAACTTCAATTTGGGGTAATTAGTGTTATAATTTGGGAAATCTAGGTCAATTTTGAATTGAAACATTTTGTTTGTATTTTAAAGGGTTCACCCGTGGGGCTTTAAGACACTCTTCACCCGTGGGGCTTTAAGAAATTCTTCCCCGTGGGGCGTTAAGGATTCTTCATATACCTGGCTTTATATTTTTTTTTACTTTAGTATTGTGTGATCATTATTAACCCTTATTAGAGGTTTTCTTTATTATTTGTAAATTTGTTAAATTACATTTTATCAGGTAATTTTTTTTTTATATATATAAAGGAAACATAAGTTGAGGTTGATCTTTTATTTCTTTCCTCATTTACTGGGTTAGTGGGGGAATATTTGAACTGTTTGGCCAATAATTTAACTCCGTTGGCGCCCTTTTTATTTTATCTACTATTTCCGGAATTTAAGCTACCCACTCCCTAGCTATCGTCTGAGCGACGTCGAAGGCCTAAAGGTTGACACCGGAACAACCGAATCTTATGTAACCGAGTAGGTAAAGTTTTGTATGTAATTCTTTAATAATTTTTTCTTTAAGTTTAAAATTTTGGTGGTATCGCCGAGTTCATTTGGTAGGTTACAATAAGTGAAATCGTTTGGACTCTCTAGCCAGTTGCCAACATTAAAAGAGTGGCTACCTTTTGCGATAAGGTTATTTTCGTATTGGGTGATTTTTATAAAAATGACAGTATACGTTGAGGATCCCATGTTGTTCCGTATTTAGGCTTCGGTGGCCTAAGACGAAAGTCTCCCTTCAAAAATCTCTTTAAATGAAGATTATTTCCGAGGTCCCTTGAGTGTATTAAGGAGATAGCATCACGGTGTGAATTAGAGGAATCAAATATGTTATTTGATGAATCGAGTATTTCTTGAAGAAAGGAAAGAATATGTGTTACCTCACAATCAAATGGATTCAGATTTCTGTTGCAGCAGTATTTCCACCATCGTTTTAGCGTAACTTTGTATTGATTTAGAGTGGCTGGAGCTAATGAATTTTCCATAGTGTTGATGACATGATCCGGAATTACCCTCTTCCTAAACGCTTGCCGGATAATTTCGCCGCCATCAGGGACAGTTTCTGACGAAGAGAGTGTTTGGTGTTGCTGTAAGGGCAGGTTAAAAGATAATTACTTGGGCCAAATACTATAAGGGCCTTCAATTATTAAATAGGGGGTACCATGGTTGGGAGGGCCACGATGGTACTACTATGATACCCGTTGCTTCGTCATTAACGATTTTTTGGAGGGAACGGAACACCAGAAGTTTTATTTTATTTGCTTTTCTTTTTTAAATCTTTAAAAATATTGTGGGCGTAGTAGCAGAAAAGGCCTACTACATAGTTAACTCAATGTCATATCGAGGACTGGATGCCAAAATATAATAGAAGTTTACCATCAGCATGTGTCCTTAAAGAACTAATATA
>OV651818.1:2407122-2423276 GCA_927349885.1 Psylliodes chrysocephalus
GGGCTAGATGAGAACTATGTGGTTGAACCAGAGTTCGAAATGAGCGGAAAATTCTTGAGGTCTATATCTTGAGGATTTTCTTTCTTCTTTTTCTCGGTCAACTTCTTTGTAATGTAAAATTTAAAAGCTGCATAAACGATTGCTGAAATAATTATAATATATAATACAATTGTATAAAAACTTATTTTTTGAAAATGCACAGGGGATGTGTCGATGTCTTCTAATTTCAATTTATCTTCCTGGAGTGCACTATGAATATTGTTAAGTTCATCGAGCTTTATTGAGTTTATTTGCACTGTTTTAAATTTATTGTTGAGGTTTTAAAATTGTTTTTAAAAATTTTTAAACTTGGCAGTTCAATATTTCTAAAATTCGGATTTTTGGTTTCAAATGTTTTTAGAGAAAAACTGTCTATAATCACTTCACACAAATTATTAAGTTCTATTAAATAACTACCATTTATAAGGACATTGTCTAAATTTTTACCACATTTTTGTTTTATAACCACACTGTGGGGTGTGATAACAATCCATTGGCTCTTTTCTAACTTCTGGATTTTTATTTCTCTGACATCTACTGGAATTTGTCGACATTTGTTGATAAATTTAGAATATTTCAACAGATGCACTTCACAAGGGGAATTCGGAGAGATTCTTAAGGTCTGGACATCTTGGCAGAGAAAACCATCTTGAGTAACTTCTTTGCACCCCAAGTTTGAAAGTGCATATTGCTGCTCATTTGAGAGAAGAAATTTGGATTGAGGAATAATGGTTTTAAAGGATTCTATGGAACGTATAGGTAGAGAGAACAGGTGATAGTAGTTATAATTATTGGATTCTACTATGGGTATTTCAAGTAGAAATACAATTTTGAAAATTGTGAGACAATTCTTTCCAGTGCAAAGTAATGAAATGTTTCCGTTTTTTCTATATTTAAATTTTAATTAATTTTTGTATTTCATTAATACGAGAGCTCAATATTAATTGATTATGAGCTAATAATTTAGAATTGTTTTTAAAGTTTTGAATTGAATTTTGTAAAATAGTAACTTGGTGCTCGATTAAAGTTTTAATTTTATTTTGATTCATAGACAAAGATGTTATGGCTTCGTCATATCGTTTTGCATCGTTTTGGTCTAAATTACCGGTTAAAAACTTTATTGCTGAACCGAGTCCATCGAAAAGGGATCTCTTTGATCTAGACTTCCAAAAAGGATTTAACTGTTTTAATTGAATGGTTATTTTATTTTCGATAATTTGAATCATGTGATATGAGTTTTGAAATTCTTCTTTGAAACTAAAACCTTCGGGAGTTGTAGAGAGAGAAATGTTTAATTTATTATATTGCTCTTGCAATGTCAAAAAGTCTATTTTAATATTTGTTATGTCATAAATATGTATAAATGTCAAAAAATTTGTTTTAACTTGTGCTGTTCCTAAATGAAGAGGGAGGAGACCTGGATTGTCGTTTAAGTTATGGAATTAAGGAATGTCTAGTCTTGCGGCTGTGGTCCAGAAGAGGAATCTGCAACAGGAGGTTTCCTTAATTCGTTTATGTGTATAATTTCTTTATGTAAGACTAATTTTTTATGTTTTAATGCTTCTCTGAAAATTTTAACGCGATTTCAATCAATAATTTGAGTAATTTTGAAAGGTCCTAAAAATCTTCTATCTTTTTTATTTCGCTTTTTTGGATTTATTTTATAGACGGTTTGATTAACTTGAAATTCCGGATTAGTTTAACCTTTTTCGTTTCTTTTTTCAATAATTTTATTTTTTTTATCATTTAAATTCTTATGCACACCCTTGTAAACGTGTTCCAATTTTTCTTTATGTTTATTAACGTAATCTGTATAAAAATCATGAAGAAGGAAAATTTCGTTAGTATTTCTAGAGTCTGTGTGTCCGAAGGTAAGTTCAAATGGAGTAAAATTTGTCGAACTAGGTATAGAGTTATTGTATCCAATTATTGCATAGTCCATTAAATCATTTTCGTCTGGGTAAATTTTACGTAAAAGTCTTAAGTATTCAATTAATGTCGAATGTATTCGTTCAGCTATTGAGTTAGATTCATGGTGACCAGGAGTTGTAAAATGAACTTTAATTTTGTGTAATGCTAAAAGATTTTTTACTATCTCGTTATTAAATTCAGTGCCTTTATCTACTACAATTAGTTGAGGAACGCCAAATGAAGTGAAATATTTTATCAGTTGCTTTACTGACATGAATTGCGATTTTTCCTGGAATGAAGAATGCTTGAGCTAATTTTGTGAAAGCGTCAGTTAGAGTTAAATAATTTTTTGCATCGTAAGTAAATACGTCTATGTGTACAATTTGGAAAGGTTTTGTAGCTGTCTCAGTAAGCATTAGCGGAACATAGGGGTTTTGTCTGGCATATTTATTTTTTTGACAAATAGAACAAGCGTTAATATAATTTGTGATAGATATTTTCATATTTATCTAATAATAATTTTGACGTAATTTTTCTAAAGTTTCATTAATACCTCTATGCGTTGTTTTTCCTTCATGGTAATTTCTAAGCAAAAGAATTTGTTCTTCTTTATCAGAAATAGTGTTAAGTAATTTTGTGCATTTAACTAATTTTGGTCCATTTTCCGAAAAGTGTTTTAAATAAACATTATTAAAATCTCTATATAAGTTTTCTCTATTAAAATAAAAGTAAAATGTACTTTTTAGATCAGTAAATTCAACTAGAAATTCAAATATAAATTTTTCATTATCGGTTTCTGGAATTTTAATTTTTATAATTTTTTGATTTTCATAAGTTTCGTGAGTGATAAAGATTTGGATAAACTAAAATTTGGTGTGTTTTATTCATAGCCCTCAGAAGGTCTAGATACCGCATCGTAAAAACATTTTGGCCCCCCATATGATGGGCGCCATGATAAATAAATGTCAATAAATTTTAAGTTGGCACTACTGACAAGACAGAATCGGCGCAAGTTTAGTAATAAGCGTAAGATCGGCGTTCGACGTACATAATCGATTTTATTATCTGTTGTGTTGTTTATTTTGTTCTTCTAGTAAAGGTTTTATTTAAAACATTATTTTTTAGATTAGTCATTTAAGTGTTTTATTATAATAAAAAAACATTTGTGGTTTGGTGTTTAAATTTTTACAGGATTTTCAAAATCTCTTTTTGTTTTGTACGTGAATGTTACAATGCATCTAACGGTAGAAGATACAAGGAAGGAATAACATTTCATGTGTAAGTTTTCACAAATATTTGTGTATTTACAAAATCAAATAATTTGTATGTTTTGTTGTAGCATACCAAAAAATGTTAGGAAAGAATAACTGATAGCCATAGGAAGACCATTGAATCATTTTGTGACTTTAGTATAAGCCCAGAAAATTTGGGGATACTAGCTGAAACGGCAAAATGTGTTATTGGCTCCTTGTTAGTGACCTATTGTACAATTTTTCCAACACAAGTTCCATGATCCTTTGAACTTGACTGCACCGTACTGATGAAGACCAATAGTCAGAAAAACGTGTCGACCGTTACTTCTTTTTTACTTTTTTTTATTCGGAAAATGTCCACTATTACTACCTTGATACAATAATATTAGTTCCGTTCTAAGTAGGTACATATTATAGTTTGTATGTTTTATGCTTTATTTTATTATATGTAATAAATGATAGGAAATATACTTTTATAGTAAATAAATTGATTAAAGCAATATGTAAGAATAAGTTTATCTAAGGATTAAATTGTTATAGCAATTTTTCATATCCATTGTTTATTAATTTGTTTCATTTAATTCTTTCTTATTGAGTTAGTTATTTCATATAAATATGCGATACTTGTAAAATGTAATATTTTCTTTTAAATAGGTATATATTATGTTCGTATAAAATATTGTTCAGTTAATAAAAACAGAAATATTTTGTCTTTAATTCAAAAGAAGTTTGTAAATTTTTCAAAATATATTTACCTACCCCAAAAAAAGATTAACAAAACCAGTTAGTCATATACCATTTTCTATATATTTATAGAGGTACTTTTTAAATAACTTTCAATACATTCGAAATCTGTGGTTTTATTAAACTCAATGTAACAAATATTAATAGGTATTCTCAAAAATATTTAAAAATAAAATCGAGATGGGACTTTTGTATAATTTAGTGACTATTCGCCTATGGTTAGTGCACTGCTGTATGTCCCTGGGTTTTCTACATTAGAACAATACTGCTTCTCCACTCTAGCAGTATTTTTTGCATCTCAGATTATAACTAATAACTAATAACTTATAACTAATAACAAAGTGCAGATTATCGGTGTTCACGTATTACAGAACACACAAACTAAAAATCAGTGTAGCCAAAACATAAATTTACCTAACATGGCGACAAGCTTGAATGGGGTCATTTTTTTGTATTGACAGTATACGCCAAGCGGTATCTAGACTTTCTGAGGGCTATGGTTTTATTATTTATGATTTCATCTAAGATGGGTATGCCGTTATTTGTTGTTTCGTTTGCTGTCGAATGTTGCGTCGAATCGTCAGAATCGTCTGTGTCATCTGTCCAGTTAGGTTCAGGGGTATTTAATTCATTTCGTGTGTCATTAATTGTAGGAGGAATTTTTATATTTGAAATTATATTAATTTTGAATTTATTCGTTTTATTTGTGGAAGGTTGTGTTTCTTTTGGAACATTTTCAGCTAAATTTTGCAAAAATTCTAAAATGTCATTACCTGCATCTCCGGTATTATTAACTACTGATTCATTTTCTAGTGCGTTAAGTGATATACGGGATAAACAATCTGCTTTTGTATTATTTTCGCCCTTTTTGTAAATGATTTTATAGTCATACTCTTCTAATTTGAGCCTCCACTTACTAGTTTAGAGTTAGGCTCTTTTAAACTAAATAACCACGTTAATGGTTTATGGTCACTGTATATATAAAAAGCTCTTCCATACAAATAAGGTCTGAAATGCTTGCAACTCCAAACAATTGCAAGTAGTTCCTTTTCAATAGTCGATTAATTTGTCTCTGAGTCATTTAGGGTTCTAGAAGCATACGCAATAGGCCTATCGTTTGGTACAGTACCTTGCGATAAAACTGCACCTATAGCATAGTTACTAGCGTCTGTCGTTAGTATAAAAGGTTTATTAAAGTCTGGGTATTGCAGTATAGGGTCGTTTGTCAAAATGTCTTTACATGTTTGGAAACAGTCTATAAAATCTTTATTATGAATTACCTGAGCGCCTTTTTTCAAACATTTTGTTAATGGCTTTGTAATTTTAGCAAAGTCACGAATAAAGCGTCGGTAATAACCTAAGAGTCTAAGAAAACTTTTAATGTCAGTCTGAGTTTTGGGAATTGGAAAATTTTTAATAGCTGAAATTTTATCAGGATTTGGTTTAACTCCAGAGGGTGTAATTACATGTCCTAAATACATCACTGATTTTTGAAGAAATTCTAATTTGTCTAGCTGAACTTTTAAATTATGTTGTCTGAGTCTGTCGAATACGGTTTTTAAACGTTCTAAATGTTCCTGAAGGGAAGTACTGTAAATTAAAATGTCATCTAAATAAACAATACATGTTTCGTCTGTCAGTCCTCGTAATACATTGTCCATTACTCTTTGAAATGTGGAAGGGGCATTTTTCAATCCAAACGGCGTTCGTTTAAATTAAAAATGACCTTGTGGTGTACTAAATGCGGTTTTGTCTACGTCATTGGGGTCTACTTCAATTTGGTGAAAACCACTAGCTAGATCGAGTGTCGAAAAATAATTTGCTCTACCTAATCTATCAAGGATTTCCGTAATATTCGGAAGGGGGTATTTGTCATTTATTGTTCGTTCGTTAAGTTTTCGATAGTCGATAACGCAACGCCATTTTCTTTTCCCGCTTGCATCTTGTTTTTTAGGAACTATCCAGATGGGGGATGAGAATGGTGACGTCGAGTTTTCAATTATACCGTCATCAAACATTTTTGCTATTTGTCTTTTAACTTCATCTCTATGTATTTCAGGAAAATGATAAGATTTTGTGTAAATTGGTGAATCATCCATTAATGTAATTTTGTGTTTAATTTGATTTGTGAAACTTAATGGGATACCTTCACAATAAAAAATATCTCTATACTGAAAACAAACATTTTTGAGAGATTCTTTCTCCTCTCTGTTACAATGGTTAAGCCTGATATTTTTTAAATTTTCTTTTAATTTATTATCATGAAAAGTGTCATAATTCGGATCTGAATCAACTTCCATTTTGTCTAGAAAATTGACTTCAATTAAATTCAAAATTTCGATATTGAAAGGTTCAAAAATATCTAATTTTACAGCATTTTCATTTAAATTAGTGACAGTGGTTATAGCAAAATTGTTAGTTACATTTACCAAAGCTTTAGGCATCTCAAGATCTTTTCCTAAAATTTTATAGTCAAGTACGCCTAAGCCATTTTTTAAATTTACCGGTAATTTTACTATCTGTTTGCAACGTCTAGGTATAGTCAGTGAATAATTATTTTGTCGGTTGTCATGAGGGTCTGTGTCCAAAATTAAAGGAATAACTGCTTTAGGGGTTACTATTTCATTTTTATTTACATTTATATTTGCATTTAATTGTTTAAGTAAATCTACCCCTATGATGCCATCAAATTGGTTACTAAACTTAAAAAGATAAAATTTATGATAGTCTTGTAAATTAAATATTTTAAAAAGAGGAATGCAAGCGACTTTATCGTGATATGAAATATTATGAGCTGTCTGAATATTAAATTTCTCTTTGATTATATAATTTTGATAATACCTGTATGTCAAATTTGGACCAATTAAAGATTTCGAGCTGCCCGTATCGATAAGAAAAATTGCGCTAATTTCGGGAATTTTGCCTTTAATGCATTAACATAGATTATGTCGGATTGCAGGAACTCGGCGCCTGGATAAAATCCTGACTCGGGTTGTTTGCATCAGCTGAGAGTGTGGGATTTGTACATAAGTCATTACTATGAGAATATGTAGTGTTATCATTTACAAGTTTCGAGAAATTATTATCATAGGAGTATTGAATTGCAGGAGAATAAGAATAAGGGTCAATGTCATTGTCTTTTTGTGTATGGTACAAATTTTGATTATCGTGACAGTCGTATTGATTTTCATATTATTCAAATTGTTGATACTGATAGGGATTTTCAAATTGTTGAGGGTTGTATGAATTTTCAAATCGTTGATTTTGATAAGGGCAGTTAATATTTTGATTAAAAAGTTCTGTAGAAGTAAATTGTTATTTTGGATGAATTCTAGTATTACCTGAAGATGTATCCATAGGTTCAGGTTTGGAATTTTGAGAATAATTTTGATTATTAATTTGTGGCTGATTAAAAGTACGTGGTTTCATTTGATTTTTGTTCTGATTTTGGAAAAATGGGTGACGTTGGGTAGGGAAATTGTTATTTGGCCTCCAATTGTAAGAATTATTTACTGGGAAATTTGGTCTAAATTGAGAATGATTTAGAAAAGGTGCTCTTGGCATAAAATTTGGTTAAAATTTAGGACGAGGCAATTGTGGAAGTGGTTGATGAGAATTTAAATTACTAAAATTTGGGTTAAATGTTGAATGGGCTCTATAATTTGGATTTATGGCAGGTGTGATTCTTAAATTAGGTTTAAATGATGAATTTGAATTTATTTTATTTGATTTTTGCGTGGAATATAAGAAATTTTCTTTTATAAATAAACTCATAGCTTTTTCTAAACTATCAAGTACTCTTAATCTAACGTTTGTTTGAATAGGTAATGGTAGTCCTCGAATATATGTTTTTAGTGCCAAATCATTATAGTTTGATTGCGCGTTTATTATCATGTAAATTTAAAGAATTTAATTTTGAAATAATAAGACTCCTGGAATCTTGACATCTCATGCCAAAATTATAGGGGCTTTAATTTTTTAAAGGACGCAAATTTATTAAATCTTAAACCAAGCAATCTATGTTACGTTGATCTCCAAAACTGAGGTTTAATGAGTTTTTTACGTCAACCCATGTTTTAAGCTCTGTTCGGGAACCAATTAATCTTTGGGCTTTCCCTGAGAGTTTGCCAATTATAGCTTTTAATAAAAATGAATTTAAAGCAAGATTATTTGGACTGGCAAAAACTGATATCAAACTTTCACAATTTTCGATAAAAATACTTAAAATATGAGGATTACCATCGAATAAAGGAATTGAATCTAAATATAATCTAAGCATTTGATAATCTACTGGAGGTGGACTCATTTCTGAATTATTTTCTAAATTATCTGAATTATTTTCTAAAGAACTTAAATTAAAACTTGTTTGAAACAAATTAACTAAATCAAAAATTTTGTGTTCACTCATAAAATAGATCAAACACAGTTAATAATAATTATAACTACTATAAGTAAAATTAAAAGGAAATAAAAGGAATGAGCACTTACAATATAATGAAGATTTTCATTCTTCTTATCTGCTAAGGGTTTGGACGATGTGTGTTCCTCTCCCAGGTGTAGAATTCGTTTTCGTCTTCTTCAAAGTACACTCAATGTTCGATCAACTGCAACTGTCTGTTCGCGACCCGATATTCCTTCGAATAGAAAACAAAAAAATCCGATATACTTTTGAATTTATAGCTCACAGTATCACAAAGTTCGTTATTTTGGTTAATCGTTGATACGAAAAATTGCCCGTGCGATACGTTCAATTTCCAAAATATCCTACTGACTGCGCCAATTAAGTGTGAGCACTTCGAAAAAGACTTTTTAAAAAACAAAAATTTAAATGAAACCTTTATTAACAGAAAGCTAACAATGATCTAATCTTTTTTTATTCTGACTTATATTTATAGTCCAGAGTGCAACGTAAACACTATTCTTGTATTAGTCGGCGAGATTGTTTCCATAACTTGCGACATACACAACACACACACACACACACACACACACACACACACACACACACACACACACACACACACACACACACACACACACACACACACACACACACACACACACACACACACACACACACACACACACACACACACACACAACACACACACACACACACACACACACACACACACACACACACACACACACACACACACACACACACACACACACACACACACACACACACACACACACACACACACACACACACACACACACACACACACACACACACACACACACACACACACACACACACACACACAAATCTCTCATACTAAATTTGTCCGAAAAAAAATGGCGCCCGTCAAAAAATCCGTGTGCGTGGTGAGTCAAAGAGTGGCAAAAGTTGTTCAAAAAAAATTATAAAAAAATGATTCATTTGTAATAAACCGTCGTAAAAGGATAAAGAAATTTTCAAAACGTCATAAAAAATTGACAGTTGACGGGAGACAAAAAAAATCCTCCTTATCAGTCACCTACGATATCTTGAGCGTCTGCCGTTTATGCATACTCACTTCCATACTGCACCCAATTCCTGGAAAAGGGACTCATAGGATGTTTGGACGATTTCCGTGCGGTTTTTCGAGATTTTTCGCGGTTTCCAAGGAAACCGTCAAACAGATTTTGACGCCGATTTTTTTCAAAAGCATCCCGTGGGTCCGCACCTTCGGTGCAAGTTTCGTTAAATTTCCAAAATCACCTAAAAAATCATATCTTAAGAACGGATAGATGGAATTTAACAAAACTTGCACCAAAGATGCGGACTTACGAGATGCTTCAGAAAAAAAATCTAAGTCATAATCTGTTTGACGGTTTCCATGGAAAATCGCACGGAAATCATCCAAATATCCTATGAGTCCCTTTTCCGGGAATTGGGTGCACTATGGAAGTAAGTATGCACAAACAGCAGACGCTTAAGATATCGTAGGTGACTAATAAGAAGGGTTCTTTCGTCTCCCGTCAACTCTTACTTTTTTATGACGTTTTGAAAATTTCTTTATCGTTTTTCGACGTTTTAATGGAAACGAATAATTTTTTAAATATTTTTCCCAAACACCTTTTGTCTCTCTCTACCTCACCACGCACACAAATTTTTCGTCGGGCGCCATTTTTTTTGAACCAATTCGTATAAGGGGTTTGCGGGCGAATTTAAAAAATCGTACCGTCCGAACGGATGGATGAGTTTCGATGAAACTCGAACGGAAGGTGTATACTTACGGGACGCTTTTTGAAAAAAATCGGCGTCAAAATCTGATTGACGGTTTTCATGGAAACCGCGAAAAACCTCAAAAAATCGCACGGAAATTGTTCCCTTTTCCGGGAATTGGGTGCACTATCGAAGTAAATATGCATAAACGGCAAACGCTCAAGATATCGTAGGTGACTGATAAGAAGGATCATTTCGTCTCCCGTCAACTGTCACTTTTTTATGACGTTTTGAAAAATTCTTTATCCTTTTTCGATTGTTTATTACAAATGAATAATTTTTATATATTTTTTTTAACACCTTTTGCCACTCTTTGACTCACCACGCACACGGATTTTTTAAAGGGCGCCATTTTTTTTTTTCGGACAAATTTTGTATGAGAGATTTACGGACGAACCATCCCGTCAGCGTCCCCGAAGGGGTCGCTGCACAATATATAATCACCTTTTATATGTTTTCATCATGTCCGCGACCTCTACTAATTCTATCGAAATATTTCCCTTTACCTCTTCTTTTTTTTAGAGAGGAAGTAACAGGTGTTTTACGAAAGAATTAAATTAATAAAGGTTTATCATAGATTTATTATTTTTGTCCATTCTATAGCTATACTGGATTCAATATAAAATCCAATACACATTATCCATGATGCGTTTAATTTTAGGTCGCCGCGACCGCACATAATTGCCTTATTAACAAAATAACATAGGAACAATAGAAAATTACCCCACACACCGCTTGTGAAAAAGTGTCGACCTGTAAAATGTCATAAACTTGAGCAATAATGTTTATGGATCCATTTAAATCCTATGACTGATTTTTGATATATAGGGTGTTAAACTTATGAAATACCACTTATTTGATAACGGTTATTTCAAAAGAAAGCTAATTGATTAAAATTTTTTGTACCATATCTTATTGCAACATCCTTTGGCATTCTGCGATTAAAAAAGAAATCAACAATTATTTTCCTCTACAGGGTGAGCCACAAATAAGTAAGGACGTGTTTTTGATAATTACTTTTATTGTTCTAGAAGGTGAGAATATTTACTACAAAATAAATTATTGCTTTATTTATCATATCTCATAATTATATCAAAACGGAAATCCTGGAGAGAGTGTTACTCCACCACAGCCAACACGCGTACCGAGCAGGAAGATCTACAGAAACTGCCCTGGTACAGTTGACTGACGTAATCCAGGATGCACTGACAAACAAAGAACGGTCGTGTGTGCCTTCCTAGATATAGAAGGAGCTTTTGACAACACGCCACACGAATCTGTAAAAAGAGCACTTGCATACAGAGGAGAAGATAACATCACATCCAGATGGATGGCTCAGCTGTTATCTACGAGAACTGAAGAGACACAGATAGGTCAGGATACCATCTCCATCTGCGCAACCAGAGTATGTCCACAAGGATGAGTTCTGTCCCCACTAATGTGGAGTCTAATCGTAGACAAACGTCTATGCAGATTGACTGACCTCGGTATACCCTGTCAAGGTTATGCCGACGATATTGTCATATTTGCTAGTGACAAGTTTAGTAATATCCTGTGTGATAAACTCCAACGAGGACTAGAACATACCAGAAGATGGTGCCGTGAAGTGGGACTTAGAGTAAACCCTACAAAAATAACACTAGTAGTTTTTTCAAGAAAAAGAAAACTTAATCTTAAAACCGTTAAATTAGAAGGAATAGATATAGAATGGAAAAATGAAGTCAAATATCTAGGCCTAACCCTGGACATAACAAACTTCTCTGAAACACACATGAGAAGGAAGTAGTAAATAAGGCCACAAAAGCCTTAATGGTATGCAGAAACATAGCAAGTAAACAATGGGGATGTAACCCAAACATACTGCGATGGATGTATACTGCAATAGTGAGACAAATCATCACTTACGGGGCTATAGTCTGGAGTAACAGAACTAGATTAGCTACTACGAGAGCTAATATCTCAAAAGTAAAAATACTAGCTTGTGTTTGTACTGGTACAATGAGAACCTGTCCTACGGCCGCAATGGAGGTGATCTTAAACTTCACCCCTCTATATTTGACGATAGAAAATGTGACAAAAAGGACACGATCTAGAATGATTAGGAACGGAGTAGACGAAATTCTACTTGCTTCAGGACTAAAAATACCTGGGACATGCCCCAGGATAAAATGCTCAAGAAGTACAGTTTTTTGAAAAACTTCAAAACCACAGAGCTGGGCTGCAAGAAAGAATGGAGCCAAGAATCTATCGCGCTTGCAACCGACATATGTGCTATTCAGTAGTATACGGACGGTTTCAAAACCATAGAAGGAACTGAACTGGAATAGGAGTGCATGGGCCGAGAACAAAGCACTTCGAAAGCTTGCGAAAATACTCACGCATCTTCCAGGCGGGAATTCGCGCCATCGAGAAGTGTATCCAGTTTAACATCGAGAGAAACTACCATAGACAAGAGATTATCATCATGTCCGATAGTCAAGCAGCCATCCAAGTGCTGAGCTCTTACGTAATCAGTTTAAAAATGGTCTGAAGATGCCTAGAATAATTGAATAAGCGAAGCGAGAAAAATAGAGTTACTGTCACTTGGGTCTCGGGACATGACGGGGTACAGGGTAACGAGATTGCAGATAGTCTGTGAAAGTATTCTTTGTAATTTTTTAATATGGATGTACTTAAAAGTGTGCTCTTTCATAATACTTTACAATAATTGCAGGGTACCAATTAAAATTTTGAGATAAGGGTAGGTTGATGCAAAGGGTGATAAAAAAATATGTGGAAGTACGATCCCTATGCACTGCTTCATATCTTAATAATTTAAAATTTAGGTTTAAACAAAAATAAACTAAACCGAAGGGCGGTAGGGGTAAATATTTTTGTTGAATAAACACATGTCCGAAATACAGGGAATTTTAACCAAAAGTTATAGTGTCTATTATATATTTACAATGTTGATACTTGTTTTGAATAGAGCAACCAAAAATATAACTTTATTGTCTCTTTATATTTTTACGAATTTCTTTTCGCTTTCTGATAAACAAATAATGTCTAAACTTTTACATGCACGTCTTTGAAGCAACTAAAAATACAACTCAAAACGAAAGGCGCTATACAACAAAAAAAAATAAAAGACAAAGAGTTGTATTTTATAACGTTTTATCAAAACCATCAAAAAAATTTAAAAATATACATGGTGATATTCTTTTTCAGCAGAAATCTAATAAAATTATATAATAACGCTGGATACACGCTAGAAGGTCCAAAAGATAATTTATTAAAATAGGTAACAACAAACTTTAAAAATTTTATTGAAATTAATTAAAATGTTTCGAGATATTCATTAAAATTTGAATTTTATTTAAAACTTTTATCTTGGAAACGAAGAGTTTTCGGACATATATTTTTAGAACAAAAATTGTGTATTTTAACGTCTCCTACCATCCTAAAATATTGTCGGCATATATATGTATTTAGGGTGTTCCATTTAAAACGAACATTTTTTTTGTTTCGCTGACACATGAAAATTTTGTTCCTTTTATCGAAAAAAACTTCCCTTAAAATGTGAGCTCGTAATTTGGATTTTAAGTGGTTCCTTTCGATCGATGTATATTTCTCATTTAAATAACACATAGACCATGATTTTTAAAATTTAAATTAATAAAGCTCCGTTTGATTTCACGGTAATCCATTGCGATTAGTCCGAATTTGTAGTATATAAGTGACTCTTTGAAAGTGCCCACTAACATTTTTTTGTACTTGAACCCGTCTCATCGGTGTCGGCTTCGAAAGCCCAATTTTTTCAAAAATTGGTATATTTTCGTTCTTATCACGAAACAGTTGAAGTTATAAAAAAATTGTCAAAGAACAATTTGTAGGAAAATAAATTTTCTACAAAAATACCCCTTTATGGATTTTCTGAGGTGCGTAGTCCAAAAGTTATAAAAATCTAAAAAAAAAATATGAAATTTTAATTTTTATTGTATGATTTTTTAACTTACGCATTTTTTAACAAAATTAACCTCATTTAACTTTTTTTTTAGAAAAAAAGATCGGTAATATCGGGGAGAGATAATGAAAAATTTTTTTCAATTCAAGAGTAAAATGTCTCATATGAAATTCTGATATTTATTGAGTATAAAATTTTTTTTTTGTTCTTAGTTTAAAAATATACCAAAATTATCTTTAAAAATATGTAAAATTAGAAAAATCCTTTTTTGCACTTGTAACTTTTCTTTCTATAATACTTTTTACTTGCGTACATTTTAAAACTCCACGATAGTAAAATCAGTGTTATAAATAATTTTTTATTCAACAATTACCTTTCAATATTTAGTTCTACTTTATTTACTACTTCAATCAAATTCATGTGTTTTTTGTTTTAAAAAATAATTGAATAAAGTTTATTTTGTTAAAAAAGCGTATACTGATTCGATAAGAAGGTAGAGTTAAAAAATCATACAATAAAAATTAATTTTTTTTTTTTTTTAGATTTTAATACATTAAACTGTTTATACCTTTTGGACCCCATACAGGGGTATTTTTGTAGAAAATATAATTTCCTACAAATTGTTCTATGACAATTTTTTTATAACTTCAACTGCTTTGTAAGAACGAAAATATAACAATTTTTGATAAAATTGAGCTTTCGATGAAACGGGTTAAAGTACAAAAAAATTTTAGTGGGCACTTTCAAAGAGTCACTAATATACTACAAATTCTGACTAATCGCAATGGAATACCTTAAAACCAAAGGGAGCTGTATTAATTTAAATTAAAAAAATCATGTTTTACATGTTATTCAAATGGGAAATATACGAAAGTAAGCACTTAAAATTGAAATTAAGGGTTCAAATTTTCAGGAAGTTTTTTTTTGATATAAGAAATAATATACATATACGTCATGTCATTTTATTAATCATATTAATTTTATTATTTTTTTATAGCTCTTTTAGGGGATAATGCCATTATTGAAATAAAATGCCTTCATAGTGTTCACAAATCAAAAAAAAAATACTTAGGCAAGCAGTAGAAGAAAAATCTACAATGTGCTTGGAAATAAAAAATAATATGCTGTCGTTAAAGCGAAATCATAACTACTATTACCAAGTGAGAATTTGAAATCATTTGCCTGAATATTTTTTCATCTTTCAATATTTTTATATTTGCACGAAAATAAAATTATTTAAATGTGTTTTTAGCGTTAAATAAAAATATTAGTAGCATTTTTTTTTTTCAATTCATAAAGTTTTTTTTTAGATTCAAGGACAGCTTAATATTTGTAGAAAAGATATGTGTTTTTTTATAATTTACATAAACGACGAACAACCCCTACATATAGAAGTCATTCTAAGAGACCAACATTTTTGGCAGAATAATGTTTTACCCAAATTACTAAATTTTTATAATCAGTATGAAATGCCAGAGATTGTGTACAGGAATATTCCAAAACGACTGAAAGCCAGAGAGGCCATTTGAAAAGAATATTTTGTTATTTATTTACATATTTATTGAATTAAATAAAGCTTTTATTGGATACTTAGAAATTTTTCATTTTATCCTTCCTAATAAAAAACATTTTTGAAGAGTAAATGAAAAAGTCATGAGCGTTATTTGAACTGATTTTTTTTTTGAAACCATGAACTGGAGCAAAAATATATCGGTGTCACTGATAGCCTAATAAATATATTATTACATTACTGGCCTTCAAAGTAGCATCACTTTATGGAATATTTCTCTCATGATAGTTAACATATTGAATAACCAACTCATGCCCATTTTGCCGAATTCACACTTTATTTACAAAAAAAACTCAGCATACATTAAAAAAATTACATCTTTAACCAATTTTTTTACAAACTTTTGTTTTTCCTCGTATAAAGACATTTATTTTAAATATTGGTTAATTTAGATTTTAATTTTAGACAAAGCACCAAATTTTATTAAAAATTCGTTTTAATAAGAAAACGTTAAAAAATGAGTCTCCCTGTATATATAAT
>OV651818.1:2423776-2503776 GCA_927349885.1 Psylliodes chrysocephalus
TACATAGATTTACTTATTCAAATTTAGATGATTTATTCAAAAAAATATACTTATCTGTTTAACAGGGGAGATTTGCATAGGCCTTCTTCAAAGGGACTTGAGCGAAGTTCTTCGGATAGCACCAAACTCTTAGGTATAAATCTTCATAAACTTAAATCCCCAGAAACTTCTATAGATGTAACTCGAACTAAACCTCTTGATATAACTTGAAATAAATTTCTTTAGATGCAGCTTGAACTAAACCTCTTGATAGAAATCCCCATAAACAGTTTTACATATATCTTGAATTAAACTTCTTAGAGATGACTTGAAATGAACTTCTTTAGATATAACTCGAACAGAACCGTCTAGATATAGCCAGGCTTATAAAATCAGACGGCCAATAAGAATATTAAAAGTCAATTAGTACATCGGATGTCCAAGATAATTAAAAATTTAAATCAACTTATTCGTTGACAGATACAAATCGAAATTGAATTCGAACTTTTGACGCAAGGCATAAACGACAAATGACATTAGAGTAGAGATGTTTGCGTTAAAACGGTTCCAACCGTTACAAATGATACAAGAAAATGCCAAGAAAATCACTATTGGACCCTTGTGCAAAAACATTCAAAATAAAAAATATTTTGTGCTCATAGCTTAATCAGATAAAATGTATTTTTCTTGAGGATAAACAAGATATAGTGTTCATATGAAACTGATTTCTTCCACCACAAAACATGAAGATGTTAGGTATGTTTGGGATTTAAATTTTCATATCTAGCATCACTAGTTGATAGATTGACAAGATGATAGACAAAACGTCTAGAACCTAATCTTCCATATTAAATTTTAATATAAATACATCTATAAAGTTATAAGCAGAAAAATATTAAAGTAACATAAAAACTCGCTTCATAACATTGAAGACATAGACAAAATAAAAATGTACTTCGAAAGTGACGTCATGCGCAAGACTGACCGAATTTCGTACCGTTACCGCTTCACCTGTATTTTTCCACCATGGGGTAACCTATTTCTAATATTTCAATTATCGTTTAAATATTAAAGTAAATTTGTTTGAATTTATTAAAATGTTAGATGTTTAACTAAAATACTTAGATCAGCCTACATTTTGTTTTAAAATACCGATTAGAATTATTTTATTTTATTCAAGTGAAAACAGAAAATAATAATAATAATAATAAATTAATTTTTTGTACTAATTTATACAAAAATACAAAATATAATAATACAATCTCGATATAGGTGTAACTAAATGAAAAAAATCGATAAGTGAATTGTTCACTTGTTTCGATACAGTAACAATAAAGTAGAAAAAATAACAATACATAAATACGAAAAATAATAAAATTACAAAGGTCAGAAAGTATTAATACAGCATTATACACATATACACACATATATGAATATATACAAATATTGATAGAATAAATTAAAAACAATACAACAAATATAGTAGATATTATACTAATTATTGACTGCCTCCTTTGTTCGTATGATTTCAAATATTTTTTGAATTTATGCGGATTAGTTATTACTCTTAATTCTAGTGGAATCGTATTAAACAATTTTGGGCTCATATATGAATACAAACGCTGTCCAATTGATTTTTGCATATAGGGAGTTATTTGAAATTGTCTACTCCGCGTTCAGTAAGTGTGTGACCATATGGTGAATTTCTTATGCATATAGTAAGAAAAAACAATTCTAGAGCTGACGAATATCAAAAATGTTTGCCTCAATATATAACTGGTCAGTGGGAAATTTCAGGTCCTTTTTAAATACTAATTTTAGAAATCTTTTCTGTAAAATCTCTAATGGACGAAGGTGAGTTTTCAGTGCATTACCCCAAATAAGAAGGCCATATCTGAGGTGACTCTCAACCAGTACATAATAGAGGATTTTAAGCTGGTTAATGTTTAAAATTGATGTTAAATATTTATACTTATAGAGAATACATCTTAGTTTTTTGCAAGTATAAAAAATATGTACATCCCATCTCATATGCGAGTCCAAATATATACCCAGATATTTCATATTATTTACTGAATTTATTATATATTGATTGTTACTGGTATTAATATTTAGTTGATTGAAGGAGGGAGCTGTGGATTTGTTACAGAAGAAAGGGATATAAAATGTTTTTTCAACGTTTATTGTTAGGAGTTTATAGTTTAACCAATTTTCTATTGCAGGAAAATCATTTTCAACCATATTTTTCAGTTGTTCTCATGTGTCAGCAGTATAGAAGACCGCCGTATCATTTGCGAACCACAGAATTTCAACCTTAGACTTAATCGAAAATAAGTTATTTATGTACAAATTAAATAGGAGTGGACCTAATATAGTGCCTTAGGGCACACCATATTTAATAGTCATAAAATCAATGTAACTATTGTCTATCCTTACGGTTTGCAATCTTTCATTTAAATACGTTTTAAATAATTTTAATGAAGTGCTTCTGATCCCAATATCTTCCAATGTTTGCAGGAGAATGTGATGGCTTACCGTGTCAAATGCCTTTGATAAATCAAGAAACACGCATAAACAAGGTTTACTGGCATCTAATGATGAATATATTTTTTGTGTTAACGCCGAAGTCGCATCTTCTGTTGATTTCTTTTTCCTAAAACCATATTGATTGTTGGATAATAAATTATATTTGGTTATGTATGAGTTTAGGCGAATTTCCAAAACTTTTTCAAATACCTTTGAAAAACTAGATATAAGAGATATTGGACGATAATTTATTATTTTATTTGCATCATCTTTTTTAAAGATTGGTATTACGACAGTTTCTTTTAGACATGATGGCCATTTACCACTCTCCATACAAACATTAAAAATATATAATAAAGGCTCTTCAATATAGGGTAATATGATTTTTAAAACATCACTTTTAATTCTATCGATCCCTGGTGCTTTTTTTGTTTTTAAATTATTAATTATATTTCTTATTTCTTTCACATCAATAGGGTACAACACAAAATTATTTGGGATACATGTTTTTGGAGGAATATACTGAGGGTCTTGTATGATTTTTTTTGCTAAAGTTTCTCCTGTTTTTACAAATATTTTATTAAATTCATGAGATATTTGGATTGGATCTGTTAGTAAATTTCCCACTTCATCCTTTATCGATTTTATTTCAAGATTATTTTTATTGCAATGTGACATATCATTAATAATTTTCCAAAGTTGCTGTGAGTCAGATTTATTTTTATTTTTGCACTGTTTAATTAAATTTGTTGTTTTATTTCTTACATTTTTGTATTCACTTTTTAAATAATCATTATTAGGATACCTTTTTACTTGTTTGTGTAATTTATTTTTATTATGTATTGTTCTGACCAGTTCATTAGTTATCCAGGGTGTAATTTTTGAATTTTTTCTATATACCTTGACGTTTTTTGTACACTGATTTATGTGTGATGTTACAATGTCAACGAATTTTTTATAGAGTCAGGTTCACTGGTTTCAAAGAGATTATTCCAAGAAATCTGGCGAAATTGATTTTTTAATTTTTCATAATTAATATGTGCTTTAGTATGTTGTATGCGATTAGACATGTTTTTGTTATTAATAAGATTGTGGATTAGTTGCAGCGCCATGGAATAATGATCTGTAATGTTAGTTTTTATTATTAAGGGTATTACGTGTTCCAACATCGACTGGTTTTTTACTTTTACAAAAATATGATCAAGACAAGCCTTGGAGTCTCCTTGAACCCTTGTTGAACTATTTATAATGGAACTATAATCAAATTCACTAAACACACTCAGATAGTCATTAGTGCATTCTGTGTCTACCATTAAATCAATGTTGATATCACCTAAAAAAAATTGACAGTATTCATTAATCTTATCATTTTCACGTAGAAAGTCCTGCAAAAGTTCAATGAAATTGTTGGCTACAGATAAAGGTGATCTGTAATAGGCTGTTACTATTATATTTTCAAATTCGTTTATAGATAATATTACTTGAAAGGCATTCGTATAGCATAGGGGCAATATTTCATATGTATATTTGAAACATGTTTTTATAAAAATCATCACCCCATCACATAATAACCAGGAATAGCAAACACATCCAGGTCTTTAATTATTCTTGTTTTTGTGAACACAATACAATCTACATTCACGTCCAGTTCATTCAAAAAAAGTTTGTATTCATCTAAATTTTTATTTAAACTTCTATTTATTTCTATTTATCGATAAAACATCATGTAACTCTTTGTTATTATTAAAACTGAAATCTTCTACTTTTTCAACAATAAAATCTTTAATATAGGGATCCATTAAATTTATTCTTAAAAACTAATTACAAATACTGAAATAGATCGAAACAGAACAAATAAAAACTTATCATATCTATCAGACTAAACAGGTCCTAATTGTACTTTTTTCTTAACAGGCTTCTTTATTATATCGGATGCAGTTTTTGTCGATTTGCTATGTATTGTAGCCCCGTCAGATCTCAAACGGAATTCCTTAGTAGGTTTGGTCTTCTTGATTTCATTATTTTCTCCTTTCTTCGTTTCCGTCTCAGAGTTAGTTTCCTGAGTAATACGTTTCTCTTCATAAACTGGATCTTCAGTTTCTTTAGGAGAAGGTGTTGATGGTTCACTGGCAGCTTTTCTCTGAGGGGGGGGGGGTGAAAAATTAAACTCTGGTTCCAGATTTATCAATTCGCTGGCAGGATATGGTACTTCTCCTATAAAAAGTTTTAATCCCTTTATATAGGCTTTCTTATTTCCATTTCGCGCTATTTTAAGATTCTCTAGTAATATCCTTTTCTCTTTTCTATCTTCTTCTATCAAATCTTCAACTATTTTTATCGATGTTTCTCTGAGATTAGTACAGTTACTCAATATTTCTTTTTTCTTTAGATAAGATATTAAGGACAACAACACTGGGCGAGAATTAAAGTTCTTTTTTCTAATTCTATAGATATTATTGATTTCGCCAGTATGTAAACTTACTTTTAATGTATTATTAGTTAAATTCAATATGGCATTTATTAAAAAATATTGATTTTCTTCTTCCTCCTCAGGTAGACCGTAGATAATTAAGTTATTTAGTTTGAGTTTCCTTTCTGTTAATTTTAATTTGTTTTTTAATTCGGTGTTTTCTTTTTGAAGGGAGCTAACGTTTTGCTTAACAGATTCTACTTCTTGATGTATTACTTCCTTTATTGTTTTGACTTCTTGTTGCACTTCCTCTATTTTACGGGTTATATTATCTTTTATTGTTTGTAGTAAAAGGAAAATATCCCCTGTAGAGATTTCTTTAGAAATATTGTTTGTTTCGAATGTTAACATAATTAGAATAATTTGAAGTGCCCTTGTATGTGAATCTGAACTTTCTTTAATATTATATTTATAACAACGGTTTAATTTTGTTGGTTCCTGTTTATTAAAATTAAAATTATGCAGCTACTTACAGTTATTAATTTATAATTTTGTTTGCATTTGATTCACTATATTTTTATCTACACTTTGATATAAATCACTAATATTAATTAGTTTTTACCACGATTTTAGTAGGTTTTGTCAGACCATGTTTTATTTTAATACATCGCGTTCACTCGATGTCGATCTGTCAGAAAAACGTGTGCGAAGTTACTTTGCCGCAAGTGTACGCCAATAATGTGTAAAAGCCTATTTTGGATAGTTTTTGTAGAAAAACTACTATTATTTGTTTGGAGATACATTTTTTGAATTTTCCCCGTACCACGAAGATTTCAAATAATTGTATTATGTTTTTGGCTCTTTGTTTTAACTCTATTATCCTCACCGTCATATCAATGACCGTGAGTTATTCCAATAAACGATCATGTCTAAATTAAAACCTCGTCAACCCACACGAATTACTAGAGCTCAACGCACACCTACACAAAGTACAGCCCTGTACAAACAAAAAATCTAATATATTTGTCGTTTATATCAGGACATGACATGATTAATTACTTTTATTTTATTACGCGTTGATGCTCTGCTTCTGCTTATTTGTTTTCAAAGACTATTTTTTTATATTTTACAAGGTCTGATTGAAACGAAAAAATAAAGCGGAAAATTTCACAACTCTATTTTATAGCCAATCTAATGCTTGTTTTAAAACGTTTCCATGGCAACTAGCAAAATTTGCGGAAATTTTTCTATTGCTTGGTGAGTTGGTGCCCTGAACTAAATTACGCTGAAAATTTTTTGACAATTGAGAAACCCTTCCATGTACGACATTACGATGCGATAGTGTGATAAAAAAATAGCCATTTCAATTCTTGATAATTTATTTAATACCAATTATAACTATATATAGAAATAAAATATAATTATTATAAGCCAACTTTGCAGATTTGATTTTAGCTGTTTTAATTCATGTCTATCAAGTTTTAAAATTTTTATATTTGGGTATAAATTATGATCTGGAAATTTTTTATCGCTCACGAATATTCTTGAGTTATATAAAAATTCCGAAAATAATTTAAATTATAAGTGAAAATTATTGATCGTAAAACGAATCAAAATTGCTCAATCAAATTAAATAAAAACTCCTAGAGTTTGGTGTGCTCCTCCCGACTCACCCTGTATACTTTTAATATACAGAGGATATACTACATATTAGGGTGTTTCATTTTTGAGCAACATTTTTTTTCAACTAAAACTTTCAGGAAGATGAAAAAAGAAGCCTCTAAAAATTTGAGCTCTTAATATTATCATTTAGTGGTGCCTGTTCCTAACTTTCCATTTTCCATCTAAATAACATGGAAAATTTTTTTTTATTTTTTCTTATTTTTGTAGCTTGACATTTGAGCATTGTAAAGATAAAGTGAAAAATTATTTTGGTAGGAAATTGAACGCTCTACAAAAAGTTCTAATTATTTTTTTTTTCATAGAATGAGCCGTTCTGAAGATATTCAAACTTAAAGTTGCAAATGTATGAAATTAGGACTTTTATTTTATTAAACTAATACTGATGACTTTTTTTATGTCTTTAAAATTATTTTTAATCTGAAAACTGGTTTTTGTGAGCTAATATTTTTAGGAAGCTAAAATAAAAAAAAATACATCTTAGATATTATTTGATTAACCCTTAACTTGGCAACGTATGTTATAATATACATAATATACATATATTTTTATTTGGGAATCAGTAAGATTTGAGACCCATTTGTTGGCAATGTATAGTGGAGGATACACTATCGTATGTAGCCGACGGGAGATCGGTGCGAAAATTCTCAATTCGCGCATCTAGGTCCGCTGGTATGGAGACAGTCTCAGCAAAATGGATGAGCAAGCGTGTTGTTCCAAGCAACAAGTGGTAAGTTTATTGTTATTGATTTTTATAATGCAGCGCTAATTTTTTGGGAAATTACTGTTGAAGCATAGTACTGTTTATTTATAAATACATTTTTGGTATTCAGTAAATATTTTTTCCACAAATTGAATGAAAATTTATCGTATTGTATAGTATACACCGCCCGGTATGGGTTACTCGATATTTATTTTTATTTTCAGAATACAAAAAGGAGAATTGATAAAATTATGGCTCTTTTGCCTCCAATTGGTGCTGAAAGCGACCCAGAAAGCAGTAGTGACGATGAACAAGAGGTGTTATCTCGTAATTTACTGAAAGAATTCATTGAAGATCCAGATGATGATGATGAGGAAAATTACACTCCTGAAGAAAATAGAAAAGACGCTGTAGAATTATTACCTATTTCAGTCAGTAAACAAAGACTAGCAGCAGCTACTCCCTCGGTTGTGCCACCGTTTTCGCCATTAGTTCAAAAAAACCCAAACTCTTCAATAAAAAGAAAAGGAAAAAAGATGAGCCTCCATTTAAGTGGACAACTGATGATTTTGAATATGAAGTAACAACGGCACAAACGAATGATTTTACAAGACCCCAAAATATAAAAACACCTTTGCAATATTTTAAAACCTTTTTTAGTCCAGATATCGTTGAATTAATCGTAGATCAAACTAACCTGTATTCGACACAAACCTTTCACAAATGTGTAGACACAAGCATAGATGAAATGCACGATTTCTTGGCTATCGAAATTTTAATGGGGATTGTTGACATGCCGGCTTACACGGACTATTGGGCTCAAGAAACACGATATGAACTTATTGCAAATATAATGCCACTAAAAAGGTATCAAGCAATACGACGCAGCCTTCATTTCGTCAATAACGAGGAGTTGAATGATGACAGATATTTTAAAGTAAGGCCTATTCTAGATCGTGTACGAAGAAACTGTCTTACAATTGAGTCAGAGTCTAGATGTTCAGTGGATGAAATGATGATTCCATACAAGGGGAAAAAGGCCGGCTCGAGGAGGCAGTATATGAAGAATAAACCAAAAAAATGGGGTTTCAAAATGTTTGTTCGCTGTGGCGTATCTGGGATAGTGTATGATTTCTTTCCCTATGGAGGAAATGATACGTTTAGAAACCATTGTTTTACAGAAGTTGAAAATAACATGGGATTTGGTGTAAAATGTGTTTTAGCACTATGTTCGACAATCCAAAATAAACCATTATCGATGGTATATTTTGATAATTATTTTACAAGTTTAGACCTTATAACATATCTTCGAAGTGAATTTGGAATTCTATCTTTGGGAACTGTTAGAAAAGACAGACTACGGGATTGCCCACTTGAATCAGATAAGAAATTGAAAAAAGATGGAAGAGGTAGTTTTGATCAAAGAGTAGACAATGACAGTCACATTGTTGTTGTAAAGTGGTACGATAACAAGTCCGTAACCCTATGTAGTTCGTATGTGGCCTCCAATCCAATGACAACTATCCAAAGATTCTCCAAAGAGGAAAATAGAAAAATTCACATTCCATGCCCAGTTAATAAAACACTATAACAGTCATATGGGTGGTGTGGATTTGGCAGACATGTTGATTGCTATATATAGAATACGCTTTAAAACGCATAGATGATATATGAGCATTTTTTCTCAAATTATAGATATATCTATAAATAATGCTTGGCTATTATACAAACGAGATTCAAACATTCTACAAGAAAATCCAAAAACAGTAATTCCACTCAAACAATTTCGAATTAAACTTGCCAAAAGTCTACTGCAGGCTGACAGAGTAAAAAGAGGACGTCCCAGTAATGAACAGCTACCACTAACTTCAAAAAAAATTAAAAACCCGGTAAAGCCTAGACCCCAAGATGACATATTTTGTAGCAAATGCAATATAAGGCTATGTTTAGTCCAGAACAGAAATTGTTTTATGGATGTTCATATTAACAAATAAATATTTTTGAGTAATTTTTGATAGTTTGATTTTACTTCGTAACTTGGCAATGTGTAATATGCTATACATACCCATTTATCGGGCTATTTGGCGATGTATACTCTGGTATACAATCAAAATTTTTGACATACAAATGTCATATAATTTTTTTGTTATCATAGAATATTTGTATAACCACCAAACAGAACACATGCAAATTTTCAGATTTTTAGATTCAAAATTAAACTTTTGCCAAGTTAAGGGTTAACTGTTAAACAAAAGTAATAATTATGAATTAGGTTCAGTAAAATTATTATTTTATAAATTAAAAAACACTTTTTAACAATTAGCATACTAAAATTTTGAAACTAATAGATATTTTAATGTCTTATCAGAATTAAATGATGTAACTATATTTGTTGAAGTTTCTTTATTACAATTTGGATATTTTCGTCCGTG
Organism: Psylliodes chrysocephalus; assembly: GCA_927349885.1. Lineage (NCBI taxonomy): Eukaryota > Metazoa > Arthropoda > Insecta > Coleoptera > Chrysomelidae > Psylliodes > Psylliodes chrysocephalus. The sequence continues at coordinate 2,433,507 of OV651818.1, forward strand.
CTCCTTTACCACTTATAATATTAAAATTGTACCTCATCTTTAGTTAGGCATCTATTATATTCTTCTACTAATGCGACGCCATGTCCTGCAACGTCATTGACAACTTTCAATTTTTTGAAAAACTCCAAATTCTCTTGATAACTTTCATTACCTGGCCAAATTAGGATATCTGCATACAGAAAGTCGTACGGCAAATCAAATTTGTCAAAAAGTTTTAATGATTGTTTTGAAACAAAGTCACTCATATTTTTGTTTAAAAATATTTCTGGTGAATTTTTGTCTTCTGTGCGTCGTTATTTTCTTTCTATATGAAAATAATGATGTTTTCTTAAAAATAATTTTTAAGACAAAAAAGTCCAGTTTAATAAAATAAAAGTCCTAATTTCATACATTTTCAACTTTAAGTTTGAATATCTTCAGAATGGCTAACGCTATGAAAAAAATATATTAAAACTTTTTGTAGAGCGTTCAATTTTCTACCAAAATAATGTTTCACTTTATTTTTACAATGCTTAAATATCAAGCTACAAAAATAAGAAAAAAGAAAAAAAAAATTTTCCATGTTATTTAGATGGAAAAGGGAAAATTAAGAACAGGCAGCACTAAATGATAATATTAAGAGCTCAAATTTTTAGAGGCTTCTTTTTTCACCTTCCTGAAAGTTTTCAGCCTGTTTTTTAGTTGAAAAAAAAAAAGTTGCTTAAAAATGATACACCCTACTACATATACTTGGAGTACTTAAATAAATCATCCAAGACCATATATCCCAAATTTATTTTAGCAGCGCATTTTTGTAAAGTTGAAATCCCAGCAAGGGATACTTTTGAGTATTTCTGTAATAAAATGTGACACCTTTTTTTAAGGTTTTAATAAACAGAAAGCGACATTGACAATGAAATAAATATAACAATTTGACATACAATAACTAAGTAACTAACTCACTTAGTATGTAATTACATTCACTACATTCTTCTCACCTTTAAAATCTTACATAATCATCTAGAAAGGTCGGTAGTTTTTTTAATCGCATTGATCTTCTCGACTCAGGATTTATCTGATGAGTCTCACAATTATTAAATTTACGAAGTAGAAGAGGTCCAGGTGATGATAACCATGCAGGAAGAGATAATCCACTGTAAGATCGTCGGGGGTGGTTAAACATTCTTTCATGCGGAGTTGCATTGGTAGCAGTGCATAGTAATGAGCGAATCGAATAAAGCGCTTCTGGTAGTACTCTTTCCCATTGGCTCAATTTCAGTCCATTACACTGGAGTGCAAGGTTAATGGTTTTCCATATGATGCCGTTATACCGTTCCACTTGGCCATTGACTGAAGATTGTAAGGAGTATATCTACTAGTAACTATACCTTGAGCATCTAAGTATAATTTGAGTTCATGAGAAATAAAAGATGTACCATTGTCAGAGTGGATACAGGAGGAAGTACCGAAATGAAGAATAATTCTCTCAAATGATTGATTACTTCAGATGAAGCCGTACTGATACATGGAAAAACAAAGGGAAACCTAGATAATTAATCAACTACTGTTAGCATGTACGGTTTACATAGCATAGATTTCAAAGATAATTATTGTAATTAATACCACAAGATGGTTTTCATGAATCTCTTTTTAGAGATAATTTTGTAAAGTATACTACTACATGTTGTTAGTTATTCCCTTTATTTTTCGTTTGCATTTAAATTTATATTATCACAGAATAAACAATATACAATAACAATTAATATTATTTAATTAATTAAATGTATATTGAAAAATATTTTTATTCCAATTTCAGTCTCGCGTCAACCTGACAGCTTTTATATCCGTTACCGTGGCGATCAGTACATGACAATCCTCCACCGTGATTTCTGGATGCCGCACTCCTGGGGCTGGAAACAGCTGCTCGATATGCCTACGCCAAACAACATCGGTCTGTATTTTATAGTGTAGTCGACCATGTCGGTGCAGTACCGCTCCTAGTTGGAGTTTTTTTTTTCTGTAGAGGGGAAACCCCTTGAAACCAAACACTGGGTCAATGAGTTTGGTAGTGTCAGGTGTAACTCCGACAAAAACTCCTTCACTGACTTTCCGTGGTCTACCAGGGACTGCCTTTCGGCATTGATTCCAGTAGCATGGGCGCTGTGTCTGTTATTGTGTCTATCTCCTCTCCCTCTATCTGACATCGGCTTTTCTTGCTTAGTACTATCGTTGCAAAGTGGCTTATATCATTCCAATTATTTTGGTTTACTAACATTTTGTTGACTATATTTTTCGGATTTATATTCCCAATCTTGATTTCTAGCATTGTCCTTTCGTTACTTCATCTTTAGCATTCAAAAATTGCATACTCTACTGTGTTTATTTCCCTGCAGTAATGACATTCATTGCTCTCTGTGACGTGGAACCTATATCGGTATGCCTGAAAACACTCGTGTCCGAAGATAAGCTGTGTAAGGTAGTATGAGACCTCGCCATGATTTCTTGTAGCCCATAGTTCAATATTGGGAATTAGCCTTTTCGTCCAATGATTTTTATAAGTTTCTCGTTGCCATTCTTGTATCTATTTCTAAATTGTGTGGTTAGTAGCCACTTTTTTATCAATGCCATTTCGCATAGCACAATTTTCTTCCACTAATAGATGGATAGGGGGTATTCTGGCGATGACCAATAATGCATCCGTTGAGGTTGTTCGGTATGCGCAGGCAATTCTGATTGCTACTTTTCTTTGAACTTTTAGGAGAGTGTTCCTATGTTTTTCCATGGCTCGGTTCCATGTCGTTGCCCCATAAAGTATTATGGACATAGCTATGCTGCACAAAATTCTCCGGTTTCCTTCTCGTGGTCCTCCAGTGTTGGGTAGAATTCTGCTTATATTTGCTATGGCTCTTTCCGCATTTTCAGCCACATTTTTAACGTTGTTCCATTCTCTTGTTGTACTGTTTTTATACATAATGTTAAGAGAAGCAATCTCAAATATAAGCTATGAGAGATAATGTGAACTGTATATTTTTTTGAATCCATATGTCGCTGTTTCTTTTTGCACTTTCAGTGAAATCATACACGCTCAAGTTTTTAACAACATTTAATTTCAACAACTAATCGCCATTGGCTTGAACAAACTTCAACAAAAAAATAGCAGGTAAAAAGTCTTAGAAATTCCACTCGCGAACTCGCGATCACCAGCACTACGTTTCACTTTTACAATATTAAGTTTATTGGTTTTAGATTGAATCAGAGAGAGTAGAGACCTTAGCCCTTTTCATCAGAAAGCTCAGTTGAGTTGTGTCTTATGAGAGACGAGAGAGAGAGTGTGTAAAAAATATGGCGTGAGCCGGAAAAGAAACCCCCTTCTCCTTCTTATAATTTTAAGTACCAACTTGAAGAAATAAAGATTACTAATTAAAATAAACAAAAAGGCTGTAAAGTATATGCACCCAACAATACAGCTCCAAGATATAAAAATTGCCTACCTATTGGAGAGACTATGTCTTGAACACTTGTTATGGTCAAAATATACTCCAAGATATTTGATTTCCTTTTGGCTCATTACTGTTACGTCTTGCACCCTAACATTGATTTCCTTGACGATGCTTTCTCCTGTTTAGATAACCAACTCAGGTTTTTGTGGGGCTAGGGCTAGTCTTTTTGCTGTCAACAATTGTGTAATATTTTCTAGGACCTCATTTGCCGTTGTTTGCATTTTTTCCGCGTCTTTTCACGTCACTTCTATGGTCACATCGTCTTCGTAGCCTACTAGCTTCAGCTCGCGTGGTACCGGGAGTTTTAGGATGCCATTGTAGTACACATCCCATAACATTGGTCCTATAACAGAGCCTTGTGGTATTCTGCACGTCATCCTTCTCATTTTTCCTTCTGTCTCTATGAGGAGCCACCTGTCTTCTAGATAGGTGGCCACTAGATTATACGTTTGTGGTGTTACACCTCGGTTTCTCAGTTCCTCTAGAATTCCATTCCACGGAGCAAAATTAAAGGCATTTTTTACATCTATTGTAATGGGGGCACACCTTTTTGTGCCTGCTCTCTCATTTGCCTGGTCTACTATCTGCTGAACTTTTTCCATAGCGTCCATGGTTGATCTGCCCTCTCAGAAACCATATTATTCACTAGATAAGTCACCGTTTCTTTCTATTTCCCACTTCAGCCTTCCTAGGAGAAGATGCTCCTTTAATTTTGCAAATAAATTAAGGAGACAGATAGGCATATATGTCCTGTTCATTTGTTCTCTTTCATGTTTTTCCAGAAGTACCAGTTGTGCTACTTTCCATTGTTTAGGGAACATTCCTTTCAGCCAACATCTGTTAAAAATCTCCAGAATATATCCTTTGTGGTTTTTAAGTACCGCATTTACCACCTCTGCAGGTATGCTGTTTAAATGCATTCATGAGACGACCATGGCGAAAGGACACTGCACGTTTTCATAGTGATACGTCCATCAGTAAGAATTAATAAAAAATTAGTAAAAATGTCATGTCAAAATAATATTTTGTAAAACGATAAAAAAAATAAAGTTCTAATTTTATCTAAAGGTCCTTCGAGTACTTAAAATAGTCTTTCACGTATTCTTGTTGGTCAGATCGAGCCGGATGGACTTGTTAATAAAGAATATAGATTAATAATCTTGGAAGTCGTCGGCGTTGGGCAAGCTGAAGCTGGGTGAGTCCATTCCACGTTGTCGGCTTTCTAGTGATCGTCATATCGTTTAAAGTAGCATTTCTCGTATTTAAAGTTATTTCACGTATCTAAAGTATATTCTCGTATTTAAAGTTATTTCACGTACCTAAAGTAATTTCTCGTATTTAAAATAATTTCTCGTATTTAAAATAATTCCTCGTAGTTAAAGAAAGTAGTTTATCGTATATCACGTATTGATTTTGTAATATTCTCGTTTTAAAAGTATAATTTCTCGTTAGAATTTAAAGAATCCACGAAAGCCGAATAGTAAAAGAGAGATTAAATCAAATTGATCCTCTTCTGGCTCTTATTATTTATTGTATAATTTCACGTTTTGATAGGGGATTACACGTCATAAGACACGTAATTAATTAAGCTACGATTACACGGGATAATGTCAAATGAAGAGAAAATCGCTAACTGCAAGCACGAAAGGGGTATTTTTAAGGGAAAATTAACACGTTTTGAAGGTTTCTTTGGCAGATAAAAAGAATCATAAAGCGTTCTCCGAATTAAGCAGGAGATTACAGGCAATAGAAAACGCGTACCAAGAGTACGAAGGTGTACAATCACAATTAGAATTTTTAGATAATAACGAAATAGATTCAAACGAACGTGATGATATTGAAAACAGGTATTTTAAATGCACAGGTATCGTACTTGATTTGTTACAATCAAAAATTGAACAATCAGTTCCCTCTGTTACGAATCCACAACCAATTCAATCAGTTTCTTCGACAGTTAAATTGCCAGACATTGAATTGCCAAAATTCTATGGTACTATAGAAACCTGGCAAAGTTTTTATGATGTTTTTAAGTCTTTAGTTCATGAAAGATCTGATTTAAGTAACACACAGAAGTTCATTTATCTTAAAGGTTGTTGTAAAAGTGCAGCGTTTAGAACAATAGAAGATATTGACACGACTGAAAGCAATTATGAGTTAGCGATCAATTTGTTAAAGAAAAAAATTGAAAATAAGAGACACATTGTAATTCACCATGCTAAAGGGTTATTGTTTAACTTACCAGAAATTACAAAACAATGCGGCCAGTCACTTAGAAAATTATTAGACGCGATTGATCATCACATTATTATTTTGAATAAAATGAATCAACAAACCGAACATTGGGACATTTTGTTAGTTTTAATAATTTTGAAAAAATTAGATACCGTTACAAAAAATGAATGGGACAATTTACAAGATGAAAATAAATTACCAAAATTAGAAGACCTAATAAGTTTCCTAAATAAAAAATGCTTTAGATTAGAAGAGCGGAATATAGATAATGAAAAGAGCAACTCACAGCCACGTGGTAAAGATATTAGGATTAAGGATAACAATTTTCACAATTTTCAAACTAACCGTAACGTACAGCAAGTATACACAGTTTCGGAAAATTTTAAATGTCAAATGTGTAGCAATAATCTTTTATTCAGTTGTCCTTTATTCTTAAATTTACCAGTGAGTGAAAGATATAACAAGGTTAAAAGTTTTAGGCTTTGTACAAATTGTCTTCGTTCAGGTCATAAAAAAATGTACTGCAAATCTAGAGGATGCAAAAAATGCGGTTAAAAGCACAACACGGCATTACATTCGAGTGACTGGAAAGAGAATTATATACAGTCAAATCGTGAAGAAATAACAAATAGTTCAAATGTAATAAAAAACGAAATAGTTCCTATAGAAAATGCGAACTCACGCACTGTAGCAAATATTGCTCAGATATCTCAAATTTCAAACATTAGCGATAGTTCTCAAGTATTATTGTCTACGGCCACGGTTTTAATTAACGATCATTTAGGTAATCCAGTAGAGTGTACAGCTTTATTGGACTCGGGAAGTCAATTAAATTTAATAACTGAAAGATTATGTAAAAGACTTAAACTTCATCGAGAAAATACATTTGTACCAAGAGCAGGTATCGGTGAAACGTCAACAAACATTAAATACAAGGTTATAACTAATATTAAATCACGACTGAAACAATTTAAAGCCAATTTACAATTTTTTGTACTTCCTAAAATTACAGAAAATTTACCAACGATAGAATTTAAAAAGAATTTATTAAAAATACCGTCCTCGTTAAAATTAGCAGACATAGAATATCATAAGTCTAAACCAGTAGATATTTTAATAGGAGCTGAAATGTTCTAGGGCAAAAACAGTCATGATTTAATAGAAACGCAATTCGGATGGATTCTAACAGGAAAATTTAAACAATTGGAATCTAACGCTAACAAGGTTTGTAATTTTAATGCAATAATTTCAAATGACGAATTAGATCATCAATTAACTAAGTTCTGGGAACTTCATGAAGTTCCTCAGAAAAGGGTACTCTTACGAGAAGATACCTTTTGCGAAGAATTCTTTAAAAAGACTACATTCAGAAATGATGAAGGTCGTTTTGTAGTAAATTTACCGTTTTCTAACTTATTTTATACTAATTCATTGAAAGAGCTTGGGGATTCAAAAACGTCTACTTTAAAACGATATTATGGTATTGAATCGCGTTTTAAAAGAGATAAGCAATTATATAATCAATATGTTGAATTTATGCGTGAGTATGAAAGCTTAAATTATATGACTTTTAATCGCTATGTAGAAAATCTCGGAAATTCAGACACTAAGGGTTACTTTTTGCCTCACCATCCTGTAATTCGATTAACTAGCCTCACTACTAAATGTCGCGTTGTATTTGATGCTTCTCATAAGTCCAGTTCTGGTTGGTCTTTAAACGACTTGCTATTAACTGGTCCTAGTATACAAGATGATCTATTTTCAATTGTGTTAAGATTTAGGTTAAGACCGATAGTTTTAAACTCAGATGTAAAAATGATGTATCGTCAAATTTTAGTTAATCCCGATGATAGAAAATATCAGCAAATATTATGGCGATCGAATATAAATGAACCTTTAAAGATTTTCAAATTGGCAACGGTAACGTATGGTACTAGTTGCGCCCCATTTCTAGCGACGCGTTGTCTTGCCGAATTAGCACATTAATTTAAATGTAAATATTCTCGAACATGTCAAATAATACTTTACTCATTTTATATGGATGATCTACTCGCAAGTTTTGATACAAAAGAAGAAGCATTAGCAGTTTACCACGAATTAAATACAATTCTTTCGAGTGCAGGATTTTTACTAAGAAAGTGGAATTCAAATGATTCCTCATTCATTGACATTATTTCGAAAGAAAATCCCGATATTGAAAATTTTATAATTAATACAGATACTAAAGAATTTAAGACATTAGGAATCTTATGGATACCTAAATCAGATAAGTTTAAGTTTTCAGTTAATGTACACACTCATGAAATAATCACGAAACGAACAATTCTCTCAACCATATCTAAGATTTTTGATCCATTAGGAATAATTGGCCCTGCGTTAATTAAGGCAAAATTAATATTTCAACATTTATTTCAGTTAAAATTAGATTAGGACGAGGTTGTTAGCAATGAAATAGCGAACCAATGGTTGCAATTTTTCTTGCAACTTATTTGTTTAAATAATATTGAGATATCACGACACGTTGTAGAAGCTAATTTTGTAAGAATCGAACTACACGGATTTTGCGATGCCTCAGAGAAGGCTTATGGTACTTGCATTTACCTTGTATCCGAAAATTGTTACAGTGAACGAAAATCTTACCTGTTATGTGCAAAATCAAAGGTAGCACCTTTAAAGTGTCTTAAATTGCCTAGACTTGAATTGTTAGCAGCATATTTACTTGCAAAGTTAGCCAATTTAGTTATAAATTCTCTAAATATTGAGCTTAAACAAGTTGCATTTTATTCGGATTCAACAATTGTACTCGCGTGGTTGAAAACTGATACTAATAAGTTAAAAACATTTGTAGCCAACAGGGTGGCTAAAATTATAGAATTAACTGAAAATTATGAGTGGAGACATGTATCAAGCGAAAATAACGCCGCAGATCTTATCTCACGCGGAATAGCTCCTGAACAATTAATCGACGCTTATATTTGGTGGCATGGACCACAGTTTTTATTAAAGCGAAATGATAATGATGAACATTTTTCCGTATTATCAAATTATACAGAGTTACCAGAAATAAAATCAACTTCAGTAACTTTAGTAACTCAGTCATCAGTTGAAAGCGATGATCTAAATAGATTCTCAAATTTATATAAATTACAAAGGGTTGTAGCTCGAATATTAAGGTTTAAAGAAATATCATTAAATAAAAAACGTTTTCAAAGTAATAATGTAACTTCAGATGAATTAAAATTAGCTTTAATGCGGCTGATTCTTATGGCACAATCTCAGAATTTTTCAGATGAAATTAAGACCTTACGAGTCTCAAAACCAATATTAAGGTCTAGTAAAATTTTGAAATTAAACCCGTTTCTCGATCAAGATGGTTTATTAAGAGTAGGTGAAAGATTAAAACATTCCAATTTAGATTATGAACATAAACATCCAATCATACTTCCCTATGAGCACTATTTAACTAAATTGTTAGTTCGTTCTGAACACATCCGAAATTTACATGCTAAAGCTCAATTATTGTTGTCAATTATACGTCTTAAATATTGGCCTCTAAAGGGTAAGATTTTGGTTAAACGCATAATTAAAGAATGTATTATTTGTTTTAAGGTTTATCCTAAACCTACTCCAATTTTAATGGGTGATCTTCCTAAGTGTAGAGTTACACCAGCGCGACCGTTCTCAAAGTGCGGGGTCGATTATGCTGGACCAATTTTAGTAAAGGAAGGTACTACTCGAAATAGTAAATTTGTCAAATCATATATCTGTATTTTCGTTTGCTTGGTTATTCGCGCAGTTCACATTGAATTGGTTATGGATTTGACAACAGAAGGTTTTTTAAATGCTTTAAAAAGATTTATTTCACGTCGCGGTAAACCTCTAGAAATCCATTCTGATAATGGCTCCAATTTTTTGGGAGCTCACAATAAATTTCTAGAGCTTCATAAACTACTTACTCACAAATCTTTCTCTTTATTAAGTAATTCATTTGAAGCACCAGTAATGGAGGCTAGGTTCGGTATAAATGTGTTGTAGTAGTTTGTCATGCCGAGAAAGGTTCGTAGTTCTTTAATGTTAGTTGGTTCTACATGTATTGGTTATTGCTTTGATTTTGTCTTTATTTTTATGTAGCCCGTCTTTATCAATTTTATGGTAATTAATGCTCCGTTTGTAAAATTGACATGTTTATTTGTTAACGCCAAGATTATTGTTTTTTAGTTTCTGCAATAATTGTTTAAGTCGTGTTTAGAGTTGTTCTTCTGACGCTCCTTAAATTATGATATCATCTAAAAAACATTTTTACTTTGACTAATCCTTGCAGTAGCTAGTCCATGAACTTTTGCCACAGATTAAGTGCAACTTTGACTTCAAACATTAGGCGATTGACTTTGTGGGTGCCCTTGTGCGTACTTAATGTTTGTAATAAGACACTGTCTTCATCCATGACCATGTTAAGGTAGCCACATTCATTTCTGCAAATATATCGTCAATTATAGAAATTGGATATTTTTCTTCCCTGGTGACTTTTTTAGAAATGACTTTGTAGTCTGCACATAGTCGAATACTGCCGTTCGGTTTTACAATAGGTGCAATTGAAGTACCCAAATCCGACAAACACTTAGTCGCCAATTTATTACAAACACATATACACAATAAATATGAAATATTGCTTATTGTCAAATTATTTATCAGTAAGTTAATATTAATTCTAATGTCACGTCAGCCTGACAGCTTCTATATTTGTTACCGTGGCGGGTCAGTACATGACAATTTGTAACTATGTACTTTTTACTAAAAACTTCCTGTAGCAAATCCTTTTTTCAAAAATGTATGTTCTTTTGTTAAACCCCTTTGATGTTGTTGCTCTTGGTCGTTTTTAATGTTTGTAAGGAACCATCTCGTCTGCTTTTAAATGTAGGGTGGACAAAACTGCAATTAATTTAAAAATGGTGAATGATATTTCCAGAATAGTTACTCTAAAATCTTATCGTTACTCTTTAATTTCAGTTTATTTATTTATTTATTTATTTATTCATTCAATTTTAGTGTGTAAACAGTAAAAATTGTTTGTTAACAGCAGAACTACGGCTTGCTCCAGGCTTGCCAAAATTTCAAAATATTTTGGGATGTAGTCAAAGTGTGATCCGAATTTAGCAAGAAGGCCGTACACTAATTTAAATATTTAAAATAAATCATTCACACAACAATATTTCTATTTATAATTCAAATAAAAAGTAATTTGAAATTTGATGGAACCATGCCGTTTTATGGCTTGTCTTTCAAAAAATCAAATTACCGATTTTATAAAAACTCCAACGCAGGTGTATAAGTCCAAAAATAAAAATATAAACATAACTACGATCGTGATACCACAGGCATGGCATAAAAAACAATCGGCAGGCCCACTCTCCGCTGATCGCATACAAATATTATACTAAGAAAATTTTACCTTGACGACGCCATTCGGGGGTCTTAGTCAGGGTCGAATTAAAGCGTATTTAAAGATTTTGTAATAAAATAAGGTATTGATAGGCAGGATCGTATTAAAAAAAAAAGCTTCACAGATTGCGCCAAATAATTAGCTTGTTTTTATTGATGGTCTTAAAATTTCTATTAATATTTTTAAAGTGAAATATATGAGCAGCCTTAAATATAACTTAGGACCGATTCCACCGTTGTCTTAAACGAAGTTTAAAATTACATTTTAACATTAACAATGTCATTTTAATCTCCGTTTAACACAACGGTGGAATCGACCCTTAATAACATATTTATGTAAATCGGGGACAAGGAGCGTCAAATGTTATCTCGGAATTAATTAAATCTAAAAAAAAAAATTGCAAACGCCGGATTTAGTGATAAATAATTCAAAATTGTGATGAAAAATTATTTCAATTTTTGTTATTAAACATACAAAACTATTATTTGACATTTTTCAATTGCCAAAAATATATTTATTTGCTTTTTTTGTATGCTTTATAATAACAATACATGGAGCTTATATCCAAGTCTTCGTGTGTTAAGGCATATTGTGTACATACATCGCAACGTTGAATTTTAAGACATTTTTTTTATTAAAAATCCGCATATATAATAAAATTTCCTTAAAAAATATTAATATTTTGTGCATGCAATTCATTAATATGCTTGTTTATATTTATATTTTCGACAATATTGCCACCATTACACCCGATTTTGGAAAATGGCTCATTCTTACTAGTCCTACGAATTTCATGTAGATTTCATTAAGAGTTGCAGATTCCTTACATAAATTTGGCAGCATGTTTACCTTCAGCGACATATGGAATAGTTTTGTGCAATTAATACTCAGTCGGTAATATAGAAAGATGTAATGCTATTTTAGCTTGAAAATTGGCGGGCTTTTGAATTTACTTCGACAAAATATAAGAATTTTACATTTTTAATAGCACTGCTTAAAACACATGATTTTGATTGTGACTCATTACTAATTTACTACTTATAATTTCTTTAATGGCTAATTAAGATTTTCTTGCTTTTTGTAATGAAAATACTTTAGATTTATCAAGATTATAATGCTTTGTTATTTGCATATCTAGAATAATTATCAAAATGAATATCAGAATTAAATTTTTGTTAAGCATTTCAATATTTGGGAATAACACAATTACGATTAATATTCATTTTTTTTTTATTTTACTCACATTATGCTTTGCTTATTAACGACTAGCACTTAATTAAAGAACAGGTACATTAAAAAAAATAATTATTCTCAATTTTTATGATTTATAAAAAATATAGGTAGTAATAGGTATTTGAAAATAAAATTTATATTGTATTAAAAAGTACTTAGTTGCAAGTTTTATAATTCTGCATTTTCTTTTTCTGCAACATAGGCTCCATAGTTTAGATCATCACTAAAAAATTAAAAATTTTGAATGAGTAACCCACAAGAAAAGTGCAAAAAATATAGGTAGTAATAGGTATTTGAAAATAAAATTTATATTGTATTAAAAAGTACTTAGTTGCAAGTTTTATAATTCTGCATTTTCTTTTTCTGCAACATAGGCTCCATAGTTTAGATCATCACTAAAAAATTAAAAATTTTGAATGAGTAATCCACAAGAAAAGTGCAGGGTTCTTTACCTTTTAGATTCATCTTATTCTTCATCCAGTTCTCCCTCCGCATACAGTCTTTGACATAAACATATATCCAGAAAAATGAATGGAACATAAAACATCACTATTTGAAATGTTTTCTGGAGTAAGTTTCAATATGTTTCACCAAATTAATTTTTCGGCCGGATTAGCTGGAAACCTACAAAAACAAAAATTATTGATTCAACATCTTCAACATTATCATGATAAAATGACTTAAAAACGAAAAGCTTGTTTATATTGAAAAATTATGATTAATTTTTTTTAACTCTACAGTAGGATCCAAAATCTAAAACAATATCCCTCATACATAATACAAGTTTTTTAAATTTAATTCACTAAATTTACCATTTATTTTAAATTCATGTTTAACGGCCTTTTGCATAAAATGTTTGTTTTTTTAATAAAATGGTAGAGACGCTAATGGTTACTTACTTGTGAAATGACCTTGACGATGCCTTTTCATATTTCTAATTTACAACTTACAAACTCTCACCATTGTTCTGCCATTATTAAAATTCATATCATTAAAGCAATAAAATACAAAAAATCACTTATAAACTACAAAAATAAGCTAAAAATAATAAAACTCAAAAATCAAATGACAGTTCTGACAATTTCAAACGATTTGACATGCCAAGCAAAATGAAACAGACCAATGGGAATGCTGAACACTATTTTTCCCCCTGTACCAAAACAAAGTCCATTTGGACGATGGCTCTAGTAATATATGCTCGAAGAGTATTAGTGACATCCGATGTTTCATGGGAATCTCATATTGACCTTGTTGAATTTGTATTATTTCTTAATGATCCAACAATGAGGTTGAATACTATGGAGATGACATGCCAAAAAAAAAAAAACGATACCCCTTCCCCCTCTCTTAGTGGTCATGTCATAGTTGTCAAAGAGCTGTCAGAACTTTGTTCAAATTTAAATATTTCAACGTTATTTCTATCTTCTATCTTAAGTGTTTTTTTTTTTTTTGATTAATTTGTATAAAAATCATGACTAAGTGTGCCAAAATTAATTGTAAAAACTCTTCAGTGAAAGAGCGTAAGAAAATATCTAATTTAAGTTTTCATAAGTAAGTATAAGGAGTGTACTTAGAATTTTTTTTAGAATGCTTAAGTTTTTTTTATTATAGGTTTCCAAAATACCCACAATATCTCAAAATTTGATCTAAATTTGTGGGAAAAGACCAATTTGAGCCTAAACCGAATAGCATGTTGTGCTCTATTCACTTCAAGGAAAAAATTTTTAATAAGAGTGAGTTTAGGGTCAGATTGAAGTAAAATGCTGTTCCGACAATAAATGAATGTTTAGTTAGTATACACTTTATTTACAATAAAACTTAAATAACTAACTTAGTAAAGAACATTGGCTTGACTAACTTTATAATAAAGACAAATAACTTTATTAAAACTTAGATAACTATAATGAAACTTAAATAACTAACTTTATAATTAAACTTAAAAACCAACTATAATTAAACTTAAAAACCAACTTATAATTAAACTTAAAAACCAACTTATAATTACACTTAAATGACTAACTTTTTAAGTAACACATAATTTAGAATAAAATTTCAAGTATTTAAAAGCAGTTTTTATTGGATCCTAATTTCCTATTATTAGACCATTTTGAAAATGAATATACTGTATAATAACAATTTTCATCATGCCCTTTTCTTGGAAATTCACAATGCTTTATTAGGATTTAAAACACCAGTTTCTAGAAACTTTTTCACTATAACACTAACATTACTGATCAGAAAAAGTGGTTAAAGTTTTCTTTTTGTAATCACAAATCGCAACAGAATGCCTATTTTTAAAATTATCTCCATAATTCGTTTTGTTAAGTTGTATGCTGTGCATCTGTGAGATTGTTGTTTATTATATATAGACACCAATTATAAAAATCTTTAGTAAGTACTTGCTTGCAATTTTAGTAATATATGTACCTACCCTATATAATTAATTATTTCAAACAACTAAAACCAACAACTATTATCTGAGTCTTTTTAGTTCCGATTGGTTTTGACAGAGTACAGTTCATTAAATTTCTAGAGGCTTTCGACGGCTAGACAGAAAAAGCACTACTGACCTTAGATAATATAATAGCAGATAGGACACCACTGCATAAAGTTATACAATATTAATTTCGCTATCATATAATCAGTATATCTCTTTCTAATGAAGGCTTTCTCACTCGTTTTAGAATTCTCAGCAGTAGCGTACCGTAAAACAATTTCGCAGGGTCATTTTAAATGCGAAAATGTTGACCAAATAGAATATAAAATAAAATGTTTTAAAAGGTAGGTAGGTGCATTTTTAATGAAGTGAAAACAAAATATGACTTTTTGTTATGAATATAATATTAATAACAATTACTTTTAACACCACAACACGAACAAATTTTAATTAAACACTGGAATAATTGTCTGAGAAAAGCTCTGTAAAACTGACAAATACAAACAAAGAGATAGAGATATTAATCTATTTCTCTCTAATTAGAATTCTCGACCATATTATCATGGCGACACAAACATTGTTTACTGTCCTCTCTTTACTACTTACTTACTCTGAGCTACTGACAGGCATCCCGACGGATTTACGCAATGAAAGTACACTCTGCGCATCAAGTATTTCACTATTTCATTCAGACGTAAATGTCAGATGTAAATTTCGCTAAAACATTTCTTTTATTTTCGTTTGTGTTTTTTGCTCATTACAGTTTAGTGAACCTAAGTATGGAGTTTAATAGCAAATTAAAAGGCCGCGTGATTAACAGTCAATCTCGCGAAATAATAGCCAATGTTATAGAGTTTATGAGAAGAGAAGGAAACTTTAATTCACCTTCAATACCATTTAAAAATGTAAATGATCGTGTTGCTGCAGCCACAGGAGTATCTAAAAACATTGTCGTCCGCATTTCTGGAGAGAAAAAAAAAATCGATAACCGTGAGATATCGGAATTTTCATCACCAAGAAAAACCATTAAAAAACCAAAAACAGTTAATGATATAGATGAAGCTGCACAAGAATCAAATTTTATTTTTTTATTATTAGATAGCCATTTTTGTTTCTGAGTTGTGTTCATTTACAGGCTCAATTTTTTTCCGTTTCTCCTTTTTGATTTTATATGGGGTTTCAAGTTGTTTTTGACTTATTTCGACGTAAATCACAACAACACACTTTTTTAATAAAGCAAACAAGTGTTAAGAGGTATATGTACGTGTAAACTACAATTACAAAAAATTGATATGAAACCCATGAAACCACCAACAAAAATGTAAAGCTAGCTTCTGTACTAAAACATGGTGTCATTCGTCAAAATAATTTATCGTTTTGTTTAATAGATCAAGAAATGTAAATATTCCCGTTATTTTTTATAAAATTATAAGAGAAATAAATTTTTTTCTAAATAGTATAGTTTATTATTTTGTAGAAAAACAAAATTTCGAAAATTTTAGTAATGTTTCAGAAACAACCGTTATTAATAATAGGTACCATTTTCCTTAATAAGGTAGAAATAAAATTAAACTATTTCCACGATTTACAAAGGCCTACAAAAAAATTATAGGTATTTTCCGCTATCCTATAAAATTTATATTTTCTGACTCAATTTCAAAAGGTTGAAGGAATTCCAAAACACCTTTTATGGCATAATAATTATTTTCAATTCTACATACTATCTTTAGCTGCTTTTAAAAACGTTTTAAGAAAGTCCAATCAGACCAATTTAATCCCTAAACTATTCCACACTTTTAAAATTTAATTACCTAAAAATATTAAAAACTATTTAAAATAACTTGTTTAGCAGACTGTACAATAGCTATCTTAGTCACACGTAGCGCGTTCTCTGTCTGGGCGTCGAACACCTCTAGAAATTTGATGAACTGTAGTTTGGATCATAGTTTTCTTTCATTTACTTTTAACCATAATGTCATACCTAGCTGAATTTTTAGTCTTTTTAAACTTTTGACCGTAACGGGTCATATTTTTAATATATGTCATCTGCAGCAGAAAGACCTACATGTTTTACATTTAAAAGTAATTAATTATCCTTTCTACAAACTCGGCTGTATTTTTACTGAAATATATTTATTCACAATTCACGTAGTGGTTTGGTTTTTGGTTTGGTAATTTGATGTCATAATTCTCATTATTGTCAGATTTTGACATTGGCAGCTTTGATCAAGACAAGAGAGTCCTTGAACGAAAAATCGTAGTTCGGGTTTTAGTTTTAAAGCACAAAGAGATTAACAAATCTGATGTACAGTGTTATTCGAACGTTGATTTTCGATCACACAGGTCATATATCGGACGGTTTCGGCGAAGACAGAACAATATAATAATATTAATCTCTTTTATGGTCTTGGCATTGGCTTAATCGGAAAACGGTTAATAAATAATAGTAAATAGTGTAGAATTCATAATTGCGCAATGTCATCAAATTAATTTCGAATCGATCATGTTGAAACAAATCTTAGGTAAGTAAGTCATTTAAAAGTTGTAATTCTGCATACGGACTTTAATTATATTTGAATACGACCCTGATTAGTCAACCATTTAAGCCACGCCTAGTGGGGTAATTTTTAATAAAACTAATAGCGTTTTCGACTGGCCACACTCAGTTCACACTCGTGAAGTGCGAGTTTTCGTTGTTCAGCACTGGTTCAATTTATTGACGTCATACTAACTTATTCCAACCGAACACGTAGTTGACCACCCAGTGCATTGTACTGTCAAAGTATTGTATTTGACAGCTATCATCTGAGAGATAAGTAGAAGTAGTACCTTCCAAATTCCAAACAAGATCCAAGACAAGCTTTCATTTTAAACATTTATTTAATATTGTCTATAGAATATTTTATCAACAGATTAACATAAACCTACTTATGTTTAAGTTCTTAAGATGTCAACATATACTATGCATATACAAGAATATTTATGATACCTACCTGGGAGTCATCCAGGTGCGACCCCATCAATTCAATGTAATCTTTTATTATTGGTAGTTTAGTTTTATTAAACTTGGCCTTAATTAAATCTTCTTTATCTAAATCTGATGAAGAAAATTCCAATATTTCTTTATAAATTCTTAAAAAATTTACATATTTTAGAAACAACTCTTTATTTGCCATCGCCATATTTGTTACGACTGAACTGAAACTGAAAACCTGTCTCTACACTCAGTTCACAAAAGTGCGCACCGGTTCACTTTTTTGAGTTCAACTAAGTCCAACCGAAAATTCAAAAACTGACCCGGTTTGCACTGCTCTTACGAGTCAAAAACAAATTTTGCACCGAGTGTTAAAAAGTGCGCACCAGTTTCACCAGTCGAAAACGCTATTATCATATGCAAAACAATTGCCTCATGGCATCTCCATTGGTATTATACCTTCATGTGATCCAACCATTTAAATTTTTGGTACCATATTACGTCATGGGCAAATTTCATCAACTAAGTATGATCAGGGTTGCCAGACGTCCCGCCATAGGAAGGACAGCCCCGCTTTTTCCTAATCTGTCCCGCCCTTTTTTTTAATAATTCCAAGTCCCGCTTTTACGTAAATTGTCCCGGTTTTTCCGCCTTTTCCACTCTCTCGCAGAAGTCGCAGAAAATGCAAAACTTTTCCGGCCGTATTATTTGCCACATTTTTCCGGCCTCTCAAGCATTGTAGGTCAAACATTTGATGTTGTTTCGTGGTCGAGGTCATTTTGTTCGGTGAATTACCGCGTAGAAATGTCTGTATTTTACCATTGTACCAGTGCGAGTCAAATTCTATCCCGTTGCATTTAACCGTTAGAAGTGAGAAGCTTTTGGCAAGTTCAATAAAACAATTTTACAATAATAACGCTAATTTTACGATAATTTTTGTAAAGCTAAAATGGCTTTAGGATCGGATTCTTCCATTATGTCTGACGAAATAGACTGGTTAGGGCCTTTAGGAGGTGAAAACTGTGGAGTCTACGAAGATATAGTGGATTGTTTAAATCAAAATGCAGAGGAAAGTGCGCCGTTTGTGCGCCGTGTTTGTGGACATTTACGAAAATTCGGTAAGGTTTAATTATTTTAAATATCCCACCTGACTAAATTTTTAAATAAAAAATAAACGGTTGACTAAGGATGTCACAAAAAAAAGAAAAGAGAGAGCTAGGTATGCATAAAACAACCTGTTTTATTAAGTATCACTTAGGTATATTATTATCATTTTTAGATTTTGGTTGAATTCCTAACAAAATTAAGGTCCGTATTTAAAAACAGAACTTACCTGAGTCGGACTTGGGTAAGTCGTCCTTGAACTAAAATCGAAGTTCGGTTACAACGTTTCTAAAGTTCTAGGTGGTTCTGGTGTTAAACTGGAATTAAGAGATGGATATTAGCTAATGTGTAACCGTTATGTACATTTACAGATTTGTTACTACCCATCTTTAAATTCACGCGATATAACCTAACTTCGATTTTTGTTCAAGGACGACGACTTACCCAAGTCCGACTCATGGAGGTATAATACTAATGGAGATGCCATGACGCAATTGTTTTGCATCTGATACTTTTTATTAAAAATGACCCCACTGGGTGTGGCTTAAATGGTTGACTAAGCAGGGTCGTATTCAAATATAATTAAAGTCCGTATGCAGAATTACAACTTTTAAATGACTTACTTACCTAAGATTTGTTTCAACATGATCGATTCGAAATTAATTTGATGACATTGCGCAATTATGACTTCTACACTATTTGCTATTATTTATTAACCGTTTTCCGACCAAGCCAATGCCAAGACCATAAAAGAGATTAATATTATTATATTGTTCTGTCTTCGCCGAAACCGTCCGATATATGACCTGTGTGATCGAAAATCAACGTTCGAATAACACTGTGCATCAGATTTGTTAATCTCTTTGTGCTTTAAAACTAAAACCCGAACTACGATTTTTCGTTCAAGGACTCTCTTGTCTTGATCAAAGCTGCCAATGTCAAAATCTGACAATGAGGAGAATTTTGACATCAAATTACCAAACCAAAAACCAAACCACTACGTGAATTGTGAATAAATATATTTCAGTAAAAATACAGCCGAGTTTGTAGAAAGGACAATTAAATACTTTTAAATGTAAAACATGTAGGTCTTTCTGCAGCAAATGACATACATTAAAAATATGACCCGCTACAGTCAAAAGTTTAAAAAGTCCAAAAATTTAGCTAGGTATGACTTTATGGTTAAAAGTAGATAGAAGAAAATCATGATCGAAACTACTCTGTCAAAACCAATCGGAACTAAAAAGACTCAGATAATAGTTGCTGGTTTTATTTATGTTTGAAATAATTAATTATATAGGGTAGGTACATATATTACTAAAATTGCAAGCAAGTACTTACTAAAGATTTCTATAATTGTTACCTACGTATAATAAACAACAATATTACAGATGCACAGCATACAACTATACAAATGGAATTATAGAGATAATTTATTTTAAAAATAGGCTTTTAGTTGCGATTTGTGATTACAAAAAGAAAACTTTAACCACTTTTTCTGATCAGTAATGTTAGTGTTATAGTGAAAAAGTTTCTAGAAACTGGTGTTTTTAATCCTAATAAAGCATTGTGAATTTCCAAGGAAAGTGCATGATGAAAATTGTTTTGACCAAAATTTTGAATGTCATGCCATTTAAAAAGAAACCCTGTGGCTGTGGATAACATTTGACTCAAAATCTTATCCTAAAAATAACTGTTTGGTTGTATTGGAGGAATAATTTCTTCATTGGTACTTTTTTAGGGTGCAAGGATGACTTGACATTACTAAATTTAAACCTTTGTTATAAGTTGTCTTTTTGCTATAATTTCTGATACACCTGTATTTTACATACTTGAAAAATATAAAATTGTTCAAGTGGGAAGTTTATATACAAGGTGTCTCATTGAAAAAGGGATACAGAACAACTGAAGAGTCTGATTAAAAATAAGACTATGCTTAGAATGCGAATATTCTTCATTTTAATTTTGAAGTTTCTTATAAGTTCCCAATAATTGTACCTATATGATTTACTTAATATATAATTATAGTTCAAATAAGTGTAACGTATCTTATGAAACCAAAAACTTTTGCCAAATTTGGTAAAATTATAGGTAACTCTTTAGTTTTTCTGTGTCTTATTCTTAATAAGACGCTACAAAAAAAATTTTATTATTTAAAAAAATATTTATTGGCCTTTAAACAACACTATTTTGTAGTTTTAATGTCTTATGCTAGCAGCTTTATTAGCTTTAGTTTTAGTGAGATATGTTAGTCGGATACTAACATATTTATCAACTATGCACTCGATTAATAATATTCTATGATTATCCAACACAAACTGGTCCAAACTGTGCTGCATAATATTCGAAAAGACATTAGAATTTATGAATTCTTTTAAAACTAATGTGCTGATGATATCAACTGATATTTTTTTCTTAGAGTCTTTCATAATTTTTAATATTTTTTCACATTTTAAACAAATGTTTATTACATCTTCGATGGATATTGCAAACCGTTTTTATTCTTTATATCAATGAATGAAAATGGAAACAAATCTGTAGTTTTACTTATTAAAGCATCTAGATATTGTTCACAAATGATTTTCTTTTTTAAATTATAAACAACATATCCAGAAATGTAAGTGATTATATATTTAGAAAAGGAGGAGACTGGATCTGGTAAATAATCATGATCATTTTCAATAACATTCACTTTCTCAAAATCGTCAATATTATCAGACATTGCATATTCCTTTGAAGTAACATTTAACTGGCTTGTTATATTGCACTTTAAAATAGTTAATTCCTCCAAAGGAGTACAATTTCCACGGAAAATATCTCTTAATCTCTTAATTCAACATGAACTGAATTTTTTTATATGCAGACTGAAATTGCCTGACTGTAGGATTATTGTTAAAAGCTCCATGAGAGCGTATTGAATAAAAAAATAATTCTTAATTGTCTTGTAAAATTTTGAACAAAGGCAAAAATTTTAAAAACTTATTGCAATTAAATTATTGTATAGTAATTTTAGGCTTGCAATGCATATTTTTAAACCTAGAAAGCCAATGGATCTATCAGTTTCTAATAGAAGTTTATCATCAGTATGTGTTCTTAAAGAACTAATATATTTATCGACAGAGTCAAGAAAAATACATGTATTATTGTAATTATTTTCAGATAGAGGTTTCTTATAATTGAATTGCAAAAGATTTCGTGAATTCAGGATGTTAAACAGAATGTTCATTTTTTTAATAAAATTAATTGTCGCCCCAGCATTTTCAAAATCTTGAATATGTAGAATGTTTGCACAAAAATCTAAGGCAGTTGCGACGCTTTCGCTAAATAGTTGGATTGCAAGACGAACTTTCATTTTTTGTTTTTTAAAAGCTATATGTTACGAGTTTAGCTTATTGGCTAAGTGGAAAGATTCATTTTCCTGTAATTCGTGAAGTTGTTTGAAATACTTCCACTCAACAATTTTATTTTCTTCATTTACAAATGAATACTTTTCTGCTAAAGTATTTTTTATTAACTTTAGCATATGTGGCGAATCTAAAAATATAACAATTTCTTCATTATTTGATGGATGCTTGAAACTAGTTTTTAAAGTTGCATGATGTAAATTACAGCCCAAGAGTTTGGCCATTGTTAGATTTTTAGAAGCACCATCAAATGTTAAACTTACAACAATAACACCTACTTCATAACATTTATTTAATCATTCTAATACCAGCCCCTTTTTCTGTTCACCTGTCATACTTGAAATTAAAAAAATATCCTACTGGAATTTTCGAGCTTCCATTTACACAATTTAATAAGAAAACAAAAGCATTGTTTGCAAACGTAGTTTCATTTGCACCCGTTCCTACAACTACACAACCATAACTTCTACGTTCGCTTCCAACAAACTCCT
Organism: Psylliodes chrysocephalus; assembly: GCA_927349885.1. Taxonomy (NCBI): domain Eukaryota; kingdom Metazoa; phylum Arthropoda; class Insecta; order Coleoptera; family Chrysomelidae; genus Psylliodes; species Psylliodes chrysocephalus. Next base: position 2,456,301 of record OV651818.1, read on the forward strand.
CATGTTGACGAATGGCCATTTAATCCATAATAAGTGCACAAATTATTTTTTCATTGGAAGAATTTGATTTAATCTGTAGGGCATTGAGAGCCTCCCTTGTGAATCCAGGCTCACCTTTTATACTTTGATACCATCGACTGATTGTACGGACATGTGTTAAGCAAGTGTCAAATGTTCTTCTTACATAGTTATAAGCAGCAGGTGAGTAATAGTGAATAGTTAAGGAAAACACTTTTAGCACTTTTGAATACTTCTTAGGCAATGGTAGGTTAGACTTTTTTTTTAATTGCCTGCTACAAATCTCGATGGGACCCCCAAGTTTTGACATTATATCTAACTTATCTTCCTGTATCAATCGTTTTTTATTTAAATCATTTTATATATTTTTTAAGTTGGCAATTTTATTCACTTTTCGAGAAAGTTGTCGTCTTAGCAATTTTAATTTTTGCTTTCTTTTTGCACTTGTTGCCCAGACAGAGGAGAGTGTATGTAATATTTTTTGTTTCTTTGGCGTCAGCGGTTCTTCATACGGAATATTTAGAGAAGAAGTAGAGGGTACAGGTAATTCGATCTGACTGGTTTGATTTGCTGGTTTAATAAAAATATTTGATAGGATCCTGATTTTTGAAGGAGGAGGTGTAGGTATGGATGGGTTAGTCTGGAACAAGATTTGGTATGTTATAAAGCCTTAAATATAGATCTATAATACAAAAACTACTAGTTTAAGTTCCAAAACTACTAATTTTTAAATATCATTAACTTCGTAATATGTTTTAAATTATATTTATTGTGTATTGTGAACAAAGTCGGCAGGTTTTTAAATTAAGGAACATCAATTTAATGTTTGTTTATTTAATATTAATAATAATTGTAATGTGGTACATGAGCGGGCATATTATTTTATATCATGAGGATGAGGAGGTACATAGCGGTGAGTGATGGCCACTAATCTAATTAAATAATAAAAATACATCACCAGTATTTATTATTAAAAAGTATATTCATTATCAAAACAGTATAATAATAGGAAATTAGGATCTATTAAAAAATGCTTTTAAATACTTCAAATTTTATTCTAAATTGTGTTACCTAAAATGTTAGTCATTTAAGTGTAATTGTAAGTTGGTTTTTAAGTTTAATTATAGTTGGTTTTTAAGTTTAATTATAAAGTTAGTTATTTATGTTTTATTATAGTTATCTAAGTTTTAATATATTTATTTGTCTTTATTATGTTCTTTATTAAGTTAGTTATTTAAGTTTTATTGTAAATAAAGTGTGTACTAACTAAACATTAATTTATTATCGGAACAGCATTCTTCTTCAATCTGACCCTAAACTCACTCTTATCAAAAAATTCTTCTTTGAAGTAAATAGAGCACAACATGCTATTCGGTTTAGGCTTAAATTGGTCTTTTCCCACAAATTTATACCAAATTTTGAGATATTGTGGGTCTTTTGGAAACCTATAATAAAAGAAAGTTAAGCATTCTAAAAAAAATTCTAAGTACACTCCTTATACTTACTTATGATAACTTAAATTATATATTTTCTTACGCTCTTTCACTGAAGAGTGTTTACAATTAATTTTGGCAATGATTTTTATTAAGATAGAAATAACGTCGAAATATTTAAATTTGAACAAAGTTCTGACAGCTCTTTGACAACTATGACATGACCACTAAGAGAGGGGGAAGGGGTGTCGTTTTTTTTTGGCATGTCATCTCCATAGTATTCAACCTCATTGGTTCGACTTAGCTCAGTTTTGTTTATAAATACAGACGTGAGCGTGGCTCTAAAAAATTTGTGGCCCTTTTTCTGAAACGAGAGTGTCCCGCTTTTTAATTACAAAGATCTGGCAACCCTGAGTATGATACCTCTGTAATTTTATCCATATTGAATAATGAGAAGAGAATTGCTGTATAACCCTTAAGCTTATCGATTTTATAGTGTATATTTTCCATATCTCTTTAGCCGCTTAACCTCTAATAACGATAATAAATCAACGTCATTAGGTATAAAATATATTTTCATATCTATTTGATTCGAGTTCCATTACTTTTAGGTTTTATGGGGCCATATAAATTTATATGAACAATTTTACTGCAGAGCGTAATTCTTGTAACATGTATGAGAAATAAAAAATAATTTTATGTTTGGTGTTTTAGTATTTAGTAAATGTTAGTGGAATTTCTATTAGGAAATTGTAATACATTAAAATAATGACCCTTGTCAGAAATTTATGGAGTAGGGTCGTTTGAAATATAAATTTTCCTAACGGCTTTTAGGAAATTTGATTTTTATTTATAAATGATACGAACGGAAATAAAAATTAGCACGTACTTTAAAAAATGATGTGCTGAATGTAATAGTTTGAAAGATTAATATCGTTAATTAATTAATGGGTGACCTAAAATTAATTTTTATTTACATAAAAATCCAGAATCTGGCGAGTTTCAAACTCATAACTTTTGGTCCAAAATTTCAGACTCTAACTACAGTCTTTTAATATTTTTATCAAGGTCGTATTGGCTCCGTGCGAAGTCATGGAAAGGGAAGCAAAAGCGATACTAGCGCTAGCTGCGGAAATTTCGCGCATTTTAGGGCGGTATTTTGTAATTTTGGCATATCAAATACACGTATACATTTTAGTTTTTTCTCAAAAAAGTAGGTCAAAACAATACAATAAGCAACCGGAGTTGCTGTGTTGAAAGTTGTACAAATACTAGCAAAAAAAAAACAGTGAAACTTATATAAAAAATTTCAGTAGCAAAGTGCAGATTAAATCAAACAAATAAATGGATAGGTGTACAATAAGAAAAATTACCTTTATTTTTGTAATATTAACAGTAATGCTGGAAATAGTATACATTAGAAACTTGAAAGGTTCTAAATTAATAATAAATTATCATTTTACGATGTTCTTTAATATCCCTTTATTCTTAAATGTTCATTCAGCAAGGACTAGATTTCAAGATTTCTGCCTTTGATTATTATATGTGGCTGGAATGCAATTTTGTGACTTACTGATGGAAAACCAGTTTTAATAATTTATTCCATGTTTTCTTTCGAACAAAAATGAAAATATAAATAACGATCCTTTTTTATACATTTTAACTTCACGCTATTATTAAATGGTATTTTTTTATTTCGACAGAATAGGCTAATTCTTCAATGACAACTTATTACACTTAGGCAACATTTCATACATTTTCCAGTAAATAGTGTTGCCTGCCTATATTTTATTATTGATTTTCATTGATTATACATAATTTTTACCTGTTTTACAAATCCATATACTTTTATTAAAACTAACATAATAATATGGTATATTTAATATGGCTTAAGTGAAACCATATCTTTAATATAATTTAAAAGAATATGAGCGCCAATTATTTATTTTATCTTCCCGGATAGCGTATTCATAGACAGAACTTACTATTAGGCATTCCAACGACCTGTCCAAATGGCTACCAGTGGGTAATGACAGTTTAGATATGGCAACCCTGTTGTCATGTTGTCATTAATAGGGTCAATGATACATATTATAATGAAACACGAAATCCCAAGAATATCAAGTTAATGATAAAAAGTCTTCAAAGAAATAAATTTAAAAAGTTTCATCTAAGTATTTAGACTACACCCTGTATAGTGATAAATTTGACAAGATCAAAAGTAACTAAATGTAGTGAGACAGTGTTACCACACGAAAATTATAATTTTTAAAATGTAAATTTGTAAAAAAATTACAACACGGATTTCAAAATAACTTATTAATTAATGAACAATAAATTATCATCGAAATTATGAAATAAGCCGTTTAAATAAACTCACCTTTAAAAATCCAATAATCTAATTTTAAAGATGTAACTAAACTGTCAAAATTTTAATTGGCTAATTCCTTTTTCATCCAACTTGATTCAAAAATCCAAATCAGAATTTGTTGATGAAACAAAAGGGAGTGCTAGAAAAGTAACGAAGGAGGAAGGACACGAAAATTTTTTCCTCCTAATTTCTTCTCCAAACTCCTTTTTTCCTAAAAAAATAAAAAGACAAATATTAAATCTTCAATATTTATGTATAAGTAATTAACTAGTTTATAAATATCAAAGGTAACATTAAATTCAACTTACCCACGCAATATCACGTAAAACTGCTCGAAGACGAGTCCCCAGGAAGCCATCATTGCCGCTGTATGCACCGGCATACCACAAGAAAGACCCCCAGTTACACGGGTATTTGATATCCTTCTGTTATGGACGCTGAAAAGAAATAAGTTTAATACTTGGACATCTCATATTTCACAGTGCTATACAGGTATTTTAATTAAAAACTATCATTAGTGACCAATTAAAAAAAGTACTTACCATAATTGAGTACTTAAGTAATCGTAAAGACGATAAATCTTTCTATTTTTTTGTACAAAATAACATCACAATGTTGTTTAGAAATTCTGATTTAATTAGGTTATAATTTCACATAAGCCATCTCTTGTCGGTCTTGAGAAATTACCACATAGCCGGTTAAAAGAGATCTACTTACGTATTTAAAAGCGCCGTACGGTGGGTAGAACATTAAACTCGATAGGTAACTGTATTTTTATAGTATAATGCGCCATTTTCGATCCAAGAATCGATCGTTAAATGACGAATTATTTTATTATTTTTGTTTCTATGTTAATTTTTACATTTATGTAACAATATTCTGTTTCTTTTTCACACATTAGTTACAAAGAATCTTTGAACTTGCACTAAACCCTGATATCAATTATTTTAAATAAAACTACAAGTTATACACAGAGTCTTAAACTTTTACTTATTTTTATTTCAATACAAGAGCTGACAATATACGAGGTACAGAAGTAAGTGTCTTAAATACATAGATGAAAATTTTTAAACCCATTAGCTAAAAGAATTGAGTCATAACTTTTTATTAATTGTATCAGATAACAGTTCAGCCGAAGCATTAAGTATTTGTATGGAGGAGGATGATTTGTGATTTAAATTATTTAAAGCTCATTACGATTATAACATCCCAACGTAGTGCTATATATTACAATATCGTTTCCCCCATTACAATATATAGTTATATAGATTGCTCAAAGCTGGTCGTCTACGAGCGGCCATATTGCCTGGCAAATATTTATTAATTTGAATCGGTTTAGAAAAAAATGTGTTTTAAAACTAATTTTTAGCCTTTAGACATTAAAAAAAAAATTGCTTACATTTTTACTTCAAGGCATAAGCTTATGTTTATTTTGAAAAATATGGATGATTAATCTATGTAACTATATATTTCATTGACCTTGTCAAATCACCAGGCCTACAGGGTTGCCATAATTTTGCTATATCATAACCCGTCAAAACCCACAGGTAGCCATTCAGTTTGGAATGCCTAATTGACTGAAATATTTTAAGAGCAAACTCTCTTCTCTCTAGTAGCGTTTTCGACTGGTGAAACTGGTGCTCACTTTTTAACATTCGGTGCAAAATTTGTTTTCGACTCGTAAGAGCAGTGCGAACCGGGTCAGTTTCTGAATTTTCGGTTGGACTCAGTTGAACTCAAAAAAGTGAACCGGTGCACACTTTTGTGAACTGAGTGTAGAGACAGGTTTTCAGTTTCAGTTCAGTCGTAACAAATAAGGCGATGGCAAATAAAGAGTTGTTTTTAAAATATGTAAATTTTTTAGAATTTATAAAGAAATATAGGAATTTTCTTCATCAGATTTAGATAAAGAAGATTTAATTAAGGCCAAGTTTAATAAAACTGAACTACCAATAATAAAAGATTACATTGAATTGATGGGGTCGCACCTGGATGACTCCCAGGTAGGTATCATAAATATTCTTGTAATTCCTGTATATGCATAATATACGTTGACATAAGTAGGTTTATGTTAATCTGTTGATAAAATATTCTATAGACAATATTAAATAAATGTTTAAAATGAAAGCTTGTCTTGGATATTGTTTGAAATTTGGAAGGCACTACTTCTACTTATCACTCAGATGATAGCTGTCAAATACAATACTTTGACAGTACAATGCACTGGGTGGTCAACTGCGTGTTGGGTTGGAATAAGTTAGTATGACGTCAATAAATTGAACCAGTGCTGAGCAACGAAAACTCGCACTTCACGAGTGTGAACTGAGTGTGGCCAGTCGAAAACGCTATAAGTAGGGTTCAAACAGTTATTCGTAGATGGGGCAGCCTGCTTTTTATTTCTAATTTAATTAATAATAAATAATTCTTCAAAATGTATTATGATTAAAACACACCACTACATTATTGTATTTATTTAACTATTAAATAAATTAAATGCTTTTCCTTTTTTTATAAAAAAAAATACAAGTAAAAAAAATAAATTATTGTATTCAAATTTGCCGCAGTTTCCCTGTCAAATCTTTTCAACATATGACTTGACAGACAGTCAACACTCATATATTTGTAATAAACTTCAACAACTAAAATGTCGTTAGATCTTTTAATAATAATCACTCAGCTTTATTATAATCTATCAATGACAATAATTCATAAAGATGTTATTTAACATCATGGTAAGTACTATCTTTATAAATATTAAAACTAAATATAACCTATCTATTAAAATGTCTTATTAGATTTAAGAATACTTATTTAAATTCTTTTTCTTTGTCTTATGGATATGATCTATCATTAATTAAAGTTTAATTTTAGGTACCTTGATCGAAGAACTAACTTCACTGCGATACTGGATTGATGTCACTATTTTGCACACAAGACTTGAGAAATTTCATCACACTGGAGTCCTTGTTGATACACACATACAGGAATCTGGAACATTCGTCATTTTTCTTTGGGACCTTATATTTTCTTGCTTATATACTGTTATAAATTGTAAGTATCGTTAGTGTTTATTATCTGTTTCACCGTTTTTTTTTTTAAGAATTTCTGATTTTCTATTTCTCTCTAAGATGGTTGGAATTGTTTTTCCTTTTGAGTATTTTAACTAGTTATCGGTACAAGTGTTTTTGACCAACTCCTCGCTTTTGCCGGCAAAATCAGTTTTATAAATCTTACAACTAGATAGAATTTTTGGAAAATTGTTCTAGAAATATACAGGTTAAATCAAAATCTTCTTAAATTTTTTTATTCACTCACTGTTTTCCTATTGTATGTCTCTAAAAGAGCTTTATTTTTAAAGTCTTTTGGTATTTTTCTTTCATCATAAAGTCCATTATTAAGATTGTTATTTACAAATGAAATTCAACATTTTTCGTTACTATAAAATGCCTTTAACTTGATTTATATTAATGAAAACTATGTAATTATTATGCCAAATCATGTTTCTAGTTTATTTTATGTTTTTAGTTAAGCTTAGGAGTAGATAATAGTAATTTATGCAACAAGTGCCTAAAGTGGTACTTTTTTTCACGAATGGAAAAGTTGACCGCATGAGCCGCCAGGCGAATGCGGCAATTCCATGAGTGAAAAAAAGACACTTTATGCATATGTTGCATACAATATTTTTTCTACAGCCCTATACAAATAATAAAATAAAAATAGATATTTGGAATATTTTAATTAAATTCCTTTAGTAAATTACAACTATAATAACGAATGCAAAATGATTATTGAATTGGACAAATAATATTAAGAAAAATAACAAGTAAATTATGTATTTTTGTTTCTTTCATTTCGCAATGTGGATATTGAAAACACAATTATTGTTTGGTTGACTAATATGAATTTTTGATGCAGTCACGTTTGTTTCTGTCTGATTCATGGATAAAGCATCATTTAAATTGTGCATGAATATTTGGAACAGTCAAATTTGTCTTTGCTTGATTCTCATATGATATTGAAGGTTGGTTAAAAAAACTGCTGTTGTTAGGTCCTTGTAAAATTCGTGAAGCACAGTTCATTTTTGAATTGAGAGAATTGTTCACATACCCTTCGGCTACAGCAGTAGATTTCCATCATCCATGTTGCTTTAATTGAAGAATGTCTCCACCTGAATCAACTAGAAGCGATGCCGAAGTACGTCGAAACGTATGACCTGTATATTCTTCTGGATGCGGTAAACTTAAATATTGTGCAATTAGCGATGGAATTTTCGAAAAAGTGTTTATACCAACTACTTGTTTCGTACATTTTCCATTTCTATATGATAGAAAGAAATGGTTGGTGGTTGCATTCTTCGGTCTCAGATTAGCATAATTTTGATAAAAATGTATTAAATTAATGTTTTTACTGGTTTCTCCAATTACCGTAAAACGCCGACTTGTATGCGTTTTTGAATCTGGAATCGTGATGAGTAGAAATTGTCCCTTATTTTCAATGTCATCAATTTTCATTTTATACAACTCTTCTCGTCGACAACCTCCAGCTATTCCCAGTATTAATGTAACCTACGAATTTTTAAAAAATAAAGTAAGTAAAAACAAATTAAATATTTTAAACTTTTACCTTGAACATTAAATATTTGTCGTCTGGAGCAATCAATAAAAACTTGTTAATCTCCTCCCTTGAAAATGTATTGGATTTCTTGGGTTTGTACCCAACCGATTTTCGTTTCAGAAATGCTATTAGTTTAGCATATTTATTTATGTCTACGTTATCATTAATAATTAAGGTTGCTTTTAGTTTAGAATAGCTGGACCATAATGTAGAAGACTTGAATTTTCTAGACTTTTCTTCAAAAAACGCTAATAGCACCCGCTCTGTAAAGCTATGAATATTATTCTGGTTCCGCCATTTCATAAAAGTGTCATATTCTTTTAAATAATTTTCTTTGGATTTCTCCGGCAGCAAATTTAGTGAGGCCACATTAGCTTTTTCTACGATTTCTTCCGGTGTACATATTTCAAACTCGGAATCTTCACTATCCATCATAATAAAAATATTAAGAACTACTAAATTAAATCACCTCGAATTATTGATACTATAATAATTAAATCTGTTAACGTCAAATCAGTTACAGTTCATGTGCTGTCAAAGGTGACTTGATTTTTTTCCGGTAAAGGTGTGGACGAATTGCACTAATCACTGTATTAGCTTATGGAAAGCGTGAAATAAAGTTAACGGTATGGCACTTTATTTCACGCTTTTTTACTTTTTTTCACTCTAACCATAAACAGCCGTTTTTAACGTTAAAAAGCGGTGAAATGCAAGGTACTTTAAAGGTAGGGCGTAGAAAAAAGCATTTTATTTTATAATTTCCCCTTAATTTAGTTTTAAGGTTATGTCATTATTTGGAAATTTATTTAATTTGTTTAATTACAACAATGGTGTATTAGTTATCATATCAGTTTTGTGTCTGGCTTAATACCTTTATATTTCATGTACAATTTTAATAATTATATTTGTCTTTTTTTTAGAATTCTGTTAGAGTAAATTTATTATGGGAAATCCATGTTATTTTTGTCTTGTAAAATTTCTCTATTATTTTTATGTTTGCCTTAAATTTAATTATTCAAATATGTTGTCTGATAACATATAGTTAGTTCTGTACTAAATATTTGTTTTATTTATCAAAATTATCAATAATATTATGGTTTCGCTGTTTCAATTTTTAATTCCACGTAAAATTTTATGTTTCATTTTTTTACCTCTCAGAATATTGCTTGCCAGTATTAATATCATTACAATATATACTATTTAATTACGAATTATATTAAAAATTGTATTTGTCAGTATACGCAGAAATAGTCCATTAGTACCAAAACGAACTGGCGCTGCTGTCGCGCACGGAACGAATACTCTTCTTACATCAAACAGAAATTAGATCTATACGTACATAAGTTTAAATGGGTAGTCAGCGTTGAACAACAAGACCGTATTAAAGGCAATAAACTCTAGTATAAATGGTCATAATAATCTTCAAAATTTCAAATATCTCCAAACAAAAATTAATTGGCCATATTTTTATTCCAAATAGGTAGATTAGATTTTTGGTAAAAAGGAAGTTTATTGACAAAACAAATACTTGCGATAGAAATTTCGAGACGGGAAGACGTAATTTCCTCGGTTTTAAAAAAAATTATAAAATTTTACCAGAGAAACAGAGAAAAGAGTCACCTAAGTAACAAATACAGGGTGTTTCATTGGAAAAGGGTCGAACTTTAACTGTAGATGGAGATCATTTTGGTGTTTTCAAAAATCTATGTTTAATGTGTCTTCTTCACTTTAAAACCGAGATATAGGGTGTTTTATAAATGTATTCTATTTCTTTCGAAACTCATAACTTCCGAGTTACCCTGTACATTATTTTGAAATTTGGTACACGTAATAACCATTACCTAGAAATTCCATCGAAAGCATCTCCAAAAAGATAGTGCAGGTCCGACTTAACAAAAAATTTCAAAACTCGTCTTTTCTGAAAACAACACCCTCTATATAGATTTTTTAAAATTGCTCTTATTAATTGGAAAGAGTATAAAAAATCGAATCTACTTATTTCCTTTTTATTTTTCCGCAGACAATTTTACTACCAAATATTTACTGTCAAAGTTATAATTTATGCACATTTTGGGGGTTAACAATGGTATCGGAGAGGTTTTTTTTATTTTTTAGTTTGAAATTAAATTTATTTAATGCATCTAGAGAAGCATCCTAGAAATTCAATTTAGTTCATATGTTTACGAGTACAGACTACTAAAAAATGTGATTACAGTGCCGTACTTAGGACATACTCATTCAATATGTTTCGAATACCCTGTATAAGGATATGTATCTGGAAACTGTGCACTTTTACATTTAGAATAACAAGAGTTTTTTTTTTGTGTGTGGTTGTTGGCATTGGATGGATTCCATTTGCCACAGATGCGTAGTAGAAAAAGAAAAAGGTAATAAAATAATAAAATTTGGAGATATAGGTCTAATTTAATTGAACGTAAAAAATTAACCAATAAGTCGAAGATGTCTTTATTGTCATTGCTTAATTTAAATTAATGGGGGTGGAGCAATTTTTATTTCTTATAGCTTCTAGTAATTCGGTACTTTTTTGGTGGTGATATTTGCATGAAAAAAAGATTTGGTTTAAATCAGCAGTAGAATTATTGTCGCAAGAACAAACGTCAGTATTTAAGATACCTATTCTATGTAGGTGAGCTGGACATTTTCCGTGATTTAACTTAAGGCGTTTGATAGTTACAGAATAAGCTCTATTTACATTAAATTCGCTAATGTGCGAGATTTTTTTAGGTAAGGTGGGATGTATATAAGTATAATGATTATTGGACCTATCTACGAATTTTTCCCAGTCTGATTCCCACATTTTATGGGCCTGATTTTTTCCAACATTTATCGAATCCATATAATCTATGAAATGATAAGGAGTAATTGAGAGAGCTGTAGCTTCCATTGCCAAGAGACCAACAGTGTTGTTACCTGTAATCCTTGCGTGGCCTTTCACCCATACGAAATGAATTGTACATCTTAAATTATGCAAGTCTTGAAGTAATTTTTTGACGTTACAAATAGTATTTGACATAGCAAAGCTGGAAAAGGATGAACTATTTTTTATAGCCTCTAAAGCAGATCTAGAGTCTGACATTATTAATGCATTGGAGGGATTAAGCATCAACCACTCCAACGCATTTTCTATAGCCATAATCTCAGCGGAGTATACTGTACAAAAGTTGTGGATTTTATTTTTTTTTACATATTTATCGGGGATGAAAACAGCATAACCTGTACCCTCACTAGTTTTTGAACCATCGGTGTAGATCTTTAAGAAATTATTATACCTTGCAAAAGTTGAATTAGGTACAGCTCGGTTAGAATGTTCAATATCAGTGTATTTTGGCAAAATAACAGTTGGCTTAAACAATATTATCGAAAAATAAATTTTAAAAATAGGAAGCTTTTTGGATTCTGTTGTGGATTTAATGCAATCTGGTAAATTAGAATATGCCTCAACAAGAGGAGGATAGTTTTTTTAGACCAATATTTATTTGTTACATTTTCAATATACAACTGAAAAATATTCATGTTCAAAGGATTGACACATTGAAAATATTTCCAACGCATTACTTTTTTATAGGACAAGAAATATCTTCTGAATTCAAGGAGAGGCTCCTGAGCCTCTACTAAAATGGCATTTATTGGAGATGATTTAAGTGCCTCTAAACAAATTCTTATGGAACTGTATTGTATTCTATCAACTTTTTTTAATTGTGTATTTGCTGCTGATCCGTACAGAACAGCTCCATAATCAATGATAGATCTTATGTATGCCCGATAAAAGTGCAGGGAGGTATTAGGATCCGCTCCCCACTTAGTTTTAGTGACACATTTTAACAGGTTTATACCTTTCTCACATTTATTAATAGTGTGTGTAATATGGTCGTTCCAGAGAAGTTTATTATCTAACACAATACCTAGATATTTGTAGGTTCTCTGAATAGGTATATCTATACCACACAAATTAATTTTTCGAGGATTGTTCAATCTGTGTCTGGTAAAGAAGACAACTGCAGATTTGTCAGGGGATATTGTAAAATCGTGTTCACTAAACCAACTTTTTAGGCAATAAACAATATATTTAAGTTCTGTAATGCATTGATTGTAACTATTCTGTACGGTATAAAAACAAAAATCGTCAACGTACTGAATACAGTTGACATGGTTGCTGAAGATATTGTGCAAATCATACGTATAAATATTGAATAAAAGAGGGCTCAGGACCGCCCCTTGAGGTAATCCTTGATTGACCGTTCTAAGCCCGTGTAAAGTATTATTTTGATCTTTAATAAATATTTTTCTATTTCTGAATAAATTTATCACATTGCAAGCTATTGAATTATGAATGTCTAATTAACCTAATTTGTCGACAAGAATGTTTAAGTCAACTGCATCGTAGGCACTCTTAATATCAATGAATAGACATGCTACGTATAAGTTTTTAGAAAATGCACATTGTATGTCAGTAACTTAATGAGACACCGCCTAGATAGTCCCACAACCACGACGTGATCCGTATTGAGCTGTGGGCAGCTTCGAATTATATTCTAAATACCATTCTAACCGAGTTTTAATTAATCTTTCATATGTCTTTGTTATGCACGACATTAGCGAGATAGGTCTGTAAGAAGATATTAAAGTGGGATCTTTTTTTGGTTTTAGTATTAAGGTAATAATGATTTCTTTAAGCTCATCTATTAGTTCGTCAGAATTCCACCATTTATTAAACAAAGCTAATAGTACCTGTTTTGTATTAGAAGTTAAATTTTCAAGCATATTATATGTTATGCTATCTTTTCCCGGTGAGGTACTCCGGTGGGATTGTAAGGCAATATCTAATTCTGCTAAAGAAAAATTGTAGTTAGGAAAATTACTATTAATAGGATTTTTATATGTTGAGGGCTTTTGAATATTAGCCGCAGTAGCAGGTGCAAAGTGATGTAATAATTTGTCAATCATTTCTCCAGTTAAGCTTGAATTTACACTGTTATATTTTTTGTTATTTATTTTCTTAACAAAATTCCAAATCTTAGTTTAGGGAGTGTTTTTATTAAGATTGTTTAAAAATTTTGTCCAGCTATATTTGCATTTGGTTTTAAAAAGAAGTTTAGTTTGTGATTCAATGTTTTTATAATTTAGATAATTTTCCCAGTTCGATAATATTTTATACTGTTGAAAAGCCAATCTTCTTTTTGAAACCATCTGAGAGCAATCATTGTCCCACCATATAGGTTGGGGAGTTTTTATGACAATGGGTTTGTTGATTTTCATGGAATTATTTGCTGCATTAGTAAGTATTGCTAAAAGGTCTTGGAATGTTACTTCATTATTGCTGATATCTATTAATTGATCGTCTACTATTTTTGAAAATATTATCCAATCTGCAGATTTGGTGCTCCATTTCGTATGAGGTAGGATATTTTGAGGTTTGTAATTAGTATTAAACTGAATATATATTGGAAAATGATCAAAGCCCATAAGGTCCTTTGTTGCATCCCATTTGAATTTGGACATAAGGTTTGGCGATGCGAGAGTGAGATCCACTGCTGATTTGTTTTCGTTAGGTCTACTATTTTTGGTTGGAGATCCATCATTTAATACAATAAGATTAGTATCAATAAGTGCTTGAACAAGCCGTTGACCATCAGTTCGATTGATTAAAGAACCCCATAGGGTGTGGTGACAATTAAAGTTGCCACAGAAAAGAGAGTTATTTGGGAATTGCAAAAATAGTTTTTTTCAATCGTCTACACAAACATTTTTATTTGGAGGTTTGTAGACAGAAATAATTGAAAGATTGATTTGTTCTAGATAGATTGCACATGTTTCAATATATTTATTAAAATTTTGTTTTATGGTTAAAATTTTATATTTAAGATTTTTTGAGATTAAGATGGCAACACCTCCGTAACCATCATTTCTAAGTTTTTGTACAGTGTGGTATCCATTGATAATTAAATTTTCGTTTGGTTTTAGCCATAATTCACAAAGAGTTAGAATGTCAAAGCTTTCATTATTTAATAATTTTAGTAAATCAGGTTTCCGTTTATTTATAGAATTAAGGTTCCATTGTAATATTTGTAAATGTCTAGAAGGTACTTGAGTCATCATCGCTAATGCTTATTGAATCAGATTTCTAACAAAGATGAAATTTGTTCTTTAATTTTTTGACCTGTGATTTCGATTAATTGTGGGTTATTGTCAGAGATAGACGCGAAATTGGACATAATAAAATTTAATATGTTTTCTATTAATTTTTCTTTATATTGCATAAAATCATCCCTATATGGGTTTGGTAGTACTGAAGTGGATTTTTTCGTTTGAGATTTATTTTGAGTTTTTGAGGTAGTTGGTGAAGGCGTTGTAGGAGGAGTAGAAGCTTTACGTTTTTTGGAGGGAGTGGGAATATGTGTTTTTGGTTTGTGTAGCATGTATGATTTTTGGAGTTACGTTTTTTGGAGGGAGTGGGAATATGTGTTTTTGGTTTGTGTAGCATGTATGATGGTGGGGTATATTGAGGTTGTGAATTTTGTGCGAGTGGTGGAAAATTTTGTGTGTTGTTGAATATTGCAAATCTATTATTTGTTGTAATCTTTGAATATGACGGATTATTTACTATACTCTCGACCTCTTTAAAAGAGAGGTTGCGAAAAGCCATTTCTTTTTTGATATTATGTTGTTTTTGTTACATTGGACAATTTTTAAATATAGAAGAGTAGTCATTATTCTGACAATAAATACAGAAATTATTAGAGGTTGAGCAATTTGTATTATTATCATGTACTTCAGCACATTTTTGACATTTTTGGGACTTGGACTTGCATAACATTTTGGTATGTCCATATTTCAGGCAACCGTAACATTGAACGACTGGGTGGATGTAAGGTTCAACGACAAACGAAGTCAAATTAATTTTGATTTAATTGGGTATTAAGTTTCCTTTAATAGTTAAAATTATTAATTGCCGATCAACTATTTTTTCGATTCCGTTATTATCTGTGACTTTTCTTTTCATCCTTTGTACTTTGACGATTTCATTATTATCGCATTGTATATTTTAAATTAGAAAATCTTCACTAAAGAACGTATCCACCATTTTAACAAGACCTTTGCGGTGGTTAAAAAAGGTAGGTATGTAAGCTACAAGTTGATTTTTGGTAATAACATCATAACCTATTAAAGTAATAGCTATTTCATAGTTTTTAAAAATACCTTACTCTCAGAGACGTTATATGTATTATATTTTCTTTGAATGTATTATCGGTGATCAAAAAATAACCAATTTTCATCGGAAATAATCTGCCTATATTTTTATTGATATGTTCCACAAACACATAAAAGGGACCGGAATCTCTCTTACTGTAATTGTTAAATAAATCAAATGAATTTATATCTTCTAAAATGCCATTATTATCCTCTATTGGATTATTATTATTATTGGAGATATCAAATACATCAATGTTAGGATTTTCGGGCGGCTCTACGCCGCCCGTTTGATTTATCATAATAGTTCTATACTATGGGCTAATTACGGAAAATAGTAGCAATTTTATAAATATAAATATATTTAGGTGAGAAACACTTTCTAAACTATAAAAAAAAATCTGATGTGTCCAACACATGACTTTCCTATCTAGTTATTATAGGCTTTTTCCGGTTATTTTGTACAACCTATTGCAGCATCTCTATAAATGTTTAGAGGATAAACTAAATATATACATTGTCCACATACATCTACCTCGAAACATTTTTCTATAGATATTCATGGAAAACGAAAATACTGAATAATTAAAATTTCCTACAATTTTTTCATTACGGTCCATTTTAGAAAAATCATGCATAAACAAAAATTATAGAGATCGATATCGCAAACAACTTTTATTTCAAAAACTTTCATAAAAATCAAAATTTTGCACATTTTGTCAAATTTCTCGAATACGGACCATTTCAGGAAATTTTTACATAAAACAAAAATTATAGATAATAATATTAGAAGTAACTTTTATTTGAAGAATTTTCTTCTCCAAACGTAAATAACAGATATATTCCATGAAATATAAAAATGACCACCTATAAAGTACCCCCCCAGATGTTCTGACTCTGCCCAAAATCTAATCAGCTCATTGAACGCTAAAAGAAAGCTTAAGTTTAAAATTTGGTGTTTTTCTGTGTATCGGTTCATGAGTTATGCGTTATACAGACACACACACACACACGCACACGCACACGCACACGCACACGCACACGCACACGCACACGCACACGCACACGCACACGCACACGCACACGCACACGCACACGCACACGCACACGCACACGCACACGCACACGCACACGCACACGCACACGCACACGCACACGCACACGCACACGCACACGCACACGCACACGCACACGCACACGCACACGCACACGCACACGCACACGCACACGCACACGCACACGCACACGCACACGCACACGCACACGCACACGCACACGCACACGCACACGCACACGCACACGCACACGCACACGCACACGCACACGCACACGCACACGCACGCGCACGCGCACGCGCACGCGCACGCGCACGCGCACGCGCACGCGCACGCGCACGCGCACGCGCACGCACACGCACACGCACACGCACACGCACACGCACACGCACACGCACACGCACACGCACACGCACACGCACACGCACACGCACACGCACACGCACACGCACACGCACACGCACACGCACACGCACACGCACACGCACACGCACACGCACACGCACACGCACACGCACACGCACACGCACACGCACACGCACACGCACACGCACACGCACACGCACACGCACACGCACACGCACACGCACACGCACACGCACACGCACACGCACACGCACACGCACACGCACACGCACACGCACACGCACACGCACACGCACACGCACACGCACACGCACACGCACACGCACACACACACACACACACACACACACACACACACACACACACACACACACACACACACACACACACACACACACACACACACACACACACACACACACACACACACACACACACACACACACACACACACACACACACACACACACACACACAGACATCATCGCGAAAATAGTCAAAATGGATTCAGGGGACCTCAAAACGTAAAAATCCGTCGAAAACTCGAGGTCGAAAAAAATCATGATTCCTATACTTTCCTTATATCTGTATACAGCTAGGAAAGTAAAAAGTACTTATCTTTTTTGTTGGTATCGATAGCGCACAAAACAGAACACCTGTACACAGTTCGCCTGCTGATACACGACTCAATAACAAGAGTAAAATACGATAAATAAATGTATACTTTAAAAAACGTTAGAAGAACTCATATAAACTAGATAATACTTAGGCTATGGAATAGACACATCATTGAAGTGTGTGTCATTTGTTTCTAGTTTCTGTCAAACAGTGTTTGATGTTTTGAACTTCCTACAGTATTTTCTTTTTGCCTAGTGAGTATTAAATCATTATGCCTCATCAATTTTCTAACCGAGAATAAGCAGATATTTTATTTATTTATGGATTTTGTAATGGTAATGGTACAGCTGCAAAAACTGAATATGGAAGATGGTTCCCTGACCGAAGGTTACCAAATGGTACAACATATATTCGTGTTTTTAATTACTTAGGACATAGGTCTTCAACACGCGGCCCGCGGGCCGCCTGCGGCCCGCTAAAGCTTTTTTGGCGGCCCAGCAAAAGCTTGGGGGATATCAGTCCAAGTTAAGCTATTTAAAAATAATCAACAACCAAAAATACCAAACGTTATTTTCTTTTATCAATTATTTTAAATTGCAGTTAAAAATTCTTCATTTTCTCTTACCTGTATTCTACTTTAATCCCTTAATAGACTGACTACGTTTAAAAGGAAAATATTCTTATTTTTTTCTAAGAAAAGTAGTTTCAATTTTAATCCCTTAATAAACAACAGTTGCAAAGGATAAACTTCTTAATTTTTTCTTAGATTGTACCTAATTTTGCCTTTAATCTCTTAATAAAAGGCAGTTAAAAGGATTACGTTAATAACACATTTTATAAATTGGACATTTTTACAAACCCGACCCGACTGGAGCGTAGTATTTATTCCAGTCGGTATAATTCGAACGCTGAACCTGCACACAACTCACACGTGTACTGTTATGACGCTCCCCCAGAGATAACAGAGATATAAGAAGTCATTCATAAAATATAATATTCATGGTGCCAAGAACAGTTCGCACTCAAAACATTCTATTTCTAGACGTGGGGCGAGGCGACGAAAGGTGAGAAGTAAAAGAAGGGATACAGGGAAGAATTTTACATAGTTTTATCAATGAATAACTGCCCGAGCTTTTACTACTTAACGTAACTTTTCTTGCCGGTGTAAGCCCTGTTGCCACTTCCATTCTAACATAACTAGATTTTGGAATTTGTTGAAAATTATTACATCTAATTTAATGAAATTACATCTAATTTGGTTAAAAATGCCTATTTTTTGTTCTAATGCTCAATTAAGTCTTTGTAGGAAGTATTTTTTTATAATTATTTGAAAAAAGTCATTTACATTAATTAGCCCTTATGATCGAAAAAAAATTTAAATGACTCAGTTTCAACCGTCTACAAATTTGTATAAAAAATCTTCTTTTAGAAATATACCTCTCATTTGACGAAAAACGAAGGCCTAAATGAAAAAAAACTATTCTTTATAAAAGTTTCGCCTATGTATTGACAAGGTAAAAGTACTTTCATCATATTTGTTACTTTTAAATTAACAAAAATATAGCAATAAACCATTAGTGATGTCATGGTTTTACTAGAAAGCAAACATTAAAGGCAGAGCCTATCGACTCTTTATGCATCTATCTCAGTATTGAAATGTATGCAATCAGTTTGACCCCTCTTATATTATTTTATACAGGGATTATTGATTTATCCACCATGTTTAATAGGGTGTACTAATAATTACTTCAAGATTTCTTTTTTTTTTTTAATGTAAAATGAAAATAAGAAAATATAAACTATTTATTAAAGGTATTTATTGAAGTATCAATTATAAATAGTAAGGCTATTGCTTTGCAAAATACAATAAATCCCCAATATAAATAAATTATAATAATAATAATAATAATAATTGGAAGGAAGTATATAAAGCATAAATTAATAATATTAAAATTTATAATTACAAGACTTTCAAACTAATCAGAATCAGATTCATCACACGAATCAACATTTTCCAAAACATTAGCGGCTGTGGTCAAACTATTTCTGCAGTTTTTCTGTGTCATACAGGTGCAGGAACCGATACAGTAAATATTTTTTTTCCTGCATTTGCAAATTTTGCTTCCACAGTCTAGAACATAATATTATTGTTAGAATATTGTTTAGTATGTTTTTTGCATTTGCATGATGTAAGTTCTGTTATGTCTGGTGGCAGGTCGGGCAGAGTCTTAAAAGTGGGTATCAGACTTCCATCTTGATCTACTTTCCATCCATACTCTTCAACATTAGGAAGCTGCATCTGGGTTTAAAGAGGTTAGCCAAATATTTAGCTGGTAAAAACATCTTAAACAATGTAGTCTTAGGGCGTCTTCAGTCGGTGGTAATTTAGCGATGGTTTTTGAAGAGGTCAATAATCCCCTCAAAATGTTAATGAAAGTAACATTGGCAGTTTTGAATACATTTTTAGGAAAATTCTTTCAAGATTAGAGAATATGTTTTCAGAGCACTGATCAGTGCCAAATCCATCCAAAAATAATGGTTTTCGAGGTAAGTTTTCCAACAGGTTTTGTTCCCAATGCCGGACAATTAAATGGTTGTATCACAACCGGTCAGAATGAAAAGCAGGCATATTTTTTAGAAGGTTTTCATCCAAATTTAAATAATGTACTGCTAGAAATCGCCTTGAGTCTCCTCGCCTTGTTCTGAACCATATATCTTTAGTCAAAAAAAATCGTCTTTTGATGGTTCAAAATTCTTTCCATATTTATTGATTTTTGCGAATCCACCACTAGTTAGAAATTGTATATGCTTTTGCTGAATGGAGTTTTGAAGAAGTTGCTCTGGCAGAAAATGTGTTAAACGTCTTTTGTTAAATATCTAATGAATAAACAAGTTCTATTGTTGCGGAAGTGGAATATTGGGTCGGTCAATTTCTATATCAATATATTTCTGAAATCCTCTCTTTTGACGTGTTATATTTTTGATAGAATGTCCTTTATAATGATCAAATACCACATCTATCATTTGAGCATTAAATTTATTTCTAAAAATAATGTTTACAAATATATGAGCATATTCTTTAGATGATATGCAACTTTTGGACTTTCCTATTTTGATATAATTTTTGTCTCTGCTACTTGCAGCAACAAATCCGTAATTAAAATTTTAAACGAAAACTTATAACTTACCCAAATATATTTAGCTGCAACAGGATGAATGTAGATATAATAAAGATGCAAAAATGTTTATATTTTTTCCCAATTTATTAGGTAATTTAATATATAACAAATACGCTCATTAATTCTTTAGTAAAAACAGATAACAATATGACACATTGCCCTATGGAACATAACAAGCAGTTTTATAATAAAAAAAATGAAATATCCTACCATATCAATAATGTGATACATCAGCCCGCACGTAGAGAGAAACAGAGCTATGCTACGTTTGAAGGTGAAGAGAAAGATACACTGAGAGTCGATAAATTTGACGGTGAGAATTAATTACAGCATAAACCTATGACATCTCTCATCGTTTATTGTTATATCTTTGTTAATTCAAAAGCAAAAAATATAGTGTTTACTTTGTTACCTTCTCAACACATAAGCCAAAATTTTATAAAGAATGTTTTTTTTTTCATTTAGGCCTTCGTTTTTTGTTAAATGAGTGGTATATTTAAAAAAGACGACTTTTTAACTAAATTTTTGAAGGGCTAAAACCAAGATATTTACGTTTATATTTTTTTTCGGCCGTAAGTGCTAATGCAAATGATTTTTTTTAAATAAGTATAAACAATTACTCCCTACAAAGATTTTATTGTGCATTTGACCAAAAAATTAGTATTTTTTTCTCTATTCGGTGGTATCAATATCTGGATTTTTGATGATAGTGCCCTTCTGCACAATCTAATTTTGTATTAACTCCGGAAAAAGGGTTACCTTATCATGACCTTTCATCTGTGAAAAATTCAGCTATGTGACAAAAGAGTGGGAGGTGAATCGTTTTCTTGAGCGAATATTTTAATACATACACTTTACTAACAATGACAACAGCGGATATTATACCCACAATATATTGTGATTATACCCTACTGTGTCCCTTAGAATATGTCTTATTCACGGCCGCACGATATTTGTTAATAGTTACATCTCCTGGTTATCTCTGCGCTCCCCGGTCCACCGCGAGGAAAAGTTTCGACAATCTCGAGACAGTCGTCTTGCCGACCCGTATTTGTGAACGACACACCATTTGTATAATTATTCGCTGCTCCTACTGAAGTATCTGTGTATGTTTTTTAATTTTTTACTGTAACAAAAGTTTTTTGATTTATTGACTTTGTGGTTCGAAGACGACATCAAACGAGTGTGATGGCAGCAAGTAGAAAACGCAAGGTGACAGATGAGCACCGGTCATTCCAAGAAAAATGGACAAATTTATATTTGTTTGTTTGTGTTGGAGAAAAACTGGTTTGCCTTGTATGCAATGAGTCGGTCTCTGTGATGAAGGAATATAATATTAAACGGCATTATGATTCCAAACATTCAAGTAAATTTGCATATTTTCAAGGACAGTTACGTCTTGATAAGGTCGAGGTTCTGAAAAAACAACTTCAACGACAGAAGCATTCGTTTCACAAACAGAACGAAGATAGTGAAGCAAGTGTAAAAGTAAGCTACATAATTTCAGAGAAAATTGCACATAAATCAAAACCATTTACTGATGGTGAATTCATAAAAGAATGTATGGAGGCAGCAGCAGACGTGTTATGTCCCTCGCAAAAGCAACTTTTTTCCAAAGTAAGTCTGTCTGGTGTTACAGTTGCAAGGAGGGTAGAAGAATTGGCAGGCGATATTGAAAAAACATTAATTGAAAGATCGTCGCATTTTGTTTACTACTCCGTTGCGCTTGATGAAAGTACAGACCTAACAGATACCGCTCAGTTAGCAGTGTTTATACGCGGCATTGACAGAAATTTTTCTGTTACTGAAGAAATGGCTGCCTTAGTTCCAATGAAAGGCAGCACAAGAGGATGTGATTTATATGAAGCGTTTAATCACAGCTTATTTATATCTAAAACACTCTCGGCGGCACTTTTGATCTCGTGGTCTACGATCAAGCGAGGTAGAAGCGTTTCTCTGTTGCACAAGAGGGAAAACTCAGAGCCGGATTATAACAATTATTTATTGAAGTAAAATGTTTAATTTCTGCCTGACAGTACCGTAGTAGGTAATTTTAAATTTTATTGGATTATATTTTTTGAATCTATATTGTAATATTACGATAAAATTAGGTTTGGAGTTAATAAGGGTTGTTGAAAAATACATTAAAATTATTCTGAAAAATAATACATTTTCGTTATTATAGATTAAAAGAACTTGTGTGGGCAGAAAAAGGGCGATTTATAAAATTGTCAGAATAATTACGATAATGGGGTGTTTGTTATCTTACGAAAAAAATAGTGATTTATAATAGTCGTTGATGTTGGTTGTTCAAGATTATGATTTATTTTTAGGTTTTCCTCCTGAACGCTATGTCATTGTTAACGTCCTTTCTCAGCTTTGCGAAATTCGGCTTTTTGCATCCGAATTTTAATATTCGACAAACTTGCAATTTGGCATTTACGGCTTAAAATTTTCAAATTGTGAGTATGTCAAATAATTAAATTCGGATGCAAAAATCTTATTTGGCCTAACTGAAAAAGAACCTTAGACATTATTGCTTTTGACAGTCGCACGGTGATGTTTAGGGAAAAGACAAAAATGGTAATAAAATAAAGTTGTGTAGCTTAGGTTTTAAATAGGTTTTATTACTAAATAATTAAAAAAAATCAAATTAAAAATTTACTTATACCGTTATACCTACGTATATATAACGTATATTATATATAAATAATAAATAAATAATGTTTATTTCATAATAATTTACAAAATTGAAAAATAATATACATGAACAATTAGCTTTATAGATGGATTTTTTTTTTATGTAGTGACTGATAACCTAAGTATTTGAAATAAACAAAGCAACAGAACCCTAAGAACCCGGAGGTTGTGTAAAGGTTGTCATTTTGAATATAACAGTGAAGCATTCAGATTATTAATTTTGTTTTACTCACACTAATACAGCTAAATGAAAAGTATGTTTATATAAAATAATGTAATAGATTTTTTAATTTTTTTTTTTAAATATATATCAAATGTATAGACCATATAAATAAGGGATTTTTTTTTTAATTTTTTTATTTAATTAAAAAGTTCATATATCAGGGATCTTTCGTTCAATAGATAGTTTTTAAAATATTTTTTAATCATGCTCAGATTATTTAAGTTGTATATATACAATTTGTAAATATCAGGTAAGTTATTCATTATTTTACCTGATAAATAAGAAAAACTTCTCTGACCAATTGATTTTTTTGAGTATTCGACTAAAACACAATTTCTACTTTTTAATCTAGTATTATATTCGTGGGATATATTACTTAATATAGATTTATTTTTATAAATGAATATAATTGTACTGAACACAAACAATTGCCTAACATTAAATAATTTACTTTCAATAAATAATAGATCAGTAGGATATAATACAGGTTTATTGTAAATAATTTTAATAAATCTCTTCTGCAACACTTCGAGTGGTTTAAGATGAGCAGATGCGCAGCTCCCCCAACATATAATGCAGTAATTTATACGTGACTCCACTAAAGAATAATATAGGATTCTTAATTGGTTGACAGTGAGTATGTTTCTTAAATACCTAAATTTAAACAATAATATTCTTAAGGTTTTCATAACTTGTTCAATATGATAGTTCCACCGCAGGTGTGAATCTATCGTGATACCCAAATATTTTACAGAATTTGTAGAATTTATAATTAAATTACCGTCTGGTGTTTGTATGGTTAAAGAATTATACACGGGTAAATTATTTTCATAACTTGTGAAGGGAATAAAAAAGGTTTTGTCAAAATTAATTGTAAGTAAATGGTGATTAAACCAATATTGTATTTTTAGCATATCTCTTTCGACAAGATCCTTAAGCCCATCCCAAGTATCAGAAGACCATATAATGGCCGTATCATCTGCAAAACAATATATCTTTCCATTAATATCCTGTTGTAATAGATCATTAATGTAAAGCAAAAAGTATAGAGGACCTAATACAGTTCCTTGTGGCACACCTATAACTAAATTTTTTTCATTACTTATTTTATCCTTAATTTTTACGACCTGTCTACGATTTCCTAAATAACTGTTAATAAAATCAAGTGCTGTGCCTCTTACTCCTGTTCTCTCAAAAGCTTCCGACAACTGGTAATGATTTACCGTGTCGAAAGCCTTTGCAAGGTCCAGAAATACACATAATGTTGGGATTTTTTTATCTATGCATGAATACAGTTCTTTAACCACGGTAGCTGTTGCATTTTCTGTTGACACACCTTCGCGAAACCCAAATTGTCGGTTTGAAATGATATTGTTTTTCAAAGTACAAGTAGAGACGGGTATGGAGACTTTTTTCAAAGATTTTTGATAATGTACTTATGAGGGATATTGGTCTATAATTACTAACATTATCTCTTTCTCCCTTCTTAAAAACAGGGATTACTACTGCTTTTTTAAATTCATCGAGGAAGATTCCTGTTGTAAATATATTGTTTATAAGATGAACTAACAAAGGAGATATTTCTTTCGAAATGCTTTTTGTAGTCTCACTTTTAATAGTATCTATACCTGGAGTCTTGCCACTTTTTAAGTTATGTATGATACTAAGAACTTCCTTGTTGTCTATTGGTGAAAGAAAGAATGAATGTAATTTATTTTCAGTTTCAGGTTTATTCGTAGGGGGTTCTTTGATAGATTCAGCTAATTTGATACCTATACCAGAAAAATAAGAATTAAAATAATTTGCAATTTCTAAGTGATCAGTAATTAATTCATTCTCAGCATTACATATTTTATCTATTAATTGATTATTTATATTTGAACCTGTCAAAGTTTGAACTGTTTTCCATAATTGTTTTGAATTGTTACTATTAGCATTTATCTCATTTTGGTAATACTTTTTCTTTACTTCAATTATTTTTCTGTTTAATTTATTTCTAAAACGTGTATATTTTAATTTTTTGTTAATGTTTGTTGGATCCTCTTTGTACATACTATAAAGTGACCGTTTTTCTCCTATTTGCTTTACAATACTATCGCATATCCAATTTTTACGCGGTTTTTCTTTTTTCTTAACTTTTAATTTCGTTGTATTTTTTTCAACGAGTTGAATTAATTTATTTACTAGTATCTCAGTAAGTGTATTAGGGTTAGAGGATTTATAGTAATCATTCCAATTAAGCAAAGCGAAATCTTGACATATTGTTTTATGATTTGTATAAGATTGGTAACAATAAGGATCATTTTTGACAGGTTTAATATCAATTGGTACGCCTGTTATTTCAGCTTTGTGATTATTTATTGCAGTGGCATAAGTTAGGGCTATAAATTTATCTTGATTAAAATGTTTAGATTTAACAAAAATGTGATCAATACAGCTTGATGATTCTGCTTGAGTATGGGTTACTGAGTATATTAGCGATATAAAGTTATGTTCACTTAAAATATCTAAATATTTACTTGTACTTTCGCATACACTTCCATCTAAAATATTTAAGTTAATATCACCAACTAAATAGTGATACTCCACTAAACGATTATTTTGGGTTTGTTGCAGGTAATCTTCTAAAGCTGAAACAAATTCCTCTTTATCACTATTTGGAGATCTATATAGCGCTGTTATAATTATAGGATTATTTTTATCTATATTTAGAATTAATTGGATAACTTTACAGTTTGCTATGAATATAAAATTAGACTTATATTTAATTGTATTTTTTACATAAACCACCACCCCATCGTTTTTATTATATTCTCCTTCATTGTATACTATATTATAGTTATTCATGTAGTGACAATTTATATCATGTATTTTAAATGTTTCTGTTAGTACAATTACATCAAATATATAATTTTTATCTATTAGATTTATTTTTAATTCGTTTATATTTTTATTTAAACTTTGTATGTTTTGATGAAATATTGTAAAGTATGAATTGTGTTTCAATACATTTAACTGTTGTTTAACATCCCTAATATTGTTACAACTGATGGTATTTACTGTAGTATAATTCACATCCCTTATATATTGATCCATAAGAAATATAAATACAATAACAAGCTAAGTAAAAAATGAAAGGACAAACTATAATTAGTAAATATATTTAAATGGTAATAAAGTAGTAAATTTATGATTTTTGAAGTTTATGTTTACGTAGTTTTTGGATGTATGCAGGTGGACTTAGTGTCTTTCTTTTTTTGTCTTTATTTAATTCTAATGTTTCTTTCTCTGTGTTTTGTTGTGAACTTTGTTTAATTTTATTTTCTTCTTCTTCTTCCAAGGTATCTTCCCCTTCAGTAACTGCTTTACTTTCGTCTTCCGACTCCTCAGAATCAGACACAATATCTTCCAGTTCCTCTGCTTTATACCATTTATTATCTATTTGTAGCTGATGTCCTCTAATTCGAGATGGAAGACTATTTTGCTTGGCCAATTTATAATGTTTGACGAGGATTTTATGTCTTTCTCTATCTGAATCACAGAGATCATTCGTAATTGTTATTTTCACTCTTTGTGATTGTAATTTCTTAATATTCTCAAACACAGTTAGCTTCTTCAGAAAAGAAATAAATTCAATTATTAAGGGAGGATTTTGGCTTCTACCAATTTTATATATATTATTTATATCGTTTGGAACGAGGTCTATACCTAACAGAGTGTTAATTTTTGTTAATGTATCTTCAACTAACTTGTTACCATCAACTGATAGACCAAAGATAACGATATTATTTTTTCGTACCTTCCTTTCAAGAAATAGGCATTTTTTTTGTAAAGTGTTTATTTTTTCTTTGTTATCTGCAATTTTTTGTTTTAAAATATTATTGCTCATTAGAATGTCCTCTTTTATTTCCTTTGTTTGTTTATTCAGTAGTTCTTTTATTGCTTCTAGAGTTAGCGACCCCATTTGTATTTCATATGTAGGTACTATTTTATTTTTAAGACTCGGCAACAATGGCTGGAAGACAGCAGAATACAGCGGACTTTATCGCAATTCAATATCTTTTTTGTTTTACTGATAAGATAAATTTATTTTATTTCTGCTTTGAACTAAGGTTTTTCTTTGACTAAACAAGTGAGAAATTCAGGATCACTTACGTTGTAGTAGGAGGATGCATCTATGATTCACTTGCACTATTTTTAAAAATTTTCCTATTACTAAAAACTGTATTTTTATCACTTTTTAGACAGACAAATTAACACCAGTATTAACTTTCTGAACGCAACGTTGCCAACAAATTATAATACATTTTGTACTATATCATTACAAATTTCTCCATATTATAAGTTTATTTCTATTTACATTTCTAAAATTACCATTTATCGTTTTCAATGTGTAATATATTCTAACTCTTAAATATAATCTAACTACAAATTCTTTGGGGAAATATTTACAGGGATGGTTAAAAGCTAAATGGCAAATATTCCTTTTAGTAGCAAATTTTTCAAAGTTTTCTTGAAATATTTGTTTTATTTTACAAATTAATTCCACAAATTTATTATTAGGCATTTGCAAATTTCCGAAGGTGTCCTTATTTGCATTTTCATATGCCTTAAGGAAACAGTAATAAGATGAATCATCTAGTTCATCATGGTCTTTACTATATTTATTGCATATATCACAAGTGTGAACTCTTAAAGCTTTATTTAAAAGGTACCCACACACGTACCGTATGAAATTTTTTTGCAGCATTTCATTATTTGAATAGTCCATGCTATTTAGTGCGTCTCTTTGTTCCGATACTTTATCCTTATCCTCAGGTACAAAATCCTGTTGGCAGTCAGAAAGTCTTAAGAGCATCTGATCAGAATCAGCCTCACAGTTTTCTGTACCTGAGTTAAGCAAGTTGACGCATTGCAACTTTCTAAATGTTCTATGGAACTGTATGGCTGTGGGGTTAATGCAGTTACCGTTTTCACTTCTTATTTTACCGAAATGATTCTCCAGGCAGTCTTGGTTTAATCTTCGTGTAAGTATATACTCAAACCCAGCATTTTTTGAAGATAGTAAAATAATTGAATAATACTGTTAATTGAAATTATTAAGCTTTTAATAAATTTTATTTTGTTGGCAACGTTTATATTATTTTTGTCTCGACTTTCAAGACTTTTAAAAAAGGACAAGCAATCCATTAAAATCTCTAATTGAAATGAGTTTGCTTTAAAGGCAGCATTATATTTTTTTGAGGCAAAGGTTTGCGAAGAATTTAAAATATCAAAGAGTTGATCTACTCTATTAACAAATTCAGCAGTTTCTGTCGCTTTCGAGGGAAGGGAACCAAAACCTATATAAAAACTCATACCTACATGGACTGAGTAACTAAATACTTGGGTGGCAAGTTTGACCTTCATTTTTTGGAAACTAGTCGGGTAAATATGAGAATCGGTTAATTTGTGTGCTGCTTTAACAGGAAATTTTTTATCTAATTCATAGAAGTCTTTAATATATTGCCACGAAATTTTTTTACAATTAACATAAAAGTCATATTTCATTAACATATTTCTCATCGCTTTAATAATATGTGGCACATCAAAGATGAAAAAGAGATACCGGTTTTCTAAATAAAAACCAGTATTGTCTGGAGATATCTTTAAAATATTTGACAATTTGATATTGTTGGACCCCATATCACAAGTAACTGCACAAACATTTAACCCCACATTTGTTGTTTTTTGCACAGCTTCATTTAATAGTTTATGTAATAGATTAGCAGAACAAGAAGTATGACATAAAAAGTAGGCTATCGGCTGTTTCCATTTCGAATAAATTCCCCTTACCATAAGTACACTGACAGTTAAAGTTGGTTTAAAAATATTTTCCCCTGTATCGCCCATTGCTAGCCCTATGATGTCATCTTGATTTCGTTCATAAAATAAATTTGCTTTTATTGACATTTCATCGAAGCACAATAAACAATATTTGCTTTGAGACTGGAAACTGTCAACTTTTTTTTTTAATAAAATGAAGAACTCGGGATTATCTAATCCTGGTCCTATCTTAACTGCTCTGATTTCTTTTAGCAAAGTGTTAGGCGAGGGAAGGCTATATTTAGACATTAAATATTTTTTATAAACTCTGGGACCAGCAAAATATATTGATAGGCATTTAATTTTAAATTCTTTGCTGTAACGTCTTCCCTTTGGATGTTTATGCCCCTGTGATACTTGCATATTAACACATTTTGCAATGTCTGGATTGCAAAATTTATATGTTAGGGACATATATTGCTCCAAAGATATATTGTCCAATTCATTATTTTTTTCAAGTACCTCAACCCTTTGTCGTAAATATTTGTTTTCAGCAGTTATGGACTTGATATGCTGCCTGTATTTAACTTTTCTTGGTGTATCGAAGGATAAAGTGGCTGACGTTTGGGTAAATGTTGGAGATGTCAGAGGAGGACTGTCTGTAATTGGACTCAGGGCGATCTCATGATGAACCTCGATTTTGAGCTCGGTTTCAACTAGATTTGTCTGGTTAGCTGCAAAAATACATTTTATTTAAACTTTAAATAACAACTTAGATGAATAAGTATAAAGAACGATTTATTTGCTTAAAAATGATTTTTTTTTTATTTAGGGCGGATCAAAAGCTATAACAAAATTTTACAGCTAAAGATAAGCATGTGATTATTAGCTTGTTTTAAAAAGTTAAAAAATAAAAAAGTTGTAGTCTTTTAAAAGTGGAACAAATTAGGTTCACCCCTCGCTTCACCCTGTATATAAAACGTTATATTTAATTTTAAGTAAAACACTATTATTTTTAGTACCTGAATCAAATAGTGCAGGTGTGATAAGTGGAACTCGTATTTTCGCAGGAAGTTGCAAGAGCGGTGCACTATACGTATGGTCTTCAGTTGTGGAACTCCCCTCGAGGGACGGAAATAGGGTAGGAATTGCAATGACTACTAATCTTGTACGAAAGTGACTCGTGAACATCTTCTCTTCAAAGTGGTCTTCACATATCGAGTAACTTTTATATAATTCGATTAGTTTTTCAAATAGGTCCTCTCGATTGGCTTTCATTGCCCATGTTCTGGCTCTGTAAATATTTAAATATATTTTTAAACAATGCTATATAGGTATTGTAAACGCCAAATCTGAAGAACCAGCGCAAATGCTCAAGTTCGTTTACTTAAAAATCGCCACGCCCATTCACAATTTGAACCTTGTCCTTGCTTACGGTCAGTAGCGTAACGACTAGAACATTGTTTGTTTCTTGTTTCTGTGTTTTGGTTAAAGTGACTGGTTTTATTTTTAATAATGTCTTCTATTGTGGGTGAAAAAAAGCGCAGATTTGTTATTAACGGACAAAGTCGTGAAGTAATATACAATGTTTTTAAATACGAGTATTTTGTCGCAACAAAAAAGGAAGGAGTTACTTTAGATGATATCAAACTTCAAACTGCACAAGCAACAGGTAAACATACCCTGTAGTTTATTTGAAATTAAACTTGTGTAGTTTTCCATATTTTTTTGTATTTTACATACATATCTGTGCATTTTATTTTTGATTAATATTTTATATTTAAATTTTTTAAATTTATCTTTTGTTTCTAAAAAAATTTGTTTCCTAATAAATGTAAAAAAATAAAAAATTTAACATTAATATAATTTTACGGTCTTCACTTGATGCAAATCCATATTATTAAAATGAGAAAAACCAAACATGGTAGATTTTCACATTTTTATTTAAAGAAATAAAAATTAAAAATTGCACGACAATTGTTTCTAAGTACAACTTTTTCTTCAAATGTAACTCATTTACATTTCTAATATATATCCAAAATAAATAAAATAAAATAGTTAAGAGAAATATATTAATAAATGCCATTAAAATATCATTACCGGGATTATCTCACAGAAAACTAAGAACAGGTAAAGAGATTTAATTAGGCTACTTATTAATATCTAATTGATCACTTAAGAGAATATTTAAATTTTTAAATCAATTTATTTCAAGTGTTTCTAAATGGTTTAATTTAATGCCTTTATTATCAAAATGTGAAACAATTTTTGCATAAACGATTGATTTTCAGAAAAAAATATGTTTCGTAGAATTATTTTTGTTTTTAGTATAACTATTGTAATGTTTTAAATAGCTTTTTTTTAAACTACGGCCCGTTTGACCAATATACAATTTTTCCACAATTTAATTTATTTGAAAAAGGATAATTTCCTGACCGTAACAGAATTTTATATAAATACCAAACGGAAAGCGGTAGAACAGCCTTAACCTAAAGTCGGTTTACCTAAAAATAATGATTTTTTTAATTGACTATAGAATTATGTACTAATAATAACACTAAGCAATATGTATGAACAAGTATCATTTACTATTTTCCATTTATTTTATGTCTTAAAATATACGGACCTCTGGTTTACAACTTTCTAGGTAAGCTACCAATTCTATTCATCCGTAGGCGTGTTAGTAGCATTATAAATGCGCATCCTTGGTTCTTTAGATCTGGCGCATACTGTATCTATTTGCTTCCAATTAATATTTGTTGATATACATATTTTATTATTTCGATTTGCAAAAATATGAAACAAAACCAACAATAAACCCTCTTTTACCTTAACAAGTATTAAATTAATAACTACTTAGGTATATATTTATACAGGCCAAACATAGCTTCTCATAATTAAAGAAGATTTTGTATGACTTTAAATTACTTTTACTACAACATAGTTAATAATAGAAAGTTTACTTTTCATCAAAATATGCAAAAAATATCATGTAGGTAAGTACTTACCGGTTGGCATCCTTAGGAAAAAAATAGAATTTCTTCTTACAATTATAACCTTTATTAAAACAATTTCGCACTGCACAAACATGATGATGTCCTGATAGTTTTTTGTCACTCATTTTACTACAGTAAAAAATAAACATAAAACACAAATGTTCAAAAGAATTACAAATTAAACACAAAAAGGGATCGACGCAAACCGTTCCCGCCAAGAGAGTGTTCTAGCTGGATATGAATAAGTTGTGGTTTAATACCGTCTTAAATAGATATAATCTGAAGTTAACAAATTTGGCTGGGATATCCACAGACGGCGCACCGGCTATGGTTGGCAAAAATGAAGGACTTATTGCATTAATAAGAAAAAACAATCCTGGCATCTCCTTTCTCTAATACCATCGCATCATTCATCAACAAAATTTATTTGCAAAGACTGTCAATATTCAAGATGTTATGAGTATTGTGGTGAAAACAGTTAATTTTATCAAATATCGGGGCCTTAATCACAGACAATTCCAAGAGTTTTTAAAAGAAACGAATGCTGAATATGGAGACGTTATTTATTTTTGTGATGTTCGCTGGCTTAGTAGAGGCAAAATGTTTAAACGGGTATTTGATCTGAGGAAGGAAATTGCAGCTTTCATGGAAAGCAAAGATAAAGCTGTTCCTCATTTTACCAATGAAGCATGGCTGAGTGATTTGGGTTTTCTTACAGATATTACATCACATCTAGATGATTTGAATAAGAAACGTCAAGCACCACACTTTTTAGCACCACATATTTATGTGAGCAATTGTTTTCAAGAATGAAATGCGTGAAACTCAAGACAAGAGCCAGAATCACCGATGGTCATCTTGAGAACAGTTTAAGAATTGCAACGACAACCATTGGGGCAAATATTGACAAATTAGTTAAAAACAAAATATGCCAAACGTCTCACTGATTATTATTATTATTATTATTTTTTATATTTGTAATATTTTTTAATAAATAAATTTGAATAATAACAACGATAATTGTTTTTTTTTAATAAAAAAATTTTCCCCAATTGCCGACTAAAATACAGCAAAACACTTATTTTTAAAAAATAACTGTTAGATGGAGTTATATATTAATTTCCGTGGGTCAATGGGCTTGACACCAAAAAAAAAGCGCCTTTCTTATGTATGTTTGACTTGGGTTGCGGCCCGCCGAACCAAAATCAAAATATTTTTGGCCCTAGATATCAAAAAGGTTGAAGACCTCTGACTTAGGAGAACACGGCAGATTTCTAACTGTTACATTAAATGAACATCAGGAAAGAAGATATTTAAATATGGAACAAAATATTTTGAATATTGTTAACCCGTAACTGCTATCGACAAATAAATTTTCCGCAACTGCTATCGACGGGTCACTGTGACCCTATATATAATTGTAAATAAAACCCATTATAAATACAAACTGGGTATTTATTAATAGAATTATTTTTGTTTGATTAACATAAGAAAACATAAACATACAAAAATTTGTTATTGACATTTTGGGCACACTTTAATGGCGCACTGCAAACAAATCGGCAAATGGCAGAGAAAACAGCATGTATTCGTCTTACGGTCTTTTTTAAAAGGACAAATTGCACATCTTTTACGTTTTGATATTTCTTGGGTTTGGAGGGAAGCAGGCTTGTCTTCAATTAATATTCCAAGTATTTCTGCAGCAAGATTTCCAAGTTTATGATAATCTCTGTCTCTGTCGTAAATGCTATCGATGGGTCACAGTGATCCGTCACGGTAAATATCTCAAAATCTAAATAAGCGGCACAACCACAATGTACGCGAATCAATGCACCACTAACTCATTAGAGAATACCCGGGGCCACAGCGCCACCACTATTTTTCTCTTCTGTTGGTGTCGCTTTATTAGTAGGGCTGGGTCACAGAGACGCCGTCGATAGCAGTTACGGGTTAATAATAATCCGGTGATTAGAACAAGAAGAATTGGACATGCTAAAAATGTACAGTTCATCAAATTTCTAGAGGCTTTCGACGGCTAGACAGAGAAAGCACTACTGACAGGCATCCCGACGGATTTACGCAATGAAAGTACACTCTGCGCATCAAGTATTTCACTATTTCATTCAGACGTAAATGTCAGATGTAAATTTCGCTAAAACATTTCTTTTATTTTCGTTTGTGTTTTTTGCTCATTACAGTTTAATAGAACCTAAGTATGGAGTTTAATAGCAAATTAAGAGGCCGCGTGATTAACAGTCAATCTCGCGAAATAATAGCCAATGTTATAGAGTTTATGAGAAAAGAAGGAAACTTTAATTCACCTTCAATACCATTTAAAAATGTAAATGATCGTGTTGCTGCATTTCTGGAGAGAAAAAAAGAATCGATAACCGTGAGATATCGGAATTTTCATCACCAAGAAAAACCATTAAAAACCCAAAAACAGTTAATGATATAGATGAAGCTGCACAAGAATCAAATTTTATTTTTTCATTATTAGATAGCTATTTTTTTTCTGAGTTGTGTTCATTTACAGGCTCAATTTTTTTCCGTTTCTCCTTTTTGATTTTATATGGGGTGTCAAGTTGTTTTTGACTTATTTCGACATAAATCACAACAACACACTTGTTTAATAAAGCAAACAAGTGTTAAGAGGTATATGTACGTGTAAACTACAATTACAAAAAATTGATATGAAACCCATGGAACCACCAACAAAAATGTAAAGCTAGCTTCCGTACTAGAACATGGTGTCATTCGTCGAGATAATTTATCGTTTTGTTTAATAGATCAAGAAATGTAAATATTCCCCTGTTATTTTTTATAAAATTATAAGAGAAATACATTTTTTTCTAAATAGTACAGTTTATTATCTTGTAGAAAAACAAAATTTCGAAAATTTTAGTAATGTTTCAGAAACAACCGTTATTAATAATAGGTACCATTTTCCTTAATAAGGTAGAAATAAAATATAAACTATTTCCACGATTTACGAAGGCCTACAAAAAATTATAGGTATTTTCCGCTATCCTATAAAATTTATATTTTCTGACTCAATTTCAAAAGGTTGAAGGAATTCCAAAACACGTTTTATGGCATAATAATTATTTTCAATTCTACATACTATCTTTAGCTGCTTTTAAAAACGTTCTAAGAAAATCCAATCAGACCAATTTAATCCCTAAACTATTCCACACTTTTAAAATTTAATTACCTAAAAATATTAAAAACTATTTAAAATAACTTGTTTAGCAGACTGTACAATAGCTATCTTAGTCACACGTAGCGCGTTTTCTGTCTGGGTGTCGAACACCTCTAGAAATTTGATGTACTGTACCTCATGTTACTGTTTGGCGGCGACTAAAAAAACATAATGTTTATCCATTTCAATTACAAGAAGTACAGCGACTTCAAGCAGGGGACGAAACTCCACGAATGAATTTTAGCAATTGGATCATTCGAAATGCAAGAATTTTAAGTAGAGTTTTATTCACGGATGAAGCTCAATTTACAGTAAACGGCGTTTATAATTTACGGAACTCGCACATTTGGGCAGAAGAAAATCCATTTGCTACAAGAGAGGCCCATTCGCAACGCAAATTTTCTGTTAACGTTTGGTGCGGGGTCATTGATAATAAATTAATAGGAACACACATCTTTTCACATAGACTGACTGGCGAAGTCTATTTGGATTTTCTGCAGAATATTTTACCAGTACTATTAGATGATGCAGACGTAAATGTAGCAGGAATGTATTATCAGCATGACGGTGCTTCGGTGCATTACAGAATTATAGTAAGATATTTTTTAAATAAGAATTTTCCTTATTCATGGATAGGCAGAGGTGGTCCTAATAACTGACCTTCAAGGTCACCTCACTTCAATCCTATGGATTAACATATTTGGGGATATCTAAAATCAAAAATATATGCTACTAACATCATGTTACGGGTTAATTGTAAAAATTTAATTAATATAAATTTGAATATCTTTTCTGGGTATAATTTAAAATAAATAGTAAATTTACCTGTTTTCCAATAAGCTGACACAAAATAAATGAAGGAAAAGTAAAACTATTAACTTTATTCGGAATATCCTTCTAGTACAATGTATAACAATTTATTTCAAGTGTTCTACTCCCATCATAATTCTTCTTAGTTCACTAATAGGATCTTTTCTATCTTCTTATAGTGACTTTCCTGAAATATAAAAATAAATATTAAACCCTGAATAAATTAATAACAATAACATAACCGTTAGAATTTCAAAGGTTCAAAGTTCAATGATTCTTCTTTTCTTCTCATACATAAAAATTGTCAATTAGCAAACTAAAACTTCTCAGGTAAACCTACAACCAGATCTTTTCTATAGTCTTACGTCTAGACTAACAAAACCGGCTAAGGTCAATAACAAAAAAGGAACTTTTTTTGGAAAGCTTTCTTTTTAGAACGCACATTTTGGTTCGTGAAGAACGTGCTCGCATTATTGCGGATTTTTACATAAATTTAGAATATATTAGTGAATATTTCAATATTTACGAAAACTAGTAAATATCACATCACTGTGGATATAATTTTCATAATTATTCTTAGATTTAGAATTTAAAAACTTCGACTTTATCGAAGCCACTTGGAGACCTCACGTCACGCCAAGGTGAGTCTTATAGAAATAACTTCTTCAAAATATTCTATTTAAAATTTACTCTGGTTGTTAAAATGTAAAATATTATTTTAGGTCTCTTTTCTTTTCTTAAGTTATCGTGTAATAACTTACCTTATCGTATCACATCAGATTGTCTTGTTTTCCAATCGTTATTCACCCTCTTAATTCATCTTTGGACTCGAAGAAATCCTCACGAATATTCCTGAGTAGGTACAGGTTACGTACATCCAACAGAGGCTGACATCACTAGGCTAAGAAGCAGTGAATGTACTTTTGAGGAAATCCTGAGTCTCCGAAGTCTACCGGAACGCAGCTAAGTAGTAGCAATACAAGATATACCACTTTATTATTTATTTTCACATATTTTTCGTACTCATAACCATAGTCCATAATGCTTAGAGAAAACTAGGATTGTTCTTTTTATTAAATAGGAGGTAGTCTTCAATAACCTACAAAATATATAAAATTCATATGAAACTTATAGATTTGCTATCTAAATTAATAACTAGCTTTTTTAAATATAATATAGGTTTACTTACTTTGTATGGCCCAAAAGATTAGTTGTGAATATTCACGTATAGTATGCATACCACACAGAAGACCGGGGCTTGACTTTATTGTAAATAATATATTATTCTCTAACAATAATTGTAACATAACTTCATCCCATTGTAAATATCTTATAAACAACAAACTCCATCCATTTACTGCAGATAATAAAATACTGTAGAGAGACAACCGGAGAAATCAGAAATAATCCAGATGTGATTAGAAGGTCCGTTCGCAATATTACAAAAAGGGCAAGAAAGTGCAAAGAGCAGAATGGAGGTCATTTTGAGCAATTTTTGTAGGTTAGACTTGCTTCTTTTGGATAATGTTGTTAGAATTTCTTGTTTCCTTTTAACGTCAATTAATAAAATTAATAAAAATCTCTGCGTTTTTTGAAGTATAAATTTATTTCTCGAATGTAGAAGTGCATAGTTTCCAGATACATATCCTTATACAGGGTGTTCGAAATATTCGAAACATATTGAATGCGTATGTCCTAAGTACAGTCCTGTAATCACATTTTTTAGTGGTCTGTACTCGTAAACATACAAATTCAATTGAATTTCTAGGGTGCTTCTTTAGATGCATTAAATAAATTTAATTTCAAGCTAAAAAAAAAAAAACTATCCGATACCATTGTTAACCCCAAAAACGTGCATAAATTATAACTTTGACGGTAAGTTTTTGGTAATAAAATGGTCTGCGGAAAAATAAAAAGAAAGTAAGTAGATTCGATTTTTTATACTCTTACTAATTATAAAGGGCAATTTTAAAAAATCTATATATAGGGTGTTGTTTTTAGGAAAGACGGATGTGAGATCTATCTGTAAGTCAAATGATGAAATGAAAATGAACAGCACATACTATTGTCCTATGGTTTTGTGTTAGGCATTATTTGTATTTTAAAATTGTTTATCACAAACTGATTATTATAAGTAACTTTTGAAATTTTATTTTATGTCATTCTATTGTAAAGCATGGAAAAATGAAGTCAAATATCTAGGCCTAACCCTGGACAACAAACTTCTCTGGAACACACATGAGAAGGAAGTAATAAATAAGGCCACAAAAGCCCTAATGGTATGCAGAAACATGGCGGGTAAACGATGGGGATGTAACCCAAACATACTGCGATGGATGTATACTGCAATAGTGAGACCAATCATCACTTACGGGGCTATAGCCTGGAGTAACAGAACTAGTTTAGTTACTACGAGAGCTAATATCTCAAAAGTACAAAGACTAGCCTGTGTTTGCATTACTGGTGCAATGAGAACCTGTCCTACGGCCGCAATGGAGGTGATCTTAAACCTCACCCCTCTACATTTGATGATAGAGAATGTGGCAAAAAGGACACGATATAGAATGATCAGGAGCGGAGTAATCAGACGAAAGTCTACTTGCTTCAGGACTAAAGATACCTGGGACATGCCCCAGGATGAAATGCAGAAGAAGTACAGTTTTGT
This sequence comes from Psylliodes chrysocephalus, assembly GCA_927349885.1. Classification (NCBI taxonomy): domain Eukaryota; kingdom Metazoa; phylum Arthropoda; class Insecta; order Coleoptera; family Chrysomelidae; genus Psylliodes; species Psylliodes chrysocephalus. The sequence continues at coordinate 2,495,565 of OV651818.1, forward strand.
GAAAAACTTCAAAACCACAGAGCTAGGCTGCAAGGAAGAATGGAGCCAAAAATCCATCGCGCTTGCAACCGAAAGACGTGCTATTCAGTGGTACACGGACGGTTCCAAAACCATAGAAGGAACTGGAATAGGAGTGTATGGGCCGAGAACCAAGCACTCCGAAAGCTTGGGAAAATACCCAAGCATCTTCCAGGCGGAAATTCACGCCATCGAGAAGTGTATCCAGTTTAACATCGAGAGAAACTATCATAGACAAGAGATTATCATCATGTCCGATAGTCAAGCAGCTATCAAAGCGCTGAGTTCTTACGTAATCAGCTCAAAAATGGTATGGAGATGCCTAGAACAATTGAATGAGCTAGGCGAGAAAAATAGAGTTACTCTCACTTGGGTCCCGGGATATAACGGGGTACAGGGTAACGAGATTGCAGATAGTCTTGCAAGGAAAGGGGCTCAAACACCCTTTGTAGGACCTGAGCCGTTCTGCGGTATCAGCAGTAACATAATATTAGAAGAGATTAAAAAAGAATTGGGTAGTAGAAGAACCGATAATTGGAACAATCTCTTGGGGCTGAGACAGGCCAAAATACTTCTGGGTGAATATAACCAAAAAAGATCGGAAGCCTGCATCGGCCTGAGCAAGAACAGGCTACGTATTGTAACAGGGATCCTTACCGGGCACTGCCGACTAAAAGGACACCTAAGTAAACTGAGAGTAGTAGAGGATAGTGAGTGCAGATTCTGTGAGGAGGAGGACGAAACCTCCATTCACATCCTAACTGAATGTGTAGCACTCCAGAATCCAAGGGCACTATATCTAGGAGGATATCAAATAGAAGAGAGAGACTTACCTAACTTGAAGCCACTTCAAATCCTACACTTCCTTGAGAAAATAGGATTGGAAGGGTCGCTATAGGCATTGAGACATTTCCTTAGTGCAGTGGCGACAGAAGGGGGCACAATAGATCTTTTAGGTCGCAGTGTATTAACACCCCATTATCAACATAACATAACATTGTAAAGCATAATAATTAACTGATCATTGATTGACATACTGGATTAAAGTTATGTTTTTTACACCGAGTGACAGAGCGCGTTCGAGATATTACTACATTCGCTCTCTGACTTGACAGGATCTGCTCATGCCCTGCTCACTCCATAGGGCGTCATCTCGAACTTGCCCAAAGATAAATCTGTCAAAGTTAATGAGATATGAGACGAGACGGAGGAGGCGACGTTGCCAGTTTACGACGGCATTATTTATTAACAGAATGCAACCCGTACTACACCTTTAATTAAATATTTAACGAACGTTCTTGCAACCCGCTGTAATAATAATTGTAAATAAGTAATCGTACCTACTAATCGAAAAAAGCCTTTCTACTGAGTTTCTTTTTTTAAATGTTAATATAAATGTTATTATCTGGCATTATGTCCATAACATTTTTCTTTACGAAAAGGTAATTTAATCAAAATATAAAAATATCACAAAGAAATAAAAAATCCACGTAAATATGTATTTTCAACATAATAGAATAGTATCAAGTATTAGAAACAATCCTTTGTTGGGCTTGTTTTATATTAAAACCGTAAAGACTTATTTACTAGAGCAATCTTTTATTTAAAATTTACGTTAGAGTTTCTTTAAAAGAAGTTACAAAGGTTTCTCTACAAAATTTTACAATGTTGGTATTGTTGAATTTTATTTAATTTTTAACTGAATTGGGCACAAATATAAATAAAACGTAGGTATACATAGAAGTTGGCCAGTGGCTTAGCCAGGTGGGGGCCAGAGGGGCACTTGTCCCACCCCTTCCCTTCTTGCTATTTATTTATTTGTATATATTTTTAAATAACAAACACTGTATTTGAAACGCCTCAAATATTTTTAACTAAAATGATATATTTATTTATTTATTTATTTAGTCCAAATTACGATTACGATTATAAAAGCGAGTTATTGCATAGTTTGTAAAAAATTTGGGTATTTTTGCAGAAAATAACTTATATTGAGTTTTAGACACAGTTTGTGGCAAGATTTTAAATGATTTTCGCATCTTTAAGGAAATTTTGGGTTATAGCAGTATTTAAAGTAAAACCTTAAATGATATTTTGCATCCATTGAACCAAAAATGTAATTTTCTTTGTTTTTTGACTTGTAGCGGTTTTTGATTGAGCCATCGAATAGTTTTGATCATTTTAAGCCAAACGGAAGAAAAAATCCGTACCTATTTAAGAGTACCTGTAATTTAAATATAAACAACATTGATAAATCACTTTGCACTCTATATGAATTTGTGACTAAATTGTATTTTAGATTTTCTTGTTTTATTTTGTGGATTTGTAAAGTTATTTGGTATAGTTTTCTTAAAATTAAAATTTGCATTTAAAGGTACTAAATTTTTAATAAAAAATACTAATTGTTCCAGTTAAAAAAATATTGCTGACTTCATAGTTTCATGAAATAGATAACACACTGCATAAATGACTTTAAAAGAAGAATTTACTCACTCCCTGTCAAACAATAGTTGCTAGTGAAAAGGGCTTTTATGTCTTAGAGGGTTGCGACATAGTCTTCCATCTTGGATGCTCTTTTTACTAGAAATAGTAGTCGCCAAGCATGTCAATTTATGGAAAATGTATAAGTACTTTTTTTAATAACAAAAAAATCGTCAGACAAAAACAGAGAGATGCATGAAGATCCTACTGCGAAGAAATCGAAGATTTTCCGCAGACAGCAGGGCTTCAAAAATCTCTCTCAAAAGATCCATATCAAAGCATTGGTACGCTAATCAAAGAGGATAGCATGAAAACTGCCAACCTCGAAGATAGCATCAAACTTCTGCTGTCAACATACTTCCCTGACTCGGTCATCACAGACGTGGCCGACTGGGCAGAGGAAGAATACAATCCGTCTATGATTGGCAAACTGCCAAATACATTGGGCTGTGAGCAATAGTGCCAGTGTAGTTCAAACAGCTAACGGGGATTCTCATAGAAGCAAAAGAAATAACCAGAAATAATATCACTGGAAGGAACATGCTCATCTATACAGATAGCAGACAAGCACTACTCACCCTGAACAGACCACGAATTTATTCAGGGTTAGTAATAGAATGTCATAAAGCTTTGGCCGAAGTATCCATCAACAATGTGGTCACCTTAAGATGGATCAAACGTCACGCCACATCGAAAGGTAATCGTCTTGCCGATTCACTAGCCAAGAAAGCAGCCAACCAAATACTTTTTGGACCTGGCCCTTCTATTGGCCTGACAAAATCGGTAGTGACAGACCTAATTACAAAACATTCCCTTGTGAAATTCAAGGAAAGATGGGATGAAACAAGAAACTGCAGAGTTGCCAGGGAGCTCTTAAGTTATCCCGACAACACTGCAGCAAACGAATACTTGGCTATGACTAGACAGAATCTGCGTCTGGTCACAGGCATTCTGTCTGGTCATTGCCAAGTACGGAAGCATCTCCATATCATGGGGCTATCAGAATCCGCACTCTGCAGAGGATGCGAACAAGAAGATGAGACCATCGAGCATATCCTTTACGATTGCCCGACGCTCTCATTTATTAGAAGATTTGTTTTCGGCGAGTATCGGCTAACACCGGCCGATATAAGAGAAGAACCTCTTGGCGATGTTGTCAACTACATTAAATCTGTAGGCTGGCTCACGAGCTAGAAGGTGCCTATCATCTTAGGAGGATGCACAATGGGCCTAATGAGGTTTAAAAGTGCCGTGGGGGTAACCCACCCTCCACACTTTACACATTTTATTTTATTCGACATAAAATATTTAAATTTAATAACTTATTCATAATTTTACGTACCTTCTAAATATACCACCGACACGTTGTTTTGTTTTGAAAGCCTAAATCAGTATTAGGCTGCGTAAAGACCGTGCCAACGAAAAAGTTTCGCTGACGCGGCATATGTTACGGTTTTATTTTTCTATATTATGAAAATATTAGGGATGAGATTTTATCAGTCATATTTATCTAAATAATTATAAAAATCAAGTACCAAGACTTATAAATTTTCAAAACTGTTTGACCTAAGGCATTTTATTAATTTATATAAAGGGGTCCTGTTTTCATACCAGAGGGGTTATGTTTACATTTCGTCCTCTTCTCTTCGAATATATCAATCTCTGTCTGTTTTCCCTGTCACAATTCTTCTTTTATGGTTTTACTTTACAGAAGTTTGTTTATTCTGGTTACTTTCAGCAACACCAGAAGTTTGCTTACCAGTACCTGCAATATTTGTAAATTCAAAATCACTAGATTTTGGTGAGAATTTTAATAAAAAGAAAAAGATAGATCTTTTATCTTTGTACATTTTGATGTGAATGGTCACATTGTCCCAATTTTGCGGATATTTTTTTAAATCTTTAAAGTTTTGAATATACTTTTCTTCGGTTTGTTATACAAACGAAGAATCTCTTTAGAGGATATTTGTTTAAAAGTTTTAAAGATAATAATTTTATTATTTTTCACCGTTTTAAGGTCATCCAACATTCAAGATCTTTTATCCTTTACTTGCTAACATCTACTGGACTTTAAGGCTCTGGTATAAGGTATTTTGGGTTCCTGCATGTGCACCTGCTTTTATTTATCCACCTAGCAGTGTTAACACCTAACTAACATCCTGAGGAACTCTCCTGCATGAATACGAGCCACCGCTTACTCGCTTACTCACTTTTTCCTACTCTGGCCAAGTGAACGCAGAACTTCTGAGACTGGACACACTCCACACAATCAGATAAGCTTGCATGTTTCTTATTTAATACTCATCAGTGCCTATTTTGATTAGTAGTTATTTAAATTTTATTATATGTTATATTTCACTGAAGGCACATTCAAAGCTTCTAACACCTAGACTTTGCTTTCAGGGGTTGGTATAAACATTTGGTGAAACAGCGCATAATTGTAATACAAATATTAGGTTCATTTCTAGTAATTTTGTGATTAAATACCTCTGCTACAAGTAATACTTCGCTTCTGACATCAGATCTGGAAAATCTGTAAAATTTGCTGTGTAAGATTCTAGTGTACATAATAATCCGATGATAACTTACGAATTGATGTAAACCATACAGTATATACTATATAGGTACTGATATGTTATATAAACACCCTGTGTTCTAAAATAATGAAATAAATTAATAATAATAATAATAATAATAATAACCATACTAATAATAATGATGATAACAATAATAATAGTAATAAATTAATAACCCTGTATTATGAAAATAATGTAAGAAGTCTTATGAGAAGCAGACTAAGGGAGAAAAAAAATGGTTTCTAGATGAAAAAAAAAGTCAGTTTTTGAAAGTTAATCAATTTTGAAATGTTAAAAAAAATTTAATGTCAGAAATTTAAAAGATAGAATGGTACGTTAAAAAAGATAGATAGAAGAATTTAAATAAGCAAACCTGTAAAAAAAAACTTCCTAAAATGTAATAAGAAGTATAAATTACACAAGAAGGTAAAATGTACATATGATGATAGGCAACTGATGAAGGAGTTGATTTGAGTACAAGGACAATTTGGATAGAAGTCGACCAAGACCGTGAGTACGCCGTTTATAAACATTTTAATTGTGCAAGTTTTTTTTTGACTATTCCTTAAAAAAGGAATAAAAGGTATTCATTATAAGTTTTGTTGAAAATAGACATAATAATAGTTTTAATAATTTTTCATAATTGTTTCAATTGAAAGGCTAATCAAATATGAGTTATTTGATTTTGTAATTTGAACAGAGTTGTACTTCAGTAGGTGTAGTAGGGTAGTATTAGTTATATATAATTTTAAAAGGATATTAGAATATCTAAAATTTGTTAGATTGTTCCATAATGGTTTCTGTAAATTAAACAAGTTGATCTTTAGAAAGGTTTGTTTATTTAAACATATAATTTACAAAATACAGGGTACAAAGATTAAATCAACTCATAAGTTTCATTATTTGTTATATTGTTGATTTTGATAAAATAAAATTAAAATAAAATTAAAATAAAATTAAAATAAAATTAAAATAAAATTAAAATAAAATTAAAATAAAATTAAAATAAAATTAAAATAAAATTAAAATAAAATTAAAATAAAATTAAAATAAAATTAAAATAAAATTAAAATAAAATTAAAATAAAATTAAAATAAAATTAAAATAAAATTAAAATAAAATTAAAATAAAATTAAAATAAAATTAAAATAAAATTAAAATAAAATTAAAATAAAATTAAAATAAAATTAAAATAAAATTAAAATAAAATTAAAATAAAATTAAAATAAAATTAAAATAAAATTAAAATAAAATTAAAATAAAATTAAAATAAAATTAAAATAAAATTAAAATAAAATTAAAATAAAATTAAAATAAAATTAAAATAAAATTAAAATAAAATTAAAATAAAATTAAAATAAAATTAAAATAAAATTAAAATAAAATAAAATTAAAATAAAATTAAAATAAAATTAAAAATAAAATAAAATTAAAATAAAATTAAAATAAAATTAAAATAAAATTAAAATAAAATTAAAATAAAATTAAAATAAAATTAAAATAAAATTAAAATAAAATTAAAATAAAATTAAAATAAAATTAAAATAAAATTAAAATAAAATTAAAATAAAATTAAAATAAAATTAAAATAAAATTAAAATAAAATTAAAATAAAATTAAAATAAAATTAAAATAAAATTAAAATAAAATTAAAATAAAATTAAAATAAAATTAAAATAAAATTAAAATAAAATTAAAATAAAATTAAAATAAAATTAAAATAAAATTAAAATAAAATTAAAATAAAATTAAAATAAAATTAAAATAAAATTAAAATAAAAAAATAAAATTAAAATAAAATTAAAATAAAATTAAAATAAAATTAAAATAAAATTAAAATAAAATTAAAATAAAATTAAAATAAAATTAAAATAAAATTAAAATAAAATTAAAATAAAATTAAAATAAAATTAAAATAAAATTAAAATAAAATTAAAATAAAATTAAAATAAAATTAAAATAAAATTAAAATAAAATTAAAATAAAATTAAAATAAAATTAAAATAAAATTAAAATAAAATTAAAATAAAATTAAAATAAAATTAAAATAAAATTAAAATAAAATTAAAATAAAATTAAAATAAAATTAAAATAAAATTAAAATAAAATTAAAATAAAATTAAAATAAAATTAAAATAAAATTAAAATAAAATTAAAATAAAATTAAAATAAAATTAAAATAAAATTAAAATAAAATTAAAATAAAATTAAAATAAAATTAAAATAAAATTAAAATAAAATTAAAATAAAATTAAAATAAAATTAAAATAAAATTAAAATAAAATTAAAATAAAATTAAAATAAAATTAAAATAAAATTAAAATAAAATTAAAATAAAATTAAAAATAAAATTAAAATAAAATTAAAATAAAATTAAAATAAAATTAAAATAAAATTAAAATAAAATTAAAATAAAATTAAAATAAAATTAAAATAAAATTAAAATAAAATTAAAATAAAATTAAAATAAAATTAAAATAAAATTAAAATAAAATTAAAATAAAATTAAAATAAAATTAAAATAAAATTAAAATAAAATTAAAATAAAATTAAAATAAAATTAAAATAAAATTAAAATAAAATTAAAATAAAATTAAAATAAAATTAAAATAAAATTAAAATAAAATTAAAATAAAATTAAAATAAAATTAAAATAAAATTAAAATAAAATTAAAATAAAATTAAAATAAAATTAAAATAAAATTAAAATAAAATTAAAATAAAATTAAAATAAAATTAAAATAAAATTAAAATAAAATTAAAATAAAATTAAAATAAAATTAAAATAAAATTAAAATAAAATTAAAATAAAATTAAAATAAAATTAAAATAAAATTAAAATAAAATTAAAATAAAATTAAAATAAAATTAAAATAAAATTAAAATAAAATTAAAATAAAATTAAAATAAAATTAAAATAAAATTAAAATAAAATTAAAATAAAATTAAAATAAAATTAAAATAAAATTAAAATAAAATTAAAATAAAATTAAAATAAAATTAAAATAAAATTAAAATAAAATTAAAATAAAATTAAAATAAAATTAAAATAAAATTAAAATAAAATTAAAATAAAATTAAAATAAAATTAAAATAAAATTAAAATAAAATTAAAATAAAATTAAAATAAAATTAAA
>OV651818.1:2508776-2592007 GCA_927349885.1 Psylliodes chrysocephalus
TTCGATTATAATACATGAAACTTAAAAAAAGTACAATAAATTATTATTTAAAAACATTAATGTTGTAAAGATAAAAAAACACAAGATTAAAATATACAAATAACTAAAACTAAATTATCTAAAATTAGAATAAATAAAATAGGATAAATATATAAATATATAAGAGAAATTTAATTGGTCCATTTTTATAATTAGAAGATTAAAGTGAATTTAAGGGAAAACGTGACAACCAAAATCTATATTATTGAGTGTTAAAAAAACAATTAATTCAAAAAACTAAAGCTGAGACTAGAAACAGACGCAAGTTAAGTATTTCTACATTCTATTATATCTTTAAATTTTTGTCGTGGATTTTCTAAAATAAATTTTTTAAGGCTTTTTTTCATTTTAATTTTACATTTAATTGTTTTTATTGATTCTGGTAGTTCATTATGTATCTTAGGAGCAAGATAGGTATAAGATCGTTGACTAAGTGATTTACTTACTTGTGGCATGATATGGAGATTTCTATTGCGAGTTTGATAGGAGTGAGAAGGTAAGTTAGCATGTTTAGTATTAAGTTGATATTTTTGAGCCATGCAGTAGAAGTATATTTGCCTAAGATCCATGATTTGACTTTCGGCATATAATAGGTCACTTGAGTATCGATATTCTTTCGACAACATAAGTTCAAAAATCTTTTTTGTATTATCTCAAGCGTTTGGATATGGCACCTTAGTGCGCTTCCCCAAGCTAGAATACCATATCTAAGATGGCTTTCGACTAAGGCATAATACAAAGTTGTTAAACAGCTAACTGAAAGATATCTTTTCAGAAAATTAAACTTATATAAGATACGCTGCAGTTTTTTTACGGTATAATTTATATGGTATTCCCATTTCAGATGCTGTCAATAAATATGCCAAGGTATTTTATTTGTGTTAAAGGTTGAAGAGCAAGATGATTTTTATTTATAGAAATGTCAAGTTGATGAAATTTGGGAAGACAGCTGATGTTGCAGCTGAAAGGTACGAATCTAGTCTTGTCTAAATTTACAGTAAGTACTTTGTTGTCGAGCCAAGTCTTAATATTGAGAAAATCTCTTTCAGCCATGCGTTTGAGTTCATCCCAATCAGGTGCTTCGTAGAAGATTGCAGTATCATCTGCAAATCCCACAATTCTGCCCTTACTAGAAATTGAAAACAGACCATTTATATAAATGTTAAATAAAATTGGACCTAGAACACTGCCCTGGGGCACCCCGTATTTTATTGGCTTTCGATCACTTTCCTCTCCACTTACTTTTACAGACTGATATCTGCTGGTAAGGTAGCTTTCAAATAGTCTTAAGGTTTTTCCTCTAATACCAATATCTTCTAGAGATTGTAGGAGAAGGTAATGATCAACTGTATCGAAAGCTGTACTTAAGTCTAGGAATATGCACAAAGACGACCTGAAATATAAATGTCAATATTATTATAATAAAATTAAACAGTATATATAATAAAAAAAAATTAAACTAAGAATGATTACACCGAGACCAGCATTGGGATTCTCATCTTTCAATATGGCATGTGTTCAGACGCCTATCTTTGTTTCACATAATGCGATTTGTATGAAATGTTTCTCTCTATTTGATTCGTTACGTGTTGAGTATGCACATAAGAATCCTTGTCCTGAATCCACACGACTTCTAGTTTGAAAAGTCAACGCCTTATCCACAAACCACATTTGCTAGATGGTATAATAACGATGCGAAAGCCGAAGTCAACGAGTTTAGTATTTTGTACAACAAGAGTGGATATGGACAATCCACTCGAGTTGCACAGTATATTTTTTTCTGCGACCCACTAACGAAAATCTACAAATCTAAAAAAAATATTTTAGGTTTTTAAGACATAATAATTAATTTTAAAATATTTTTTGATTTGAAATAATTTACAAAATAAAATAAACATTTAATTAGTCTCTTGCTCAGATTTGAACCCAGACCCCTAGAGTGCGTGTCCTTACCTCCATCGCCACACTTAAGATTTTAGTTTTAATACTCGTAATTAAATTAGTTTTATATAGGTAGTTCAATTAAAATTTAAGATTTATTTGTAAATTAGGACAATGTAACCTCCAAAACCAGGGTAACGGTGTATTGGGTTGTCGATCTCAACCTTTCTGCCTTCGGTTTCACTCTATAGTAGAGATGGGAGTGGGTAAATATAAATGATCGAAAATTGAGCACCAAGCCGTTGTATTTTCTTAGATTCCAAAATAGACCTACCTCTTAAATGGCTAAACGGGGTAAATCAAAGACTACCAGTAGAGGTTAAATGAGAAGGCAAAATGAGGAAACCCTATGAGAAGGCAAAATGAGGAAACCATCTAGTGAACACCTGCATCCTGTTATAATATGTAATTTAATATCTCTGGGAAAGATAAAGACATCCGGTTCTCACGCGAACACCTGCACCCGGCCATCTGGCGAACACATGGCAACATCTGGTGTCCATACGTGGCATGTAAATTATAATGATAACAATATACTGGCAAACACCTGCATCCTGTTATAATATGTAATTTGATGGGAAAGATAAAGACATCCTGTTCTCACGCGAACACCTGCACCCGGCCATCTGGCGAACACATGGCAACATCTGGTGTCCATACGTGGCATGTAAATTATAATGATAACGATATACTGGCAAACACATGTTGACCATCTGGCATGTAATTTAATATCTCTGGGAAAGATAAAGACATCCGGTTCTCACGCGAACACCTGCACCCGGCCATCTGGCGAACACATGACAACATCTGGTGTCCATACGTAGCATGTAAATTATAATAATGATATCCTACTCTCGCTGTCTCCATTCAATCCCACTATCTGACAGTCACGTGACCTCTTTCTATTTAAGGAACTCCGCATTCATTGCGTTTTCTAGTTTCGTAGTTTACAGCGAGTTAACAACATGCAGTGTAAGAAGTGTAATAAATTATTTTCCAACGCATATAATCTGAAGCGACACCAGCTCGCATATTGTGTGGATCGTAAACCGGCTTGTCCGATTCCGAAAAAGAGACTAAGACCAATAGGCATTGAAGTACTGGAAGGTGGTGTTACTAAACTAACTCATGCTTTCAAGAATATGATTGCTTCATACAGATTTTCCAGCAGTGATGAAAATAAAATCAGTTACAATGACTTTTTTAATGGAGTCAAACCAAAAGTTATAAATAAAATCAGTGAATATTTGCAACAACACACAAGTTTAAAAATAAATATGGAAATATTTGGGATATATGTTAAACCTGATAAGGAAATAAGTGATATCAAATCCATGAATTCTCCAAACAAAATTGTTACCACAGCGTCTAATCTAGAAGAAGTATATGGTGAATTTAAATCCGAACTTATGATGCAAGCTTCCGAATTCCAAGAAAAAGATTCTAATTGGAGTTTACAGGAGATAATGTTTTTGGATGTGAACATAAACAGTTTCAATAATATTGCAGCTTCTTCATATATCAAGCTACCTGTGACAATAATGAAAAGAAATGCTGTCTTGAATATTGAAAACAAAGATAGCGCTTGTTTCGCTTGGTCCATTAATGCAGCAATTTTTCCTGCCGAGGGGAATCCCAAGTATCCATCATCATACCCACATTATGATAAAATGTTAGACTTTAGAGGTATCGACTTCCCCGTAAAATTAAAAGACATTAAAAAATTCGAGTTTATGAATAATATATCAGTGAATGTGTTTGGACTTGAATCATTTTTCCGAGACGGTAAAAACAATTATGAAGTTGTTGGTCCATTACATTTCACTTCCAACCGACAACCTACACACGTGAATCTGTTGCTAGTATCAGATAGTGATGGAAACAATCATTATAACCTTATTACAGACTTGCCACGACTTGTTAGAAGTCAGAAAACAAAACATAAGGGAAAAATTTATATTTGTGATGGCTGCTTACAATCTTTTGTAAATATGGAGAAGTTAAAAGCACATGAAGAACACGATTGTACACATATATACACACAACTACCAACAAATGAAATGAAAAAAAATAAGTGCGGACAAATCACCCCGGAAAATATTTTAAAATTTATTAACTTTGAAAAACAATTACAAGTGCCGTTTGTTATTTATGCAGACTTTGAATCGTTGTTAAAACCAATAGACAATTGTGAACCTATTAATGGCAAATCATTCAGTGTCAAAGTTTGTGAGCACGAGCCATATTCTTTTGCATTTTACCTGAAATGTAGTTACGATGACAGTTTATCTAAGCTTGAGATGTATAAAGGACCAAATGCGGGCAAAGTGTTTATGCAAAAACTAGATGAGACTGTACATAACCTATATAACAACCATTTAAAGCATGTAAAAGTCATGCAACCACTTACCCCCAAAGAACAGGAAGCATATGATAACGCGACCAACTGTTACATATGTGAAAAACCTTTTGATGTATTCAACAAAAAAGTCCGGGACCATTGCCATCTACTGGGAAAATATAGGAACGCCGCCCATAACTCCTGCAATTTGAATTATAAGGTGCCAAATTTTATACCGGTGTTTTTTCATAATCTCAGAAACTATGACAGCCATTTGTTTATTAAAGAATTGACTACCAAAGGTGAATCTGTCTCCGCAATAGCTCAAACAAAGGAGAAATATATTTCTTTTTCCAAATCTATTTTGGTTGAAAAATATGATGATCCCAAAGTTCGTGATTCATTTATAAAACTGAGATTTGTGGACTCTTTTAGATTTTTGGCAAGATCTCTTGATAAACTCAGTGAAACTTTGGATTCTTTAGATGAAGTTAGAAAATATTTCCCCAACGAAACACAATTCAATTTAATGAGACGTAAGGGCGTGTTTCCTTATTCATACGTTGATTCTTTTCAAAAATTGGATGATGAGGAACTACCATCTAAAGCTACATTTTTTGATAATTTGAAAGGCGAGCCAATCACCGATGAAGACTATAATAGAGCCAAAGAAGTATGGAATACTTTTAAATGTAAAACACTCAACGATTACGCAATGCTATATTTAAAGACTGACGTGCTTCTGTTAGCAGATGTGTTCGAAAACTTTAGAAAAGTGTGTTTGAAAGAATATAAACTTGATCCTGCTCATTACTTGACCGCACCCTCCCTAAGTTGGGATGCAATGCTAAAATATACCCAAATAGAACTTGAGTTACTGACAGATATTGACATGCTACACTTTTTTAAAAAAGGGATCAGAGGAGGAGTAGCACAGTGCAGTAAGAGGCAAGCGATGGCTAATAAAAAATTTCTACCAAATTATAATCCCTCAAAACCAGAAAGTTATATCATGTATCTCGATGCTACCAATTTATACGGCGCAGCAATGAGCGAGTCCCTTCCATTTGGCGGATTTAAATGGATACCAGTGGAAAATTTCGATTGTAATTCGGTTAAAGACGATGCCTCCAAAGGATATGTTTTAGAAGTGGATTTAGAATATCCAATTAATTTGCACGATGCCCACAACGACCTACCTTTCTGCCCTGAAAGTATAATACCACCAAATGGTAAACACCCAAAGTTGATTCCAAACTTACGCCATAAAGAAAAATATATTATTCACTACCGGAACTTGAAACAATGTCTCAAATATGGATTAAAATTAACCAAAATTCATAGAATTTTAGAATTTTCCCAATCGTCGTGGCTGAAAAAATATATCGAATTGAATACCACCCTCCGAAACCAAGCAAAGAATGACTTCGAAAAAGATCTTTTTAAGCTGCTGGTCAATGCAATCTTCGGAAAGATCATGGAAAATGTTGAGAAGAGAAAATCTATTCATCTTTCTACCCATTGGGAAAATACAAAGGGGTCCGTAGGTGCGAGGACACTAATAGCAAAACCAGAATTTAAGACATGTTCCGTATTCAATGAAAACTTGGTTGCAGTACATTTGGGTAATGTAAAAGTATATTATGACAAACCTATGTATATAGGATTTTCTGTATTGGATATTTCAAAAACCATTATATACGAATTTTTATATGGCTACATTAAACCTAAATATGGCAATGCTGCAAAATTGTGTTATACGGACACCGATTCCCTAATTTTAGAAGTATTTACTAGTAACTTTTATGATGATATGAAACAAAACATCACCCATTTTGATACTTCCAATTTTTCCAAAAATAATGAATATGGGATGCCTATAACAAATTCTATCGTTGGAAAAATGAAAGACGAGTTTGTTGGTACTATAGTTGATGCATTTTATGGTACAGGAGCTAAGGCATATTGTGTAAAACTAGGCAAACCCTTCAAGAAGGAAACAGAAATAAAGAAAGCTAAAGGTGCCTCGAAAAATTTAATCAAAAATCAACTTCACGTAAACGACTACATTCGGATTATACAAAATGGTAATACAATCTTTAGAAAAATGTATGTTTTTGTATCATCACTACATACAATCTACACAGAACTAAGAAACAAGGTAGCCCTCTCAGCTAAAGATGATAAGAGATATGTCATACCACATGATGTAAACACTCTGGCATGGGGGCATCTACTTACCAACCCAAAAGCAATGACTGGAACCCTGGATGATTTAATACAGGCGATGGAAGAAGTGGGCGATTTAGATAATTATGTAAATGATTTTGATTTGGAATTATTTTCCCAATAAAATTTTTATACATACCAGTATCTTTTATTTTTAATAAAACAAAAAAAATATTTAAAAACATTTATTGAAGAAATCTAATATGTAACATAATTTTGAATAATTCTTATAAGTAATTCGGCAGCAGATAATGTTGAACAAACAGCTATATAGTAAATTGTAATATATAATGCATTTGTATTGCTGCTTTCAGATTTGTTTGGGTCTTTGTTGTAAAGAGATAACCATTCAGAGTCTTTAGTTGATCCATTTCCTTTTACAATACGTACTTTATACATTGTACTATTTGTTGGTATCTGTGATTTTAGAGTTGCAGCATTATTTGGTGTATAGGTCTCCATTTTTACCCACTTAGAAGGCCAACTCTCATCTCTTGTCCCATTACTATCAAAACATACATACACTTCTCTGGTATTAAAAGGGTGTTGAATCAAGAGGTAATTGCCTAGGATGGCTTGTAAAATTATGAACTGTGTCACTCCCATGATGTAAATGATTTTATTTGTTAGTGTGAAGGGCATATATATATTTTAACATAGCGTAATAAATGATGCTAAATATTAATGGTATAACACTTATTACAAAAAACGTATTTATTCTATTCTTTGCTGGTAGACATGACTTCATCATTCTAGCATAGCTGCAATTTGGACTAAATTTCAAGTGATCGAGAATTGGTACATCATCTGATTTCCATTTGTAAACCTTAATATCACATTTAAAACATCTAACTACATCTTCTTTGCCCATGTAGTGGAATCCAGCTAATGCTAAATCTATTGGAGATACATCACCAGTCCAATTTTCATAAGACTCTAATCTATGATCAAACAATTGCAATAGGTGTGAGTAATCATCGGCGCACATGTTGGTTCTGATAAGCAAACCCAATGTTAGGTGTATTTATAAATAAAACATTTTAGAATTTTTCAAATTTATTCCATTATAAAACTTTCATATAAAAAAAAACATTTGATACAGCACAAATACAATTAATATTATTATGATAAAAACATTTGGGCTTCATTGGTTGAAGTGCTGGTTGCTCATCAAACTCATAAACTGGAACTAGGGAATATTTTTTTATATAATTTGCTTTCTCCATACCCTTGACGTAAACCATATCAACTCCTTTTGTTAAAGATTGTAAGATATTTCCAAATTGGTGTACAGGAGTAACACCTTCCTCCCAATTAATATAATGATGATTTTTCATTAACCATAAAGCCTGCGTATGTAAATCTGGAGAGAGCATTCTAAGAGGAAAGGGTGGCTTGAATACATAATGACTTATGCGAAAACCATCATAAGCAGCAAATTCTTTTACAATAAATTTATTATTTTCTAGCTTAAATCCTTGTACATCCACAACGAGTCTCATATTTTTAGTTTTTCAAGTAGTTTTACAAATTCGTACAATTCAATATCTTTTTTTAGTTTTCCGAATTCGTACAATTCAATATCTCTTTTAAGTTTTAGCAGTTTTTTAAATAAATTTGAAGTTTCTCTTCATACTCGGACATATTAAATGAAATTATTAACTATGAAGGATGTGTTTTATATTAAGTTTGAGACATGCGCATTAATATTGCTTTACGGTTTTTGTTAAAGGATTATATGAAAATTCTTTTTCGTGTAATATGAGACAAAACGCTGATATATCCGTTGACGTGGGCTCATCAGTTTCAAATTCAATTCTAAGAACAATGCTTTCGGATTGAATCACTTCTTTTTGTCTTGAACAATCGATATGTACTAAGGGTGCTTTTTCTTTAAACTCTTGTGGATTAAATATTGGTTGATTTAAATTAAAGTGATAATAACTTTCCTGAAAGTTTGCAAACATATATAATGTGGCATATTTATTATTGGTAAAATCTAAATTTAAATCGTGGTATGGATATCTATCCGAATTTAGAAATACTCGGATGTTGTTGAGTTTACAATGATCAAATTTACTCATATCCTGTTTAATTTGACCTTTTTTATTTTTTTGAAATCCGATAATTATATGCCTAGGAGTTTCTATTTTTGTACTTGTTTTAACAGCCCAAGTATGTCTAGTGGAATTATTAAGTGAAGCATATTCAATCATTTGCCAAGAACGGAATTTAATTGGTAATTCTTTATTACTCTGAACAATTTTATTTAGTCGAAGTTGTTGACTAATACTAGGGGTGACATGTGGTACGTGCCAGGAGAGTGCACGAAGTTCGATATTTGGTTTTTCAGAATCATCAGAACTTATTATGGCATCAATATCATCACTGGAACGAATTAATACTAATTCTTGTTTCATATTCATAATTATTTTACCAAAATCTTCAAAGAAACCTGATAACATTTTTAAGGGAATGCAAACATTAAAGTTTCCATCTTTATCAACTAAAATTTTTTCTGTCTCTACTGTTACAACACCTTTAGAATCTGTCGCAAGTTTTTTAATTTCCTTAGGGAACCACCCAGCATTTTGCATTAGTATACTTTCGTTTTCATTAAGACTCAAATAATTTTTCATGGTCGATACAAGACCTACATCTCTTACAGAATCTATTACGACACTGTTTAGCTCATAACGGAGTTCACGAAACAAAAATGCTATGGCATTGTTAATAAATTGTAGTTTAGTTGGTACTTTTCCAGCATCAGTAAGCAACTTTCCTTCAATATACAAATAACTTTTTGATGGCAATGTGTAAGCATCTAAATCTTGAATGGGGATTCGAATTTCATCGTTATAATTGAGTTTTCCAGTAATAAAGGGTTGATAGGTATGAAATTGATAATCATCTATAGTTGTATCATTAAAAGGTTGCCCGGTTACATGAAGTACTTCCATTATATTAATACTTTAAATCCTAACGAAGTTAAAATTTTTTTATTAATGGGTGTTATTATTGCAAAGGGTTTTGCAAAACTGATTTGTCTGTTCTGGAGGGACAATCTTTTATAGTTTTTAAGTGGATGAAAAAATGATAGAACCATTTTATACTTTTCTAATGTGAAGGGTAACCGTAATCTCTTCTTCTCGAAAATTTATGAGACCACCGCTCTGGTCAATAATCTTTACTGTAATGTTGTTGATTGTCTTGACACTGACAGGATAATACAAGATATTTTAAGGAGATTCCACTATTTTATACCCGCTGGGTACTGTCGGAAAAAATTGGTGGATAATATGAACAGGGTTCCCATTTAAATAGGAACCAGCCGCAATACTACAGTCAATACCTATAGAATTTACTTTTAAAATTTTAACTGGATGATTTGATGAATAAGTTTTACCAGGATCAAGCCTTTGGACATCAAAACCAAACACTTGTGCGATTGAATTTGCATTATTAAAAGAAATAATACGATTACTTGAAATAGAAATTTTTGAAGTATTTATGTCCGGTATTATATCTATTTTAGCATTTTTATCTTTATCATTCATATGTTTCTTTAAAACACTTATAAGATCATCTAACTCATAAGCACCAACCGGTACTTTAAATTCATTTAGCTTATTTTTATCACCCCATACAAATAAATTATTGCTTTCATCAATATTTGGAATTGTGTTAAAACTATTGAAACTGACTAATCCTATTTCATAATCTGTATTTTCATCTAAATATATTGGAGGGTTAAAATCATAACTTAAAATTGAAGAGTTACCACTTAAAGTAAATGAAAAAGACATATTTACACAACAAAGAAATGTCTCAGAATGAAAACTTTTTTCAATTATATTGATTATATAGAAAACTCAAACAATAATGGCCGCACTTGTAAGAATTTCTTTGAACGCTATCATAGTTATAAATTATATTTACATCCCCATTGCTATTGAAATATTTAATCAGCTCTAATGGTGGGGCTAAGTTTCCATAACTATCAAAGTATACAACATCCTTATTTTGTTTCGTATATGCGGTCCAATGTGTCCCAGGTCCTATATTTGAATTCATATTTATAATACCGCTCTCTTTTTTATGGATTGTACGAGGTAAAGAATCTCATATAAACACTCCTCTAAAATGAGGAATCTGCAATATTTTAGCAAATTTTTTTAAATCTAAATCGGTAAGCGCTCGTTGTGGTAGTATTAGTTTTTTGACATGATACCATATCCTTTATATGGTCTTAAATATAAACCCTTCCCCTTTTTTTTACGACTTAAACCCTGGCCTTTTTTTTCCATAGCTAAATTATGCCGTTTCTGTTCTTCCAGTTGTATGCGGTTAGCTTTAGCATCGTTTACTGCTTTTGCAATACCAGCACCCATACCTCCGACAGCTCCTAAAGCTGATAAAAGAGGAAGTAGTAAAGGTAAAAATCCACCTATTTTCGGTACTCGAATAATTCTCTTTTTAGTTTTTCTTGCTCGTTTTTTTATACCCATTCCAAGTTTGCGTTTACCTTTCATCGCCGTTGTTACAAACCAAGCCGCTGTTTTTTCTCCTAATTTAGCGTCTTTCGAATTAGCCCTCTCCCAAGCTCTATGTTGTAATATCTTATCGGCTTGGTGTCTAGTAATGAGATCTTTACTTTGTGAATATGCAATATAGTGATCTTTGCAAGCAGCGTCTAATTGGTTTATGCCTTTATCACCTCTTTGTAATCTCTTATTAAGTTGAGTCCCAGGACCACAGTAGGAATACCCAGGAATATGTAATTCAATTGGTAGTTTGTTTATCAAAGAATTTACTATTCCTCTTCCTCTTCGAAGTGAACTCTGTCGCTGGCGTTTAACCATTGTGCTATTTATATACTTACTCCCCACTATATATACTCCCAGTCTTGTGCAGGATTCATTAAAATGAAGATTGAAAAACAGCACATGATCTTACCAGTAACAAATCATGATTTACTTGTAAATGATGAAAAACTTAATAAACATGGTTTTTTGTTTGGTGGTGACTCTAAAAGATGTTTAATTGTTGGGCCAAGCGGAAGTGGAAAGACAAACTGTATGCTCTCGTTAATTGAACACCCAAATGGATTAAGATTTGAAAATGTATATGTGTATTCTAAAAGTCTTCATCAACCCAAATATAGATATTTACGTGCTTTGCTGGAACCTATTCGAGAAATTGGATATGAAGAATATAGTGAACCTGAAGATATAATTAGACCAGAAGAAATTAAAGAAAATTCGTTTATTATATTTGATGATGTAGCTTCTTGTGATCAAAAGATAATCCAAAATTATTTTTGTTTTGGTCGACATAAACACACAGATTGTTTTTATATTTGTCAGACATATAGTGCAATCCCCAAACAGCTTATTAGAGATAATTCGAATCTTTTAGTAATTTTTCAACAAGATATGACTAATTTAAAACATATTTACGATGATCATGTTAATATCGATATGTCTTTTAAAGATTTTATAAACATGTGCACAATTTGTTGGAAAAAAAAAATATGATTTCCTCACTATTGATAAGGATTCAAAATGTAAATTTAGAAAAAATTTCGACACTTTTATAAGTATATAAAGAAATTTATTAATCAAACAATTTAGTCAAAATGAATCCTCGGCTGACTAAACAACTAATAAAAGCTAGGCAAGATTTGAAAAAAAAAATACAAAAGTTTAAAAAGTGATATAACAAAATCACAAACTCATTTGGAAAAAACATATCAACCTATAACAGACCCCCTTAAACAACTGGTTTCAGTTTTGGGGAAACAAGAAATAATTAAACAAGAAAATTTAACACCGAAATCAGAAAAGTTCAGTTTCTTGCGTAAACCTCCGCGAAAAGATTATACTAAAATAGCATATTCTTCTTTTCCATCACCATTAAGTCAAACAATTAAACATGCTCCAGAACATGAAAGTACTCGTTTAAATGAATCAGAGATTTATGAAAATCAGCCAGACCAAACGTTTGAATATCAGCCAAGAACCAGTGATGAGCAAGTTGATGAATATATAGAAGATACAATTAAAAGTCTACATGATTTAACTACAAACCCACCTCCTTCATTCGTTGAATATCTGGATCAATTTACAGCACCATTACCTAGAGATTATATTCTTAGAAATATATCAGATATTGAAAATAAATTTGATCACGTTTTAGGAATTTATCATGATATAGAAACCGAAAAATTTCGTATTGGAGACTCAGAATTAAACTTTGATGGTTCGGATATTGTAATAAAAGGTATTAAATATCCCGGAACACCTGGACTGAATTACTTTTTTTAAAAGAACCGATTGCATATAAACAAACTGATGTTAATGAATATGTGGATATAATAAAAAGAACCAATGCCGCTAGAAGAAATAATGATCCAGATTTACCAATTAAAAATTTTTCTAGAGATATTAAGGATAAATATAATTTTATTATTAAACCAAAGTTAGAAACAGGACCGTTTAGACGGAGAGTTTCATCAATACCTTCTTCATTAATGAGTGGAATAATGACAAGGAGTAAAAAAATTGGAAAAGGAATGTTACAATATTCAAATAAACCTATTGATTATAAATATTTTGATAATTACAATGAGTTGATTGATCGACTTAGATTACTTGTAGCATCCCAAACTGCAGGAAATACAGGTAATAATAATGAGATTGTGTCAATCATTGAGGAATTGAGAGAAGGGGGTATAATAATGTGAACCCACTAAAGTTTTAATTAGTGTGACAATGCCAATCAACAAATTCGGAGGTCACTTTTTGAGTAATCAAAGCAATGAAACTAATGTTTTAAATTTTACTTCACCATTTTATATTTGTGAGCCAGCCTTATTCCATAGTAAATGTTTTATCAGATTAAGAGGCGTAAAACGAGTAAAATATAATAAAGACTTTTATATTTTGGATAATCAAGGTACTGCTTTTGTTTTTCCCTTATCGGGTAAAATTGAAAGTTGTAAACACTATAGTGCTGATGGAGATATTTTACTAAATTCCAAAACATATAAATATCATCAATTAAAAGGAATTAACATTAACAAAGATGATAAAATCGAGTTTAAATTGGGAACACCAGATGAAATGTGTGCTGATTTTGTTTTTCAATGTCCATTAGAAAAAAATGTCTAAGATTCAAGTTGTTAATGAACTACATAAACCAGCTAGAAAAAAATACAAGCGACGACATGTTATTGTTAAAGGGTTGAATGATCTAATCCAAGCTGATTTGGCTGTTATGATTCCTTACTCTAAAGTTAACAAAGGATATAATTATATCTTGGTTGTTATTAATGCATTTAGTAAATTTGTATGGGCTATACCGATTAAGAAAAAAACAGCTAAAGATGTTACTGAAGGTATGGCTCAAATTCTGTCACAGATGACCCCACCTAAAAATTTACAAACTGATAATGGAAAAGAATTCTATAATAAAGATTTTCAAAAACTTATGCAAAAATATGATATTAATCACTACAGCACTTTTTCTAATTTGAAAGCTAGTATAGCTGAGAGAGTAATAAGATCACTCAAGTCATCATTGTGGAAAGAGTTTAGTCTTCAAGGATCCTACAAATGGTTAGAAATTCTTCCAAAAATTGTTAAAAAATATAACAACACCAGACATTCAACTACGGGAGCTATACCCAGTAAAGTCAATGATAAAAACGCCCAATATATAATCGCATATAATTATTTGAAAACAGTTGATCCACATAAACCTAAGTTTAAAAAAAGGGATCATGTTAGAATCAGTAAATACCGCCACGTTTTCACCAAAGGATATACACCCAGTTGGACCAATGAAATTTTTAAAATTAAGAAGGTTAAACTAACTAATCCAACAACTTACATATTAGAAGATGAGAAGAACGAAGAGATTCAAGGTGGATTCTATACTCAAGAATTGCAAAAAGTTAAATATCCCGATGTTTATTTGATAGAAAAAGTTGTTGCTAGAAAAGGAAACAAACTGCGAGTCAAGTTTCTTGGAATGGACAGTTCCCACAATGCGTGGATAAATAAAAATGATATAGTCTGATATGTATTTAATTTTTTTAATAAAAATATTTTCTTTTAGTTTTGTTTTTTTAATTGTATATTTACAATGCGTGGATAAATAAAAATGATATAGTCTGATATGTATTTAATTTTTTTAATAAAAATATTTTTTTTTAGTTTTGTTTTTTTAATTGTATATTTAAAGGTGGCCGTAAAGGCGTTTGATTTAAGCTCGCATCTCTAAGAGAAGGTGAATTAATCCCACCACTGCCAATTTTTAGAATTTGGTAGGTACTTTTTTATAGGTTTTAGGGATATAAAAATACGTTAGTAAAGTAAATCTGTTTATTAAAACATATAATGACTACAATTATTTCAATATTAATTACTAAAATGCTTAATATTTTCATAAATCTTATTTCTATGGTTTACATCTAAAATTGGATTAATAATTTTTGCTGTTTCTTCAATGCGATAAGTAAATCTCATTCTATCTAACATATTACATCTTCTAGCTTCTCTGTAAGCAAAATTCCAGGTAATCAGCCGGTGAAATACATTTTTATCTTCTCTAAAAGTTACCTTTTTCATAGTTGTAAATCTTCTTTTAATAGCTCTGGGTATTTATAAATTATTTCTAAACCTAGACTGTAGGTAATGGGATTCAAACTTTTTATTGATTCTACAATATTTAGAGCAGTATTCTTCACATCATCGGTATTCTTAACACCCACTTGCAATATTTTGAAACAACTTGTGAATTGAAGACTTTTCAGTGATTCTATGGTATGACTTATTAATGGAAGTATTTTCCAAAGCTCTGTAATAGTAGTGGACCCCAGCCAGATTGTAGAATGGCCAGTCAAGATTTTTAAAACTCTAGAACTTTCAAACTTTTCAAATTCCAGCATAAAACTTCCAACGTCTATAGATTCAGGATCTTCTGCTGTCATCATAAATTTATCAATAACATCTTTATAAGAGAGAAATTCTTCCCATTCTTTTTCAATATATATATATATATATATATATATATATATATATATATATATATATATATATATATATATATATATATATAACTGAATGTCCTTTATTTCCAGATATTTCAATACATGGCATAAAATTGAATTCATATAATAAACTTATTGCAACATATTTCGAATTTGATTTATTTAAATAAAATCTTTTTTCACCCACCGATCTCTTGATAGGATTTAAGGAGTTAACTGATTCCATGTTCGCAGAGTACTGTCGGAGTCTAAGAGCTTCTCACTATTTATTGGCCGTTTTAGTGGTGGGGGAAATGTGTGATTTCTCCCAACTTTAGCATGTCTCCCCTCTACCAAAGAATGTATATGTATTTTAAAAATATTGCATCAAACACCATGTGTTTGCCAGTATATCATTATTATAATTTACATGCCACGTATGGACACCAGATGTTGTCATGTGTTCGCCAGATGGCCGGGTGCAGGTGTTCGCGTGAGAACCGGATGTCTTTATCTTTCCCAGAGATATTAAATTACATGCCAGATGGTCAACATGTGTTTGCCAGTATATCGTTATCATTATAATTTACATGCCACGTATGGACACCAGATGTTGCCATGTGTTCGCCAGATGGCCGGGTGCAGGTGTTCGCGTGAGAACAGGATGTCTTTATCTTTCCCATCAAATTACATATTATAACAGGATGCAGGTGTTTGCCAGTATATCGTTATCATTATAATTTACATGCCACGTATGGACACCAGATGTTGCCATGTGTTCGCCAGATGGCCGGGTGCAGGTGTTTGCGTGAGAACCGGATGTCTTTATCTTTCCCATAGATATTAAATTACATATTATAACAGGATGCAGGTGTTCACTAGATGGTTTCCTCATTTTGCCTTCTCATAGGGTTTCCTCATTTTGCCTTCCCATAGGGTTTCCTCATTTTGCCTTCTCATTTAACCTCTACTACTACCTTCAAAATACACCGATTTATTTTTATAAATAAATACACCCAAATACAAAAAAAGTTCCAATTGTGAAAGTTGAGAAAGTAACCTTAAAATTATGAAAGTTAAGAAAATAAACTTAGTTGCGCAAATACGACAAAAATAGGATCACTCAATGTGGCACTTCAAAATACAAATATTATATCACACTATTTTATTAAATAACTTACACTTAAAAAAAAGGTTATACCTACTCGAGGGTGGTCTGGCAAAAGCGAATATCTGCAGTAATGTTAAAACCGAGAAAATACGTTTCAAAGTTTGTTACATCTTTATTTTTATACCAATAGATAATTATGTTATTTTTTGTAATACAGATTGATAGAATGTATAATTAGGTTTATAAATAAAAAAAAACATTTAAAGTAACTGAACCGTTTTTGAAAAAAAATATTGGAATTTTCTAAAACTACATGCAGTTAGGAGGTTCTGGCTGTAACATATAAAACGTCAATTTAAGTTATATGACAATAACTGGTTCTGCCGGTAACTTATTAGTATAATTCTCAAAATTACTTAACATCACCAAACACAAATAAAATAAAAATAAATAGTTTTAATGAGAGGAAACACATTTTTATTTTTAACAAAACTTAAATAAATTCGAAAAAACATTTTAATGAGAGGAGAAACATTTTTTTTATTTTTAACTAAAGTAATAATTAAAAAAAAATAGTTAAATGAGAAGAAAAACAATTATTAAAGAAAGTAAAAATTCTAAAAAAATAAGGTCTGGTTACGCTAGAACTTCTTCTCCTTCTCCAGTTATGTCGTCATCTTCCGAGTCTTCTTGAATATCAACATCTGGTATGCGGTCAGTAATATTATTTTCTGTTGAAAGTGCTTGATACCAGCCATGAAGCTCTTCTGGGATTACACCTTTCTTGCACAAGTTCAGCAAATCTCGTTTTTTTTTGACGTACTTATAGGTAGAGGAGCGTGATATAATTGTGACAATTCGTTTGAAAACTGTTGTAGCGGTTGGAGCTCTTGGGTATTTTTTTGGATCTTCTGGTAGAGTACGTTGTACTTCTTTCTTTAGTATCAGAGATATGTATGGACTTAAAATTTTCAGATAAGTCGTAATTAAAGAAAATTGTATTGATATTTCCCTTTACATATCTCATTTGTTTTATTTTCAACCATTGCACTGGCTCTCCATCAGTATCTGTTGTTCGGTTTTTAAAAAATCGCTCAGAGAATTTTTTAAGATCCAAAAATTCGTTGAATTTAAATTCTTTAATATGGTAAGGTTCGATGGTAATTTTGTTACCATTCACAACACAACTTCTCTTTCGCCTAGCTGACTTAAAAATGCGGGACCAACCTAACATGGAATAAATTGAGTTGTGTTTTTTAGCACATTTAATACTACTATGCATCGAGTCGGCTTCCATGTATGTGTGACCTGATTCCAAAAATTTTTGTTCAATCACACGTAGGTTATCAATTTTTTGCACCGCCCATAGAAGTAATATAGCTACGAATTGATTCCTATTCTGCCCACCACACGTATCTGAGAACAGGCTCACTTCTGTAGTATGTTGTGGTAGAAAATTTCACAGGTAGTGGTACAAAATACTTCCAATTTCGCAGCTTCCTTTTTTACCATTTATTTCGGACCAATAAAAACAATAACCATTATTGGGATGAGCAGATTCATAGATACACAGGTTAAAAACTGAAAGTTTTCTGAAGTAGTATAATAAACTTACTTCACAAGTTGGTATTTGCAATACCGCTTGCAAATCAAATGTTACTGAACAGAAGTGTGGGTCCTCATTGGCTCTTTTCTTGTCTTTGTCTTTTTCTTTATTGCATGCTTCTTTTCTTGCAATATGTTCATCATAATTTAGTTGTAGTTCTTGTTTTTTTATTAAATCGGCTTTCTGATAGTTGGTACACGTCAGACACTGATCGTGTTTTTCGATAAGTTATTTTCGAAGCAGGTTCTATATTATTTTCAGAGCATTGTTCTTTATAAAAATTATACAGTTTTCTAATGTTAAGTTTTTGGTCCAAATACTTACGTTTTGTCTGTTTTCTGACGTAGTGGGACTCCATGCATGGAAAGGATTCTATGTGAGCTCTAATTTGGTCAAGTTTTTCATCAGAAGTCTTGTTGGATGGAACATGCTTTCCTCTGTGATCAATATTATCAAACACGTGGGCATTACTTCTATGTTTAACCGCATGTATAATCACAGCTGGAGATATACATAGGGTATAACAAAAGAATTTCTGACAAACTTGAACCTTATCATTTCCTTTGGAGAAAAAACACTTTTTTGTATAGGTCCTCTGCGCGCGTTGGTTTCTTGTTGCTAATACACGTTTTGGACTTTGGACAGCAACATAAGATAAAATAAAATTCTTTTTACTTTTGTAGTCCATATTCCAATAATATCTACAAATATAATTTCTCTCATCTTCTGATAGGTGTTCATTGCATTTAAATTTACACCGTGAACAGTCAATAGGCTTTGGTAGTTTTGCAGGTCTTAATTTATTAGTTGTAATATAGGATGCACCTTCTGAGCGTCTCTGTTTGGCAACATTTCGAGACCAGTTCCTCATATCTAGTTTACGTCGTCTTCTCCTAGGTTTTACGTTTATCCATACTTGGTTTAATATTTCGGCTAAAATTATATTAACCACTTCTGTGCTATTTTCATTTGGTGATTGTTGTTGATTTGAAGTTTCCATCAGCTCTTCCTCAACAGTTTGAGATTCTTCATCAAGGGACTCATCCTCAACAGTTGTACTATCGGGATGAAAAGATGGATCCATGTCCGAAAAGTCACTCCCAAAGGGATCTTCATTTTCTTCGTCAGAAACTGACGAATTACTTGCAGGTGTCAGGTTTGACCCTGCAACAATTAAAAACCAATAAAATACTTCCTCATGTTTAATATTTTACTTTAAATAACTAGAACAACAATAGCATAAAAATGAAAACTACTACCTGTACCAAAATAGGAAAAAGCTGGAAAAACTCAAAAATTATAATAAATATTAACGTATATAAATGACCTTAAATATACATTTTTATACTATTATTGTTGTAATGGAATTTCACAGAAGAGAAGCAAAACAACTGTGTATGCTTCTTTTTATACGCTTTATTAACCTCTATCTTAAAAAAAGTAAATTTATCTATCTATCTATAACATTTTAGAAGAAAAAAATTGTGAACTAAAAATAAATATTTACATCCACAGTTATTTTTTATCCTTCTTGTAAGTAGATTACACTTGTCTGATCTATCTTCCGCATTACGGACTAATGCTACCAAACGTTTCCCTCTTGAATCCATATTGAAAACAACAACAACCTTTTTTCCCAGAACAATAGGCTACAAAACACAACACCGACAATGCACGCACAAGTCACAACATCTATTTTTGCGGAAATAATTACGACTGACGACTGCCGAGGGCATACTGCATGAGAAATGATGAAATAATCCCCTCTACTGTTTTTATTTTGTAAACGAATAACTGCGTTTCACCAATATACTGAAAACATATTACCTTTTGGTAGAAGTAATTTCTGACTTGTGAGGAATTCGTGCACAAACAAAAAAGGTTAATGCAATTTAATGGTTTTTAGCTGTATTATACTAACGAATGGTATTTCTATCTGCACTTAACCCATTTTGCATTATTTTGCAAGAAATCATTCAATGCAGATAACCTATTTTTTTACGAGGTACCTCACTATATATTAACAATTTCACTTGTATGGTTTTGCCAGTAGAAAGAGAAGATTAAATTCAGCCAGCCTATGTCATTTATGCGTTTTTTGAATTTTTGTCACTTAGCCGGTTTTGCCAGACTACCCTCGTACTATACCTCGGTTACTAGACCTAGGTTAGCGGAGATTATAGACAAAAAAATATATGAGACGGACCGTTAGATTTTGGTACCAAACCCTAACGTTCTCCCGAAAAATAAAAGTCGGTTCCCCAAGGAAACAGACGGCGTTGGATATAGAATTAATTTCCGCTTTACAAAAAATATAATCAATAAAATTCAATAGCAAAATAAAACATGAGTGATCGTGCCATGACCCAAATACCTATAAGCGCATAATTTTGAAAATAAATACCGAAAATCGAATAAATAAAATAAATATTAAATGTATCAATAAATTAATAAATCGGTGCGGTATATAATTTAAATTAAATAAAACCTGTTACAGGTTACTTCAGACATCCTCGACGCCATCTTGTCCTGCGCGCCTTCTACAACACGTAGGTCATAAATTTGATCCACCATATGGCTCGAATAAAATACGCATTACTGCAAATATGGACTACTAGCCCCACCAAAAAAAAATGTGTACAACATTAAATGCGAGCTTGCTTGCTATGGACTGGTCTGCACCCTCCACAAAAAAAAATGTTGGCCTGCACCCTTCACAGAAACTCTAGAATAGTCAGAAAAACATTATGTCAGTATATCTAGCCATTCTAATAAAATAAAAATGAATGTACATGCATGAACCCTCACCTAGTCTAAAATTTACATGAAATAGGTTCATGAAGTGATTAAACGTGAATTTACAAAAACAAAACGCCAAAAAAAAAATACACGAATGAGACCCAAATCTCTGATATATGAAGTTACTTTAATTGAATCAACTGATTAACGAGAAAAATCAAAGATATACCAGCCGGCAATATGGTGATTACCTCTTTCTTCCGAAAAAGGGAACAAATAATCTAGAAATACCAGGATTCACCACCTCGATACCACAGTAATTGAGCAGAGGCAACAAGAAACGCCAAGATGTTTCGTCAATAGGCCCACAATCCAGTCTAAATCCGACCAAGAGTCGAAAAGAACAATGGCTACTCCAAAAATCTCCAACTCCCAAAACAATTCCAAAAATCAATGAGCCATATAATGTTCTTCACTCGTCGAACACCTCAAATATAAATCCCTGACACAGGATGGCAAATATACCACAAAATATTCTTAGGATGTTCACGGATTGGGTTACAAAAAAAGTCTTCGTGTCGCAGCTCAAAACACACACCACACCATCCTTTTTGGTACGGCCGCCAGTCCTTCCTCCTTCTTGTCCAAGAATTCAAATTCCGAATCTTCACGAATGGACAATTTTCCAACCGACCAATTAGAAAGACTCCTCGAAATCAGCTGACGACAAGGAACCAATAGTAAAACGAGTTCATACCGCGCTTGATATCTAGTCTCTTAGTTTTACCAAAAACCGCCAAATACCAACTGTGTGTTCCAGAAATCCCTACCATGATTCCAGAAATTTCTCGAAAATAAGACTAGGAATTTCCCAGAATGCTCTAAAAATATCCACAGACTTCACGCATACATCAAAACAGGTCGATTATTGTCAAACCAAATCAAAATAAATCAATTCGCCTACCAAAATAAGTTGACAACCAGTAACACGTCTCCTCGCAAAGAGTGTTGCCTATAAGTTGGATCCATATAATTCGAACATCTAATAAATTTGCTTTGAAAATCGATCTAACCTTAAAAATACGACAGTCAGTAAATACAACACTTGTAAATAATTTGGTCAAAATACTAGATTTTATCGTTATTTCAACGCTCGAAACAACATATAAACGCTCTGAATCAAGGAAAAATGTGTAACTAGACGATGGGGGACTGAAATAAATAAATTAAAGAAATACAAAGATTAAAGACAAAAGAAATTTGTGACAGGAGAACAAGGGACTTAACTCGCTAAATTCGGGAATACTGGGTAAGCTATACATAAATAAAAATTAAATAAAGTGACAAGGAATGTATTATTGACAATTTACCTATTTTAGGAGCCTTGAATAAAGTACAAGTGGTAAAAAAATACTCTCGAAGAATGTACCAGTGCAACAGGGTAAAAAGGCAATATAAGAAGCTGAAATTAATCTGACTAAGGCTAAAAGAGAAAGCGAGAGATGACAGAAGCTAGACACAAGGGGTATCCAAAAGGTACACGATATGAGATTATCGATAGACTTGATACCAAGAGTTGTATTCATTGGATTATATCACGAACTAATAAAGTATATAATAAATACAAAAATAATTTATTATAAATATTACATCTACGTTATTGTTTTTTTTTTTCTAACAACAATATGAACAAAATTATTTATTATAAATATTAATAATAAATGATGATATCAACAATGACAAGGATACCTACTAGATTTTTAGCATTGAAAGTACCAAGTGTGATTATCAGTATAGTCACTACATGGTAGTTGAATATCGATTATTAATCAAGTAACAGTATAGGACAATATTACCTTATGAGTGATATAATCACTAATATAAAATTTAAAAAAATAATAGTAGTCGGGTGGCCAAAATATGAACTATCATTGGTTCCGTTAAACCATTTTTTGTCACTCACTTTTTCTATACCATATTGATTCATACTATCAAATTTTTAATTCGTCCCTTATATACCCATCCAAACTTTTGACAATAAAAAAATTTATTATTAAATTTTATTTTTTAATAAAAATATACCATATATTAATATACCAAATTAAAACAAAAAAACTCACCCTCTATACGTATGCATATTATTCATTTTATGACTGCTCAGCTAGAAATCAGTGGCTGAAGCTTTTTACCATTAAAAACTTATAAACCTATTCAAAGCTCTTCCAGAATCAAGTAAAATCCATTAAAATCGAGGGGATTTAAAACGGTTATCCAGTTTAATACTCGAACGAAAAAGTATACTTGAAAATAATTGTCTTCCTCTCATGAAATTTTAACGATAGTAATTGTCTTTGGATGTCACCCTGAGCTAGAGCTCAAGTGCATTATTCTGGATAATTAGATATATCTGCTGTAAAGTAGTCCCCATCAGTAGCGGCGAACTGATTTGAGATGGGTTTTAAATTTCGAAAGAAAACTAGTTAAATTTAAAAAGGATTGGTTTTTAAATAGATAAGTTAGGTTATAAAAAGCCATCTTTTATTTATTTACAAATTTAACTGTGTTTTCAAGTACTTTTAATTATACAGAGTGGCCCAAAAGTCTGGAAACGGCCAATTATCTCGTAAATTGCTAGTCCTAATTGTACAAAATTTAAGGTACACCTATTTTGGGATACGGAGATTCCAGATTTGATATTTGCAATTGTCATATCTGCTCCTAAAAGTAAAACGAACGCTACATACATGTCAATTGTCATTGTAAGTTGTCATCTGTCACTTCATTTCCATTTCCGTTATTCAATTAGGCATTCCAAACTGAATGGCTACCAGTGGGTTTTGACAGGTTATGATTTGGCAAAATTATGGCAACTCTGTAGGCCTAGTGATTTGACAAGGTCAACGAAATAGATAGTTACATAGATTGATCATCCATATTTTTCAAAATAAACATAGGCTTATGCCTTGAAGTAAAAATGTAAGCAATTATTATTTTTTTAATATATAAAGGCTGAAAATTGGTTTTAAAATACATTTTTGCTAAACCGATTAATTAATAAATATTTGCCAGGCAATATAGCCGCTCGCAAACGACCAGATTTGAGCAATCTATATAACTATATGTGCATCATTGACCCTGTTAATGACAACAGGGTTGCCATATCTAAACTGTCACTCCCCACTGGTAGCCACTTGGACAGGTCGTTGGAATGCCTAATATATGTAAATGAAATATAGTTCTGAATCCGAGTACATCTGTTATTTTATTCAAGTAAAAACCTACGATACCTACATACACAACAGATTGGCGACGAGGCAGGTCGAATTCACACATTATTACACAAAATATTACAGCTACGAGTTGGATGTGCAAATTTGTGAGACATAACCTAAAAAAATTTTTTTTCCGTGCCTGCAGGCCGGTTGCTACAGAATTAATAAAAACAAGGTTATCTCTTTATAATAGTTATTACAACCATGGCGCCAGACCCAGTTGCAGTCCAACATTCGGTGCAAACCATTTTTTCAATTGAACATTACGACACTTCGAAAAAGTTTGATCGGTGGAGAATGCGCCTGGAAAGTGCGTTCAAAGTATTTGCCGTTCCACAAGATAAAAAGGCACCGTATCTCCTACATTACATGGGACCCGATGCGTATGATGTATTGTGCGATAAGTTGTCTCCAGACAACTCAGATGATAAGACATACAATGAATTGGTGGATATCATGAAGGCGCATTATAATCCTGAGCCTCTAGAGATTGCAGATAATTTTAGGTTTTCCCGAGGAAGCAGCATGAGGGGGAAACAGTCACAGAGTATTTAACGGCACTCCAAGGGATAGCCACTACATGCAAATTTGGGGACTATCTTAAAAAGGCTTTACGAAACCAGTTCGTGTCTGGTTTAAGAAACGAACGCATACAGAGTAGACTCCTGGAGTCTGCAGATCTTACAGTGGACCGAGCAGTGTAGATTGCCATAAGTATGGAAACTTCAGCTAGAGATGCAGCAAGACTACAAAAATACAATGGTCAAAATGTGCATAAAATAAGTTCCGATTTTAGGAAGTTCGATAATTCCAGTTCAAGTGCAAAGTTTCAAAATAAAAGCTCTTCGAATAATTTAAAATCTTTTAGGTGTGGCTCGGATAAACATTTAGCAAAAAAAATCTCACTTGCAATAAATGTAAACGTAAGGGTCACCTTAGCAAGGTGTGCATGCAGAGAAGCCCAGGTACTGTTGATATAGTTGAGGAGGCCCAGGTTGATTCTGATCAAGTTGATGAAATTTTAGAGATTACAAGTGAGGATACTCAATACAGGAAAAAATGTACACTAAGCTTACAAGTGAATAAAGAACAGGTAATTTTTGAAATAGATTCTGGGGCAGCCGTTACTCTAATAAATTATATATATTTTATTCAATATTTCCCTAATTTACAGTTAAATAATACAGATTTAAAATTAGTTACATATTGTGGCCAACCACTAGGCATGGTAGGAGTAGTAGAAGTTGAGGTTATGTACAAAAATATTTCAAAAAAATTGCACATGTATGTTGTACAATCTAGTAAACAACCACTCCTAGGCAGAGAATGAATTAGGCAATTAGGGTTTAACTTACAAAATAAGGTTGCGCAAGTACATATTGATTCTAAATTAGACTTATTACTACAAAAATATAAATTGATCTTTAAAAAAGATATTGGTAAAATTGTAGGCCTACAGGCTAGTTTAAAAGTTAAATCTGATACACCCTGTTTCTTTCTTAAAGCAAGGAAAGTACCCCATGCTTTACTACCTCTAGTAGAAAAAGATATTGAATTTTTAGAAAACGAGGAAGTATTAGAAAAAGTAAATAGTTCAGAGTATGCAACCCCCATTGTACCAGTTATTAAAGGCAGTGGGAAGGTGCGCATATGTGGGGATTTTAAAAGTACACTAAATCGCTACTTGGTTGTAGATGAATATCCACTACCTACCATTGAAGAATTATTTTCATCAATGGCAGGTGGGTATAAATTTACAAAAATAGATTTAACACAAGCATATTTACAAATGGAGGTACGTTTAGAAGATAGGAAGTCTTTAACTTTAAGTACACCTAAGGGTTTATTTCGAAGTACACGCTTAATGTATGGTTTAGCAAGTGCACCAGCAATTTGGCAAAGGGAAATAGAAAACTTACTGAAAGATATACCAGGTGTTTCCGCGTTTCTAGACGATATTAAAATTACAGCTCCGAATGATATTATACATTTTCAAAGGTTAGAATTAGTTTTTGAAAGATTGCAGAACCATAATATACGGGTTAATTTTGAAAAATGCTAGTTTCTAACAGATACAATCGAATACTGTGGGTATTTAATAGATAAGACAGGGATTCATAAAACTCCAGACAAAATGGAGGCTATACAAAAAGCCAAAATTCCTACAAATAAAACTGAAATTCGTGCTTTTGCTGGTTTAATAAATTACTATGGACGGTTTTTACAAAATATTAGTGATACTTCACGTCCAATTTACAATCTGTTAAAAGATGATGTTCCTTTTAATTGGTCTAAAGAGTGTCAAAAGGCATTAATGGCCGCAAAAAAAGAAATAATATCAGATAGAGTTCTAGCACACTTTGATCCGTCTTTACCATTAGTTCTAGCCACTGATGCAAGTTCTTACGCTGTGGGGGCAGTATTATCAAATTTGTACCCGAATGGTACAGAACGACCTATACAATTTGCTTCACAGATGTTAAGTTCTGTTCAGCAAAAGTATGCCCAAATTGATAAGGAGGCATATGCTATAATTTTTGGAATAAAGAAATTTTATTACTACTTATTTGGCAGGCCTTTTACTTTATTGGTTGATCACCAACCACTTGTACAAATCTTTTCACCCTCAAAAAGCCTACCATCCCTTACAAATGCTACAATGCAACACTATGCTCTATTTTTACAAAGTTTTCAATATACAATCAAATATAAAAATACCAAATTTCACTCTAACGCAGATGCAATGTCTAGGTTACCTCTAGATACTTTTTCAAATTTTAGTTATGATGTTACAGATAAATTTGAAATTTTTCAAATAGAAACTTTGCCAATTACTTCAAGTGAATTGGAAAAAGAAACGCTTAAAGATGGGGAATTAAAAAAACTATTACAGGGTTTACAAAAAGGTATAGAGGTAGCAGCAAAAGATAGATTCAACGTGCCTCAAATTGAGTTTACATTACAGAATAATTGTATTCTAAGGAATGATAGTGTAGTCATTCCAGAAAGTTTGAGACACAGAGTGATGCTAGAACTGCATGCTGCACATTTTGGAGTTGTCAAAATGAAATCACTTGCGAGATGTGATTGTTGGTGGCCAGGGATATCTATTGACATTGAAAATCTATGTAAAACTTGTGCAGAATGCAATTCACATAGAAATTACCCAACTAAAGTTAGTACACACCCCTGGGAAATGCCAACGGCACCTTTTGAAAGAGTACACATTGATTTTGCTGGTTCATTTATGGATAAAAATTATTTTATCTTAGTGGATGCATATACTCGTTGGCCTGAAATACATTTAGTTAAGGATATGACTAGTAAAACAACAATAGAGATTTTGAAAAAAATTTTCACTACATTTAGTATTCCTCATTATTTAGTTTCCGATAATGCGCAGGCCTTTGTTTCATATGAATTTAAACGGTTCCTTAAAGAGAATGGTATATTTCACAAATTGAGCGCGCCATATCACCCTGCTACAAACGGTTTAGCTGAGAGATATGTACAGACGGTGAAACAATCTCTTCGTAGTTTGAAAAATAGTATTTCTGATAGAGATTTGCAATTAAGTAAATTTTTATTTCAATATAGAATAACTCCTAATACAGTTACAGGTCTAAGTCCTTCAACTCTTATGTTCGGCAGAAAAATTAGATCAAGGCTTGATATTTTTTAAATCAAAAATGGTAAAATCAGAGTCATACGAGGGTAAGACAATAATTAGAACCTTAAAAGAAGGGGAGAGAGTTGAAGCTAGAGAATATATACATGCAAATAAATGGCAATTTGGTAAAGTTACAGAAAAGCTGGGTAAGTTACATTATTTAATTCAATTAGATGATGGTCGTTGTTGGAAAAGACACATCGATCAGTTAAGGTCAATTGGGGAGAATACACCTCATATGTTTGTCCAACCTGAACCATCTATCATGCCTAGTCTTTTTGAGAGTGTAAATAAAGAAAAGGTAACTGAATCCCCAGTTCTGATTCAAACTGATACTAAACTTCTACCTGATGAGTCAGCATCAGAAACAACAGTACAAACTGAAACCGATTCATCAGACTTAACATTATCTCATGATCAACCAGGGACCTCCAATACAGATCCTGCTGCATTCACTCCTTTTTCAGGTGAGGCCTTACGTCGTTCTAAACGTCAGATTAAGCCTCCAAATAAATTAGATTTGTGAACTTTAGGATCTTGTTTTTCATAAGGGTTGAGTTGTCATATTTGCTTCTAAAAGTAAAACGAACGCTACATACATGTCAATTGTCATTGTAAGTTGTCATCTGTCACTTCACTTCCATTTCCGTTATTCAATATATGTAAATGAAATATAGTTCTGAATCCGAGTACATCTATTATTTTATTCAAGTAAAAACCTACGATACCTACATACACAACAGCAATGTTGCCAGATTTGCCGTTTCTCTTATATTATTAGTCACTTTGGTTTTTCAAATTCCATTACTCTGTATATTCAGTCATTATTGGAATCTGCTATTCAATACGAGTTCAACCAATATGTAACATTTATGATTTTATGTAGTCTGGAAGGTCTTAAATAAATAAAGCAAAAGTCTGGCAACGCCTAATTGTCTTAATAAATTTTTTAAAACAAACTATTTTTAACTACATTAAACATAGCAATTGAAAGATTACAACATTTTTAACATAATGGTTACTTCATCAAGTGTTCAAAATGTGCTCCATTTTTCAGTTGACAGTACTCTAATCGATGGTAGAATGCATATACCACATTCCTCCATGATTGTTTATTTATTTAATACCTTCTAGACTATATAAAATCATAAGTGTTACATATGGTTGAACTCGTATTGAATAGGAGATTCCAATAATAACTGAATATAAAGGGTGATTATATACTGTTGATAATTATTTCAGAACAGAAGTCCTGAAGAGGGTGCCACTCCACCACAGCCAACACGCGTACCGAGCAGGAAGATCTACAGAAACTGCCCTGGTACAGTTAAATCATTTAATCCAGGATGCACTGACAAACAAAGAAACGGTCGTGTGTGCCTTCCTAGACATAGAAGGAGCTTTTGACAGAAGCCACACGAATCTGTAAAAAGAGCACTTGCATACAGAGAAGTAGATAACATTACATCCAGATGGATGGCTCAGCTGTTATCTACGAGAACTGCAGAGACACAGATAGGGCAGGACACCAACTAAATCTGCACAATCAGAGGATGTCCACAAGGAGGAGTTCTATCCCCACTAATGTGGAGCCTAATCGTAGACGAACTTCTATGCAGATTGACTGACCTCGGCATACCCTGTCAAGGTTATGCCGACGACATAGTCATATTTGCTAGTTGCAAGTTTAGTAATATCCTGTGTGATATAGTCCAACGAGGACTAGAACATACCAAAAGATAATGCCGTGAAGTGGGACTTAGTATAAACCCTACAAAAACAACACTAGTAGCCTTTTCAAGGAAAAGAAAACTTAATCTTAAAACCGTTAAATTAGACGGGATAGATATAGAATGGAAAAATGAAGTCAAATATCTAGGCCTAACCCTGGACAACAAACTTCTCTGGAACACACCTGAGAAGGAAGTAGTAAATAAGGCCACAAAAGTCCTAATGGTATGCAGAAACATTGCAGGTAAACGATGGGGATGTAACCCAAACATACTGCGATGGATGTATACTGCAATAGTGAGACCATTCATCACTTATGGGGCTATAGCTTGGAGTAACAGAACTAGTTTAGTTACTACGAGAGCTAATAACTCAAAAGTCTAGCCTGTGTTTGGATTACTGGTGCAATGAGAACCTGTCCTACGGCCGCAATGGAGGTGATCTTAAACCTCACCCCTCTACATTTGATGATAGAGAATGTGGCAAAAAGGACACGATATAGAATGATCAGCAACGGAGTAATCAGACGAAAGTCTACTTGCTTCAGGACTTAAGATACCTGGGACATGCCCCAGGATGAAATGCAAAAGAAGTACATTTTTGTGAAAAACTTCAAAACCACAGAGCCGGGTTGCAAGAAAGAATGGAGCCAAGAATACATCGCGCTTGCAACCGAAAGACGTGCTATTTAGTGGTATACGGACGGTTCCAAAACCATAGAAGGAACTGGAATAGGAGTGTATGGGCCGAGAACCAAGCACTCCGAAAGCTTGGGAAAATACCCAAGCATCTTCCAGGCGAAAATTCACGCCATCGAGAAGTGTATCCAGTTTAACATCGAGAAAAACTAACGAGATTGCAGAAAGTCTTGCAAGGAAAGAAGCTCGAACGCCCTTTGTAGAACCTGACCCACATAATATTAGGAGAGATTAAAAAAGAACTGGGCCGTAGAAGAACCGATAATTGAAACAATCTCTTGTGGCTGATACAAGCCAAGATACTTCTAGGTGAATATAACCAGAAAAGATCGGAAGCCTGCATCTGCCTGAGCAAGAACAGGCTACGTATAGTTAAAAGGGATCCTTACTGGGAATTGCCGACTAAAAGGACAACTAAGTAAACTCAGAGTAGTAGAGGATAGTGAGTGCAGATTCTGTGACGAGGAGGACAAAACCTCCATTCATATCCTAACTGAATGTGTAGCTCTCCAGAATCCAAGAGCACTATATCTAGGAGGATATCAATTAGAAGAGGAAGAGTTACCTAACTTAAAGTTACTTCAAATCCTACACTTCCTTGAGAAAATAGGATTGGAAGGGTTATAGACATTAAGACATTTTCTTGGTGCATTGGTGACAGAAGGGGGCACAATAGAACTTTAAGGTCGCAGTTTATCAGAACAGAAAGGAGAAGATACCATTGGATGAACTCTTAGTTTTAAGCCTCTTAAGTTTACTTAAGTTTATATTAAAAACAAATTGCTGGTTGGCTGAAATATAGCCAAGTACAATGCAAACTAACAAAACAAAATAATTTAACTTAGTATTTACAAAGTTGTTATTTAGCAGTCGTATATATGTAAAAACGATAGGTACAAAAATGCCCTGCAGAATGGCCTAAAAATAGTACTGCTAAAATATCAAGTCTGTTAAAAGTAGTTAAAATAAGTACTTTGTACACATTTTATACGTTTTTTTAACAAGTCATTTTATTTAGAGAAAATATTGGAAATGTTTCGGGAAATATTGCAACATTTCTGCCCACAATGCGTCAAAGTGGGAAACACTGCACTAGGTACGAAAATGAATTGTTGAGGACGCTTGATATGTCATAAGTTATCTCGAAACTATTCTAATTAATAAAACTTGTTGCTATTAGTGAGTTATAGGTAAAAACTATTTTTAAATATGAAAGGGATAAACTACACAGCCTGCCAACAGCGCACTAAACAACGCATTATTATTATTACAAATAAATTAGGGCTGAGAAATGAATCCTATTAAGCCCAAAATTACAAGTTTAATAACAAAGACAATTATTAAATACGTAATTAGCAAATAACATATTGCAAACAAAGAACTAAAAATACACTTTTAGTTTTCTTTAAAAAAGTCATCGAGTCGGTTTTTAAATACATTTACTGACTGTGCGCGAACAACACTTGAGGGTAAATTATTCCAAATATAGAAAACTTTATTACAAAAAAAGTTTTGTCGGGTACGTGTTTTAAAATTTTCTTTTCTCAACTTATACTCATGTTGGATGAAAAAGTACCATGAAGAATTCTGTAGGTCACAATTAAATCACCTCTTAATCTTCTGTGGGAAAATGAACACAAATTCGCCATGTTAAGCCGTTCTTCATACGATGGTCTGATTCTGCCAAAAGGTATTCAAGTAGCGTAGCGTTGAACATTTTCCAATCTTGTTTGATCAGAAACTAGATCAGGACATCACGCAGGTCCGACATATTTTATCAACGGTCTAACGTAAGTTGTATAAAGTTTAGAAAATGTTTGAAAGTTCACACGCGTGAAGGACTTTTTTAATAGGTAGAGCATTGGGTTCGAACGTTTACATACCGCTGATATGTGCTCTGACCACGCTAATGAAGAGTTCACAATGAGTCCCAGGTCGTTATAGGAGTTCACAGTTGCTAACGCACTACCGTTTAGATAATAGTTCATGCACTGGTTATTTTTTCCTATATGCAGGACTACACATTTTTTCGCGTTTAAAGGAAGCAGCCAGGTGTCACACCAGTTTGAAATAGTTTCAAGGTCTTTTTGTAGCTGGGTAGAATCTGTCACAGGATTAGAGTATAGCTTAGTGTCATCAGCATAACACGAAATATTAGAATTTAAGTATTTGCCTAGATCTACAGCGTATACCAAGAATAGTAATGGCCCTATGACAGAGCCTTGAGGGACACCACTTAGAACTGGATATTCTGACGAGAACATATGTCCAACTTTTACCTTGAAGATGCGATTTGACAAAAAATCACTTATCCAGAGAAGTAAAGAACCGCGAATGCCAGCTTTTTCCAACTTATAAAGCAATCTCTTTTTGGGAACACGATCAAAGGCTTTAGCGAAATCAAGATATATGACATCGACAGGCTCTGTGTTGTCCACAGACGCAGTCCAATCGTTTAAACAGGTAATTAGGTTTGTTAATGTGGATCGGCCTTTAATAAAACCGTGTTGTTCTTTTGAGAAAATCAGACATATAATTGGTTAAGATGGATTCCATTATTTTACAGGCAATTGGGACAAGGCATATTGGACGATAGTTGGATGGACTGAGTTTGTAACCCTTTTTAAAAATAGGTGTCACCGAAGTAATTTTCCACATTGAAGGAAGTGTGTGAGATGTAAAGGAAGACGTCATAATAATGGATAAAGGCAAAGCCAAATAAGGTGCACATTCTTTTAAAAGCATTGCGGATAAATTGTCAATTCCAGGTGAGGAATTTGATTGGATTTTTTTGAGAGTTTCATTAACAATTGCAGATGAAAACTCGACATTACATAAAGAGGTTGCTGTTCGGGCATCGTGACTAACTGGGATGTCGCCTGTGGGTTCTAAGGAAAACACTTGTGAAAAATGGTTGGCCAGAGCTTCAGCTGTTTCTTGATCATTATTACATAAGTTTCCATCCGTTTTTTTTTAAGAAGCGGTACTGATACTTTGGAAGATATGTGTTTAAATAGCTTCTTAGGGTTATCGCTACTAGCGATATATTCTTCGTATTCTCTTCTTGCGTTATCAATAACATTGATTAAATCGTTTGTAAAACGTCGATGGTTAACAAAATCATCATGTTTTTTGGTTGCTTTAAATTTTTTCCACATACTTTTCTTATGTTTTATTAAAGTTAAAAGTTGTCCATTGATCCAGGGTTTTAATTTGTTCTGAGGACTTTTTTGTTTTTTGTGTTAGCCTTCACAATTTCAGATATCTTTGTATGAAATAGTGTCCACATATCTTCTACTAATACAGTACTTCTAAAAAAGTGATTCCAATCAATTTTGGAGAGGACTATCTTTACGTTATTAAAGTTTGTGACACTATAGGTTACGTCCCTATCGAAATTAGGTGTTTGTATGTTAAATTGTATATTAGATATAATAACGCCATGGTCAGATTTCCCAATAGGTGAGTGGACAGATAGAGAAATTAGAAGTTGGTCGTCATTTGTCAGTTCTTTTACGAAATAGCTTCGTGCTACGTTTCCTCGCAATATATGACCGGATTTAAATGTTTGGAGTTTTGTTTCAAAATTTAAGGAGATTACAACATTAAGCTTAAATAAAAAGCTGTAAAATTTCATCTTAAAAACTCGACACTAATTGAATATCTGTGCAAAATTCACATAAGTCGACATTTTAAATAGTATTTGTATTGAATGCAAAAATTTAAAAAGTTTATTTATCTAACGGTTATTGCATCTTGTGTTATTTTTGCACATATTGTATATGTACTCCTGACAAGACTTTACACGACATAAACCTAATTTAGCCAAATGTTGACTGATGCGGTCAAAGTAATTTTCTGTGCAAACGCCATCAATGCGAAATATTTGGGCAAGTAACCTTACACTTGCGATAAGACATTTTGCATAATAAAAATCTGGTGGTTGCTTTTCATTGTAACAAATTTTAACAAAGGAAAATTTTTAAACTGGAGAAGAGTATCCAACTGCTCAAATGTGTTCATCTTAAAGGTAAGAAATGATTTAAAATAAGTCACACATAAATACAATTTATAAATATTTTAAGTTACTGAAACCATCAAATGAAAACCTTCTGCTCTTCACGGTGGATACTCATGATACTAGGACGAACAGATAAACTCACACGCATGATTTCTTCTTTTTCTCTACCTCAGCTGATTTCAACGCGTGACTAATTTTTGTCATGTTATTTCAATTTAATGACTAAATGTTTGGTGTAAATATTAAGTTATTTTGTTTATTTCTAATTGTGCTTTGATTTTTTATTACTTTAAGAAATAATGTTTTGCTGCATAGTGACTGGTTTTACCAGTGACAATAATATAACAGCAAAAAACTATTCGTCTGACTGAAGATACTTTATTTTTCCAACAGCTAAAGAGACTTAAAATGTTTGAGTGCAAAAATGCTATCAAAAACATAACTTTTACATTAGAAATGCGAGAATATGTTCGAAGCATTTTTCAGTAAAAATATTGCATTTGCCGAAGAATAAGTGAAAACTAAAAGATGATGCTGTACCTTTATTTAATCTGTCAAAATCTCCAAATGCTAAGACATATCTTATCACTGAAAATTAAAACAAAATGTCCTTAAACATTTTAATAATTTTACAAGTGTTTAATAAACAAATAATATATTATGTTTAGATCAGTGGTCGCCAACCTGTCGATCGCGATCTACCGGTAGCTAGCGGAGGCAATTCTGGTAGCTCTCACAACGATTTTAATTTAAAAATCACAGAAGCTTCCGAAAATTCCACAAAAAAATCTAATTGTAATAATATTAAACATAAACAGCGGCAACGTTGCGGTGAGCGATCTGCCGCTGACGCCATCAAGCTAGAATCGGCTAGAACCGACCAGCCGGACTAGCGCGTTAGTGTTCGAGAACGATCAGGATTGCATTGAACGGGATAAATACGCACGGCGCGGCGACATTGCGCTTAGTTTAAAACTGAACGCGTAACCAACGTCCAGCGGTTGGGTTAGTAGAGAACAACAAAAAATAATATTATGTCAAGCATTTGTAAGAAGGTAAAGACATACCACTACTTTCATTTGGAATGGGAAGAACAATACTTTTTTACAGAAGTTAAAGATAAAAATGTGTGTTTGTTATGTAATACTTCGGTCTCCGTTGCTAAAAAAGGAAATATTGAGAGACATCATAAAACTGTACATTCTAATTTTGAAAAATCATTCCCACTATATTCTGCCGCCAGAAAGGAGAAAGTGAAACAGTTAAAAAGCAGTTAATTGGACAATAATCAATATTTTTAAGAACAGTCGACAAAAATAAGGCTGCAACTGAAGCATCGTACCGTGTGTCCCAGATAATTGCACAAAAAAAGAAACCTTATGAAGACGGGGAAATGATAAACCAGGCGTTTTTAGAAGCTGCTGATTCGTTATTTGCCAACTTTAGAAATAAAGACGAGATAGTTTCAGCTATAAAATCTATGCAACTTTCTGCTAATACAGTGATGAGACGTGTAGAAGTAATGAGCAATGATATTTTTTTACAGTTAAGAACTGACTTAGATAACTGTGTTTATTTTTCACTTCAGCTGGATGAATCAACAGATGTCGTTGACACTGCCCAGATGGTCGTGTTCGTCAGGATGGTTTTTAGTGAATTTACGATTAAAGAAGATCTTTTGAAGTTTATTGCATTGAAAGGACACACTACTGGACAGGAGTTGTTTTCTCATTTAAAAAATATTATTTCTTCCGAGAAAATTCCAATATCGAAAATAATAGGCTTGACAACCGATGGCGCTCCAGCTATGGTGGGTTGTGATAAGGGTCTGGTGGCGTTATGTCGTAAAGATGAAACTTTTCCGCAATTTCTCTGTTACCACTGCATTATCCATCAGCAAGCATTATGTGGAAATTTCCTAAAACTCAAAAACGTTATGAAACTGGTGTTAAAAATTGTAAACAAGATTAGAGCTCAAGCGTTA
This sequence comes from Psylliodes chrysocephalus, assembly GCA_927349885.1. NCBI lineage: Eukaryota > Metazoa > Arthropoda > Insecta > Coleoptera > Chrysomelidae > Psylliodes > Psylliodes chrysocephalus. The sequence goes on from OV651818.1 coordinate 2,545,193, forward strand.
CAAAAAAGATTATTCAAAACCTTGGCCGATGAAGTTGACTGTCAATACGGGGACCTACTCCTTTACTCTGAAGTCCGATGGTTAAGTAGAAGACAAGTGCTGAAATGTTTTAATGATGTCCTATCTGGCATAGTTCAATTTTTCAAACAACGCGATGAACCAACTCCGGAACTAGAAAATTCAATCTGTCTTAGAGATTTTGATTTTCTCGTGGACATTACAGAGAAATTAAACGAACCTAATTTGCATCTTCAGGGGAGAGACAAAGAACTAGCGGAAATTATTTCTGATATAGAAGAATGTATCAAAAAGCTGGAGTTTTGGGAACAAAACCTAATTAACAGCGATGCCAAGCTTTTTTCTATTTTTTCAAAAAAAATATCTCCAAATCCAATAGAACCCTATGACAGCAAATATCATGTAGAAATAGTTTCTACCCTGAAGAATAACTTTAAAAATCGTTTTAAGGATTTCAACGAAATGGCTTTAGTAGCTCAGTTTGTTGTTTCGCCCTTTATGGAAATTGATATCCAACAGTTTGCAACTTGTGTTATGCAGAACTTTGGCGAAGACATCGCTGCAACAGAAATGGAAGTAATTGAGTTTCAAAATGATTTAGCCTTAAAATCGTTAGTCTTAAATACCAAATGTATCTGGCCTATTGTAAGTAAAGACAAATATTCAGTTCTATGCCGTGTTGCCTTGAAAGTGAAAGCATTATCCAATTCAATCTATTTGTGTGAATCTTCTTTTTCCAATATGAAGTTTATTAAGAAGAAATATCGCAATCGACTTACAGATGAACATTTGGATAATTGTATTCGAATGGCTGTATCAACTTATACTGCAAACATTAAAAAAATTATCGATGAGTCTGAGTGTCAGCCTTCTCATTGAACGTGCTTTTTTATTTTTCAATGTTTATGTTCATGATAGTGCGTTACTTTTTTGTTGTTATTATTAACTATTTTTAAATCTTACGTGACATGCCGTTGTGGCTGGATAAAAGTTTGTGTTTATTTTTCAAACACCTTAGTTTGGTAGGTAGGAATGTAGCTATGAACAAGTACGTACTAGTAATATTAGTTATTTTGTTATTAGTTTATTATTAGTACCTATGTATTATGTATTATGTATTACCAGTTAAATAGTAAAATAAATACATATAATGATAAATGAACTGTGGATTATTTCATTTACGTTGCGTTACGTGGCTTCCGTGTGGGTAGCTCGCTGTTTATTCCAAAATTAACAAAGTAGCTCAACACATTGAGAGGTTGGCGCGACCACTGGTTTAGATCATTACGTACTCCTAATATATTTATCGTGTAGTTTTCATAAAAAATTATTCAAAAAATAATCTTTTCAAATACCACTTGTCCTTTAAAATTTTATCTATTAAATTTTGCGAAATCGTGATTTTATAAATCGGTTTGTTTCTATGATTTTTCAAAATACAGAAGTTTTCGTGAAAAATAAAAATATAATCGAAAAAATTTAGAAGAATACGTTTTTTTTGCTAGATAAACTATTAAAAATGCTTCAGCAAAGGCAATTTAAAAATTCAAGAAATATTGTTAATTTTGTTAAAAGATGCGACTAATAAGTCATAAATAAGGAGACTGCAGGAGATGCAATGGAAAAATTTATTTTATTTTTATTAAATATTAGACTGAGTATTTTCGGCTTGCAAAGCCATCATCAAAGCTGTCTAAAGGGCGTTACAAATTGAAATATTAATTTTTAATACCTTCTACATGGGAACAATGACAAGATATATTAACAAATACAATAATAATAATTGATGTAGGTAAAATTACCGAATTCACGTAATAGCTATTTATGAAATCAGTTACGAAATGCCTTGTTTTATGTAACGAGTGAATATTTTCGGGACGAGCAGGACGCATAATGAACGAGTTACATAAAACGATATTTCGTAACGTGTTACATACAATATTTGTTATAATTTTTACTAAAATAGGGCTAAAATTTAGTTTGGGTAAACATTACTGACATTTAAGCAACCAATATTACTTTCTTGTATTGTTAGTTGCATATGCTTCATTTTATTGACAATTAAAACTAAGATTATAACATCATTATTTTATTATTTATTCTTAACCACTTGAAGTGTTTTTATATTTTTTATTAAAGTTATTTTCTTTCAAAATATTTTTTTCAAAAATGAAGCATCTAGAGACACCTCTCGGCGACGTTAATAACCTGCATTACTTTGACGAGCTATGAAGATGCGACTATCTCTAGACATCTCTTAGAGGTAATCAGCAGGTTTTGACAATTTGAGAGGTAGGTTCTATATACCCCTGGAAGATATACAATGGGTCTTATGAGGCCTTAATGCTGTGGAAGTATCCACCTTGCCCACCTTACGGATAAAGACAGGTTATATTGTTAATTGAAACTAGTGTGGGAAGTTTCTATGAAATTAGAATGTCCACTTTGACAAAAATTATCATGTGGTCCTATTTATAAGATGGCAGCAATTTATTAAATTAATTTTATTCAGTAATCAAGAAAACTGTTCTGTATAATTAATAATCAATTTTTATTATAATACAGTGTTGTTTTATGTTTTATGACTTAGAAATTCACAACATGTTTCAATTTGCGATTTAATTTTTATTAATATATAATTTGTATAGGACTTGTTACTGTTTCCCTGTTAAAAAATTCATGAGATCTCTAAATATTATTTGACTTAACTTTACAATACAAATAAATATATGTTTAAAGACACAACATAATATCTTGTCTTGAAATAATTTAGGTTATTCCTTTTTTGTTTCAAAATATTTAAATGCTGATATTTTGTTTAAAAACACGTTTGGGCCATAACGATTTTATTCAGTGAACACTTGGAATGGCGCTTTTCTTAGTTCTATTTAACTATGAGTGAGTAATCTCTATAACGATATATATCATTGGTCATTTTGCAAAAATCGCTCCATGTTGTCCGATTTACAATGTTTAATAGCTATTGAGGATCTAAATGCATTTTTAATGAATCATTAGTCTATAAATATTTATGCGTCGTTCTTGCAAATAAAAATTATTTTAACGACGCAATAAACGACAAACGTACCCAATATGGCATTTTACAATAGACATAAGACATAAACAGATTGACACAGGACAATGTCAAGTAGATTTGAGCGCTCGAGAGTGGTTCTGGGTTCAACCGGGTTAGGCTATTCTTATCATCAAGAAACAAAACTATATAATTAATGAAAGAAAAAGAAGAGGGATGTACTATGTTTCTAAGGATATGAACTATACACAGGTCCCAAGAAACCTAATGTATCTTGTCATCGTTCCCATATGGAGGGTATTTTAGACTTAAGTTTTAAAATTAAATTATATTTAAATTTTGAATTTGTAACGCCTTTTAGAATGCCTTTGATGATGGCTTTGTACGCCAAACGTACTTAGCCTAATATTTAATAAAAAAAAAAAACAATTTTTACATACTGACGTATTTATTCCACTTGCATCTTCTAAAAAGTCATAGTTTAAGTTAGGGGTGTATTTAGGAACTTTTTGACCCAGCAGAATGTGAAAAATAGAAATATAAGAGTTACCATGAATTTTGAATTCACTTCGATATTAAAATAAAATTTCTTGAGTAGCGCCACTGGTTCTCTTTTATCTTTAAAAGCTTGGGTTTAAAAAGTGGATGAGATTAATTGGTCATTTAATACTGAGAAAATTAAGCTTTCGTTCTCTAACTCGTTTTCTCTCTTTTTTTTTTAATTATTATGTAACAGGCTTGTTTTAGGGGGAATAGAATAAAAAGATTTAATTACCAATTTTGTAACAACACCATAAGCTTAAATGAATGATACACTTTTCTTTATGAAGAATGGTTTATTTTTATATAATAATATTTCCTTTTCATTATAATTGTTTTCGCTCTAAACGTAGGTGTGACAACATGGTATTTATCTTTTTATAAATTTATGTCATATAAATATTTAGAAATGAAATTAGTATAAATAATATGGAGTTAAATTATTAATAAAATGAAAGAAGTAGAAATGCAAAAAAAAATAGATATTAACATTGAAAAGTCAATGTTAATAATGCCTGTATGTAATTTAATATATCTTGAAACATTTAATAATATGTAAACTAGCTGTTGCCCGCGGCTTCGCACGCATAGTGTCATTTTTACTTTCCTTTCTGTATAAAGAAGGAAAGTATAGGAATCATGATTTTTTTCGACCTCGAGTTTTCGACGGATTTTTACGTTTTGAGGTCCCCTGAATCCGTTTTAACTATTTTCGCGATGATGTATGTGTGTGTGCGTGCGTGCGTGCGTGTGTGTGTGTGTGTGTGCGCGTGCGTGCGTGTGGGAGTGTGGGAGTGTGGGAGTGTGGGGGGGTGTGGGGCTGTGGGAGTGTGTCTGCGCGTGCGTGCGTGCATGCGCGCGCGCGTGTGTGTGTGTGTGTGTGTGTGTGTGTGTGTGTGTGTGTGTGTGCGCGTGTGTGTGTGTGTGTGTGTGTGTGTGTGTGTGTGTGTGTGGGGGGGTGTGTATGTGTGTGTGGGGGTGTGTGTGGGGGTGTGTATGTGTGTGTGGTGTGTGTGTGTGTGGTGTGTGTGTGTAAGTGTGTGTGGTGTGTGTGTGTAAGTGTGTCTGTGTGTGCGTCTGTATGTGCGTGTGTGTGTGTGTGTGTGTGTGTATGAGAGTGTGTCTGTGTATGCGTGTGCGTGCGTGTGTGTGTGTGTGTGTGTGTGTGTGTGTGTGTGTGGGTGGGTGTGTGTGGTGTATGTGTATGTGTGTATGATTTTTTAATTATCAAAAATCTGTGTGTCCAATCAATAACTTTCCTGTTATTATAGGCTTTTTACAATTATTCTGTACAACCTTGTGTGTCACTCCTGTATCACTCATGTAAATGTTTAGACAGGATGAACTGAATATATACCTTTTCTACATACATCTCGCGCAAAAAATTTTGTGATACATATTCATTGCCAATGAAAATACTAAAAAATTTAAATTTTACATTTTTTCTCAAATGTTTTCATTACGATCCATTTTATAGAAATCATGTATAAAACAAAAATTAATGAGATTGATATCGCAGACAACTTTTAGTTTACCGATTTGCCTAAAAATTAGAATTTTGCGACTTTTGTAAAATTTCTCGAATACGAGCTATTTTAAGAAAATTACATATATGACAAAAAATATAGAGAATAACACAAGCGACTTTTATTTAAAAAGAAACGGTAATATGTTTTTTAGAGTTCATGATAAGTATGCGATAGTATAATAGTAGAGTAATATACATAGTACATCTACTTAAAAATAGATGTACTAAACAATTACAGTTATTCATTGAGTGTGTGTGTGGGGGGAGGAAGGGTTTGGCATTGGATGTAATCCATTTGCCACAGACTTTTATTATTTTATTAGAATATAAATTTAAAGTTAAAATTTCCAGTTGAATATGAATATTATTCAGAAATCCAACCAAAGCATCGAATATGATCTTGTTTTGTGTGCTTAACAGTAAAACAATATTTGTTGGGAATGAAATTTTATTCGAAGCTAAGATGTTGTACAGCTGATTAATTTGTAATGAATAGTTACTACAGGAAAAGAATATGTGATTTAAATCACATATTGATGCATTATCACTAGTGCAGTAAGGTGTTAAAGAAAGACAAATTTTATGAAGATGTGCTGGAAATTTGCCATGATTGAGTTTTAGTCTAGTAATAGTAACTGCATATCTTCTTGAAACTTTGAAAGTTGTCAGATGAGGTAAATTGAGCGGTAAAGTAGTGTGAATAAAAGTTTATGGGTTCCTTTATGCGATCGTTAAATCTTTCCAATACTTTTCCCAGTGAAAACGCATTTCAGTTTTAGTTAAATTAAGTAAATCGTGAAATTGTAAGATATTCAGTACATTTAATGAGGAGGTTGCTTTTTTGCTAAAGTGTCCACTTTTTCGTTGCCCACTATTCCGCAATGGGCTTTAACCCATACAAAAATAACGTTTATGTTTGAGGTTCACAATATATGTAGGTATTTTTTTATATTACAAAGGTGAATGCAATTATACATTTTAAAAAAAATTAAATTGTTTAAGACAGTAAGAACAGATTTGGAATCAGACAATATGATCGCATGTTTGGACTCATTATTTTCTATAAGCCATTTTAAAGATCTTCCAATGGCCACCCACCATTTCGGCAGGAAATACAGAACAGTGATCAGGAATTTTAAATAAGTGTTTATGATTGGTATCAGAGATCTGAAATGCTAAACCAGTTCCACCTACTGATTTCGATCCATCTTCATAAATGTGAAGATGGTTATTGTAACGAGTAAAGGTGGCTAGAAGGCTAGAAGGAGTGTTTTATTTAGTAAATAATTTTCACTGTATTCTGGCATAATCACGGTTGGTTTGAACGTCAAAGCGTCGAAATGAAGGTTGTTAATTGGAAATGTATTATGTTTGTGGCATGGTTTTTTTTTATAAAGGAATCCTCTAGTAAGGAACATTTTCTAGAATTCCAATAGTTAGAAGTAAGATTATCTATTGCTAAATGATAAATACTCTTTAGAATAGAGCTGTCATAACAAAAACTTTTTAGTTTTATAATTTCTTTGGACGCTAGATAGTTACGTCTGATGTATAAGGGTGGTTCTTGAGCTTCCACTAGAAGAGCTTAAACAGGAAAAGATATCATAGCTCCAAGACAAATTATAACAGCACTATATTGAATTTTATTTATGGTACGCAGATGACATTCTGTTGCACTACCGTACAAAACACTTTCATAATCTATAATAGACCGAATATATGCCCCATAGAATTGGATTGCGATCTTAGGATCAGCACTCCATTTGGTTTTTAAGACACATTTTAACATGTTAATTCCCTTTTCGCATTTACTCTTAATATGCTCTGCATGTTTATTCCATAAAAGTTTATTATCTAGGACGACGCTCAGATATTTATAACATTTTTTTATAGGAACATCAATTCCACATAGAGTAATTGTGTCTGGTGTGTTTAATCGATGCCTGGTAAAAAATACAATGTCTGATTTTTCAGGGGAAATTACTCATAGAGAATCTCTACTTTGTTACGGGTCAAAAATTCTATCTAGAATAGTTTTAGCCAAAACAGCAAAGTGTGTGAACAATAAATAGTTTTTTATTTCTGTTATTGATTCTACTAAATTTATATCTAATTCTAGCCTAATATATACTATTTTATCCTAAACTAAACTATTCTATCTTAATCTATTCTATCACTATTTTACGCTTAACTATTTACACTACTCTACTTCTAACCTATTCTATGCTATCCTAAATTATTCTAAGCCTAACTATGTACACTATTCTATTTCTACTCTATTCTAACTTACCCTAAGCTACTCTAATTACTAATCTACCCTATTATATACCTAATATATTCTACATTATTCTATTTTAGCTCTATTCTCTTTTTATATATATATATATATATATATATATATATATATATATTGTGTCCTACATTTTCCCTATTTATTTACTCCTACTGGGAATATAATCGATCGATTTAGTAAATTCTAAACTTGAATCGTAAGGATATTAAATTTAGTATTTTATTTTACATTAAAACCCATTCTAACCTTTTGTCTTATATTTGTCAGCCTGATTACATCTAGTGAATACTTTAAAGTCCAAAGAACTGTATTTTACTACACAAAATAGTACACATAATTCTTTTAAATATCTGATATCTATAAGTACATGTTATTATTTGTTTACATTTATTTTATGACATCCACACATGTCAAATTCTTCTTTTAACAATAAGGGCCACACTCTTACCAGAAATAAATCGTTGTGGTTTGAATCACCTTTTTGGTGGATTTAAATATATTTATTGACTGAATTTACAACTAAAAAGGTCGCCCAACAGCTCCAGGTGAGTCCTTAAAATTAAATAAGACAGCTTTCTTGGCTTACCTATAGTTTATAAGGCTATTTATATGTATGGCTTATGCAAATCCCTCTTTCAGACCTCATTTTAATTATCTGGGAACTTTCCGAGTCACCTTCTACTATTTTACGGCTCTTTCTTCTCCTTCAAGCAATCTTCGCTATCGCTTATAGCTAACCTACCGCACCTCCTGCTTAACTTGCTAGTACCAGTTCGTATTCTACAGGCAAGACAGAAGGATTTTATCAAGACTGATTACCCCAGGATCAACCCCCTTACTAATTAAGGATTATTTGCCGCTTACCTTTGTGAAACCTTGCTTGGGACCGAAAGTATAGCAAGCTGCACCAGACGACTGATCATCGATATCACAAGTAAGACCATTCCTTTACATTAAAGGCCCCCATCTGCCACGAGGTTCCGACATAACCTCAAACCGGCCACATACCGTTTTAGGAACTACCTACAAATATTTTAATATTAATTCCGTAGTACAAGCTAATATTTACCGTATAAAACAGCTAATGAATAGACTTGATATATTTCGGTAGATTTTTATAGTTACCAAAACATATTTTGTTATTAGAGTGAGATTAATACTTACGTGGTATAAATACGGGTTTGTAACGGATAGTACTATTCGGGGACCTCTTTTTACATATACTTACTATTATAATATATATAATTACCGATATATCGGCGTGATAATTTCATATTTTTTTCCCATATTATTTTTTTATTGACATATTTTTATTTCATCTAACCTCAAAAATTAAATAGTTGTCAGACGAGAATGCTTTTTATTAAGTTCTGACTAAGGACCCGACCCTACTCTCCGGAAATAAAAAAAAATTAACGAGCTAGCAGAAATTACGCTTGGCCCCTTTCATAAGTAAGGGCAGAGCGTAACAACTTTTATAAATAAATTTCTCAAATATTTCTTAATCGTAATTCCGCTTAGATTTGAAAAATAAATTAGGAAATATTTTGATGGGATACTTGGAAAAATATGTAGAATTAAATTTTCTACTTTTTAGCTCTGGTTTTAAAATCACTTTTTATGATTTTTTTTTTTTTTTAATTCAGTTTACAAACGACAAATAAAAAGTAGAAGATTTAATTCTGCAAACCTTATACTATCAGCTAGTAGAAGATTCATTTTAATACATTTAGCGAAATTAAAATTCAATCAGAAATGGTGAACTCTTAATTCTTATAGAAAAAATAAAGTAGAACTGCGACCTTAAATATTTTTATTCTGGACTAAGTTTGCCAGTAATTGTAAATATTGACTGTGCTATTCTAGTAAAAGCAGGATAAACCTCGCATTTTTTATAAAATAATGTTGCCAAATTGATTGTAACCTAAGAAAATAAGAAAAATTAAATTAAACTTACTATAGTCTATTTAAAAACCAGGAGGAGTAATTCGAAAAGCCTTACTCACACCACTAAAAGTAACTAAATTAGTTACTAAAGAGCGTGTTCCGAAATAGTTCCGCGTTCAAAATCTCTGAAATAGTCGGCGGGTCATTTGTCCAAAAATCTCTGTTTTCTACCTGTGTAAGTAAAGGGGTGCGTTAATCTTACTGACATTTTGCACACAGTAGCATTCAGGTACCTAAACCCGCAAATTACATCCGCCCACAAATAGGTACCTACCTGATTATTAATAATTCTAATAGGTACTTACTTTGGGTGTTTACTGTTTATATTTCAGTCAGTTTTTATACGTTGATGATTGTAATTCGAGTGTTTATAAACAATAATTATTTCTATAATATCAGCTACATTGATTAAAAGCACACGCGGGAAAGATGTACTCCTGTTGGAGAATTTTACGTTTGCCAAAGATAGAGAAATGAAAAGTGGAGAAGTTTCTTGGAGATGCTCCCAAAGAAAAACAAATGCTTGTAATGCCACTGTATTTACAATTGGTCCTGAACTTTTAGTATCCAGAGGCAACCTAATTCATAGCCATGAAGCAAATGAACCGAAATTAAACAGGAAAATTATTTCTAATTCGTGTAAGCGAAAAGCAGTTGATGATATTTCGGAAAAACCTTCTAAAATTATCCGTAAAGTACTTGCTACTAATTTACCAGAGTCACTAACTACAATTGATGTGTCCTACATAAAAAAAACTATATACAACAGTCGTCGCAAAATACTACCAGGTCCATTACCTACAAATATACAAGAAATGCATGATGCAGTTGACTTATATTATAATACATTTAAAACCAGTAAAGGTGAACATTTTCTTTTAATAAATAGCAGAGAAAATAATATTATTGTATTTACATGTGAGACAAATATTCGTACTTTGTGTAAAATGAACGTCTTGTATATGGATGGAACATTTTCGTATTGTACAAAGTGTTTCCTACAATTATTTACCATTCATGGGCTGTGTAATGGACACTATGTGCCCCTGGTATATTGCTTATTACCAAACAAATCTACCGATATATACAAACATTTGTTTTCGTTATTGCATCATAAAATTTTGGAAACTTATAGTATTGCTTTAAATCCATCTAAAGTGTTCGTTTATTTTGAAATAGCAATTCATAAGGCGTTAATTTATATGTGGCCTAATACTGTAATCAATGGCTGCCGATTTCATCTACATCAAGCGTGGTATCGTAAAATTCAGTCTCTGGGATTAATGACTGAATATACAACTAACAGTGATACCAGAAAATGGCTTAAAACATCATTTGGGTTGACATATTTAAACGCCGATGAAGTTGGAGACTGTTTTGTGTTTGACTTAATGGCAAGTAAACCAGAAAATGCTGTTCTCGATAGGTATGCCGATTACCTATTAGAAACATATATTGAAGAAAATTCTACATTTCCTCCAAGTATATGGGCAGAAAAAACAGCTTCAATTACAAGAACTACAAATGCCTGTGAGTCGTTTCATTCAAGGTTTAATTCTTCATTCTACTGTACACATCCTTCTGTATATATTTTTATAGAACAGCTTAAAGACTTTCAAATCGACACGTATATCACAATACAAAGCTTAAGTATACCTAAGAAAATCAAAGACAAAAGTGTAAAACAAAAAATTCAGTGTTTAGAAAAATTTATACAGCGATTTGATCTGCAGCAAATCAGCAGATTAGAGTATATAAAATTTGTATCACATTTATCCCTCCCAGTTGAAAAATATGTAAATAAAATATAAATATATAAAAAATATAATATAACTTATGTATACTTACTTTTTTATGATAATAAAAATTAGTGTTTAATATAATTTTTAGTTTAATTAATAATGTGTTTTTACTTTTCGATAATATATAAAAAATAATAAATGAAGGATATATCTATTATGATTTATTCAGTTAGAAATAAATTTGGGCAAAATACCAACAGGATTAAGATGACCTTTTACTTGCTGTGGGCAAATTACCTATAGGATTAGCAGCTTTAAATATTTTGTGGGCAAATTACCTCCGCACGAAATAGTTGTCATTATCGGTCCGACTGGTCCTAGTCAGCGAACGGCCCATGAGAGATCAAGACACGAATAAATATGTCTATGAGTCAACTTTTTATTGGTCCCAGACAACGGTAGTAAATTTCTGTGATCTTAGGCAAAAACTAACTGTCAATTGATTGAAAATTAAAATTAAATATGCCTGTTGACTTTGTTATAGGTTATCAGAAATATAAATATTTTTGTTTGAAAATCGACTTTTTGAGAATAACTTTAATCTTTTTAAAATGGATATTGAATATTTAAGAAAATTGTTAATAGAATATTTAGATGCAGGTTAGTATAAAATATAAAAATATGATCTGTTTACATTTCAATGATAGGTACATTTTGTACTAGGTATAAACTTAAGTAAAAGTTAATAAGTGGCTTGGACCCCTTTACCACACAGTACTCTTTACTCTGGATTACACAGTGATTGGAATTCCTCCCATGAGTAATATGAATATGTGGCTTACTGTTAACTTATAGTTAATACACTAAAGGGCAAATACCCAGAGAGCATAGAACATAATTGGGCGATTATGTGATGTTTTTATATCAACAGAGAAACATTTATTTGTGATTTGGCCCTAATATTAGACGTTTATATTGAATATTTTGATACATTTGTTTATTACATACTTATATGTGTATATCAAGTAAACGTGCTACTTCTAAGAAATTCTTCAATTCAAGGGTTTAAAAAATAAATAAATGTTCAAGAATTAAGGGAGTTGTGTTTCAATAAAAAGAGTATATCGTAGGTACTTCGGTTTTAATCAAATACATAAGATTAAATTTTTTGCTAAAACATCTTTTTAAAAAATTCATTAAGATATGGTTCTGATAAATAGAGTATAGTTATGATTCTGATAAGTATAATATAGTGATGTATGTTTAGAATAATATACCTATACCTATGTATATCATCCAGAACTTGTGATTGTAAAAACTATTAAAACATTTCAACATTGGTTGTGGTTTTAAAAAACTGTGTGCAAGGCTTTTATTTTAATTTTTTGATTGGTCAGTTATAAGGAGGTTACTTTAACATTAAAAGTACATCAAATGGGAGGTTCAATGTTTTATGGGGAAGTAGCTGTTACATTCATAGATCGTTTTGTGCTCGCTGGGTGAAGATATTAAAAAGCTTACAGACCTATAAAGTTTATGAGTCAGGATTTGATTTTACGAGTATATTTTTAAATTTAAAGTATTTTATTTATACCTATCTATGTATTTATTGTGACAATTTTGTTGATGGTTTTGTTTTCTAATAAATAAAAATTACTTAATATTCACTTACAGTTTAATCATTTAGGTAAATTCCTCAATTTTTAAAACTAACAAATTTGTTTTTTTGTTTAACTAGAACACCAATTTATAATATGTACTACAGTGCACAGTTTTGTAAAGGTTTTTTTTTTTGAAAATGTGAATTAAAAAAACAACATGAATAGTTATCTTTATTTTACAAATTTGCTATAATATTTTAATTAATAATAAGTTTGCAAAACAAAAACAGAACAAATACATAAGTAGTGTCTATACAACATATTAAGTAAAAAGCCAAAGTTCATCTTGACATTTACATAGAAACAAAGAAAAAACACCAGGTACTCAATATATTAATCAACATCAGAAGATTCGGATTCAAAAGATTCCATTTCATCTGAGCTTCCAGTGTCGGCAGTTATTATTAAGGGCTCTATCATGTCATCCATTATTCCATCCAATGTATTCATTTTATCTTCTTCCTTAATCACATGTTGTACACATTTATGCCAATTTGTAGGCGTTACATTTCCAATAGCTTGTAATAAAAGGCTTTTTACATCTGCTAACTTAAAAGTTGTATTTTTAGGTGCCACGTCATTCTTTATTTGTGCCCATATCAATTCTATCGGATTTAACTCGCAGTGGTATGGGGGCAATCGCAAAACAACTTTATTGGCTTCTTTTGCCATTTCATCGACAACATACAAATTATGTGCATCTTTATGTTGCCGAATTAGGTGTAAAAGTTGACACCTCTTCATATTTAAATCAAATGTAATATTTTTCATATGTAACCACTCCTGCATTTCAGCTTTTCTTGATGACGAGGAGGAGGAGGGAATTTTCTCAACTTTTCGGCTATGATATGATGCATTTTCCATCACAATTACAGCATCATCGGGTATTTTTGTCAAAAAAGTAAAAAACCAATTCTCAAATACTTTAGAATTTATTTATTCATGGTAATCTCCTGTCTTTTTATCTTAGAATACCAATAATGCATCTTTTACAAAACCTTCTTCAGAACCAGCATGTAAAATAATGAGGCGTCTTCCCTTTCCTGTCGGGCTTTTCAGGCCCATGGTTAAACCTTCAATAAATGCTTCACGTCTACTGGTTACATTTTGGTCCACCCATGTTTTTCCCTTACTATGACCTTCATTAGTCCAAGTTTCATCTAAGTAAAAGATTGGCCTGTTTTCTCTTCTATATTGTTTGATCGATTATAAATATGATAACCTCCATCTACAGATATCATCACGTTCTATTAATACACTTTAACGATTTCTTTTCAAATATCTAAAAAATATATATAATAAATAAACATTTCATTTGACTTTTCAAAGTTACAAACTTACCTAAAGTTAATAAGTTTCAAGAAAGTATATAAAGATGACCGAGATATTTGTGGCAAATCTAAACGTTTCTTCAATGCTTGTGAAATTTTATTTAATGTAGGTAATTCATTTTTTAAAAAGAAACCATGTACCAATCTTCTAACAGCATTTTTAAACCCCTCATCAAATGTTTTTAGAAGTCCGGGTCTTCCACCAATATTTTTTGGTCTAGATATGGTTCCACTTTTACGGTATTCTTTTAATACCCGGTAAACTGTTGACTTTACAACTCCTGTAAAAAAATGTTGGGTATTTAATACCATTTTTAGTTTGAAAGTAATGAGTAGGTATAACTTACCGGCGGCTTGAGAAATTTTGGATACAACATCCACAATTTTGGTTTTTGGTTTATCATCCAATACCTGTTTGTACATATTTATTATGTGCTGTTTTTCTGTGAAACTTAAATGGCCTAAACTCAAACGTTTTTGCTGTTTTGGTGGACTACGCAAGGAACTGCTACCTCTACTAGTACTCGGTGTAGAATTATCCATAATCGCACAAATTCAATACAATTGCTTACCGAAGTTCTGAAAAGAACTGTTTTTTAAAGAAATAGAGTGGAAAACTAAGTAATAATAATAAGAGATCAAACAAAAACCGAAAGCAATAACAGAACTAAAAATATAAATAAAATGTCAGAAGTGTCAATAATGTCAATTATTAGCTGATGTGTGAAACTGGCTGCAATCTGACCAATCAGAAGTCTCCAGAATTGCCAACTTAAATTCAAATCGTTCCTCCTGGTTTTTAAACAGACTATATTTAGAGCCATGTACCTTTCTATAAAGATATTGTTTAAATTTGGCAATGTCTAAAAGTTAATACTGAAGTTTTGGTTTTTTGAGGTTATATCATTATTTATTGTGGTACTGTGTATACCTACTAATTATTTGTCTTGCTATGTTTAATGTTTTTTAAACCAAATGGAAGCAAGATTTTTTGAACATCCTAAATCAAATTGACTATTTCTTGTTAGTTTAATATTTAAAGAAAAATTATTTGTTTTT
The DNA here is from genome assembly GCA_927349885.1 of Psylliodes chrysocephalus. Classification (NCBI taxonomy): domain Eukaryota; kingdom Metazoa; phylum Arthropoda; class Insecta; order Coleoptera; family Chrysomelidae; genus Psylliodes; species Psylliodes chrysocephalus. The sequence goes on from OV651818.1 coordinate 2,560,346, forward strand.
GTTGTTTATTTTATTTTGCAATAACAAAATTAAATAAAGATTTGCAAATAAAAATTACTTTTCCTATACTCTGGTTTTAAACTAAGAGGAGCGATTTGAATTTAAGTTGGCAATTCTGTAGTTTTCTAATTGGTCAGATTGAAGTCAGTTTCACATATCACTTTTTAGCTACTGTTGACAGGGGTTGACAGTTCTATTTTTGATTCTGACATTTTATAATTTAAGTTTTGTTATTGCTTTGATATCTCATCATTATTACTTAGTTTTTTATTTTATTTCTTTAATAACAGTTCTTTTCAAACTTTAGTAAGCAATTGTATTGCATTTCTACGATTATGGATCCTTCTACATCGAATACTATTATAACAGTTCCTCGCGGAGTCCATCAAAACAACGAAAACGAATGAGTTTAGGCTATTCGTCTCTCAGAAAAGCAGTAAATAATAAATATGTACAAATAGGTATTGGATAATAATACGAGTACCAAAATTGTTGATGTTATATCCAAAATTGTCAACTACTTACCGATTATTGAAATAATACCGCAATAATGGAACAATATCTAGTCTAAAAAGTATTTATGGAAGACGAGGAGTTCTAAAAATATTTGATTATGATGATGATAAATGCTATTCGAAGATTAGTACACGATTTCTTTTTCAAAAATGAGTTATCTAGATTGAATAAAATTTTGCAAGAATTGAAATATTTAGATTTGCCACAAATATATTATTCATCTTTATATACTTTCTTGAGATATAATAACTAAGTAAGTTTGTAACTTTGACCAGTCAAATGTACTGTTTACTTATTATGTATATATATTTTTTTAGATATTTGAAAAGAAATTGTCAAAGTGTATTGATAGAACACTATATACGTAGATTTAAAATCCATCAAACAATATAGAAAATAAAACAGACCAAGCTTCTACTTTGATGAAGATCATAATAAGGTTTATCAACAGGCCTGAAAAGCCAAAAGCAGGTGCCTTATTATACGTGCTAATTCTGAAGGTTTTGTAGAAAATGCATTTACCTTGACGAGACGAAATCCGAAGTATTTTAGAATTGGTTTTCTACATTTTTTACAAAGTTTTCTAATTATGCTATGATTGTCATGGAAAATGTATCATATCATAGTCGAAAAGTTGAAAAAATTCCTTTGTCATCAAGAAAATCTGACAGGAATGGTTACAAAACTAAAAATATTAAATCTATTTAAATATGAAGTGATATTAACTGTTACACCTAATTTGGCAACATAAAGATGCACATAATTTGAATGTTGTCGATGTAAAGGCTAAAAAAACCAATAAAGTTGTGTAGTGGCTGCCCCATATCACTGCGAGTTAAATCCCATAGAATTGATAGAGGCACAAATAAATCAGGTGGCAGCTAAAAACAAAACGAATCTTCTGATGTAGATTAACATATTGAGTACTTAGTGTTTTTTGTTTCTGATTCAATGTAAATGTCAAGATGTACTTTGTCTTTTCACTTATTATGTTGTATAGGCACCTCTTATGTATTTTTGTTTTATTTTTCAAACTTTTATTATTAATTAAAATATAACAAATTTACAAAATAAAGATACTACTATTCATATGTTGTTTTTCTATTTATTTATTTATTTATTTATTTATTTATTTATTTATACATTGTTCAACAGGTTAAACCCAATTATAGAACAGGAGTACATTTGAAAGAAAACAGTTTAACAAAAAGCATATAGATAATTAATCTAAAATTACAGTAAATAAATTCAAAATTATTTTAAACAATGTGTTTTTATGTTTTTAACACTGCAATTAAATATATCCAACTGTTCACTAATATTATTATAATTATTACACATGTTATATACAGGTGAAAACTTCAGAACGTTTGTCCGAGGAGTCGCTATGTAAAATGATTCAGTGTTTCGAGAGGTTGCGCGTGGGATTCTAAAATTAAGCATATGTAAAAGAGCTTCACAATTGATTTTAAAATTAACAACTTTGTAGAGGGTAATTATGGAGAAGTACTTTCGTCTTACGTCGAGACTTGTCAATCTGTGTCTAGTCAGTAAAGCATTTTGAGTAATACCAATCGGTGGATAAATTTGGTCTGCCCGAAAACTTAAGTATTTGAGGAAACGCCTTTGTGTGGACTCTATCCGACAAATGTGTATTTGATAATAAGGATGCCAAATAAACGAGGCATATTCGAGTTTAGATTGAACAAATGAGAAATACAATGATTTAATAGTATCTGTGTTTTTAAAATCACGGCCCACTTGTACTATGAATCCATACATACGATTTGCAGCTGTTGAGATGTTATCTATGTGGTATTTAAACGACAATACTGGGTCAAATGTAACCCCTAAATCCATAAAATTGTTGGGTTTAGAAAGCAAACGTCCATCAAGGACATAATCGAATATAATTGGATGCGCTTTTAATGTGTATGATATTACGTTACATTTGACGGGATTCAGTGTAAGACCATTTTTGTTGCACCATTCAACAACTTTATTCAAATTTTCCGACAACTGTTCACAGTCAGAAATATTTTCAATAGCTGAATATATTTTTAAGTCATCAGCATACAGCAAATAATCAACATTTATAGCGTCACCAATGTCGTTGATAAAAATATTAAATAACAGCGGACCCAAATTTGAACCTTGCGGTATACCAGAGGTGGCGCAATATTTGTTAGACTTGAATCCATTTAATTGAACATATTGTGTTCTTTGAGAGATACGATTGAAAAAGTGTGATCAAACTATTAGAAAGACCAAATGCGCAGAGTTTCTGTATCATAATATTATGATCAAGTCTATCAAATGCTTTGGTCATATCCGTATAGATGACGTCAGTTTGGACCCGATTATCAATATTTTCAGCTATTTGCTGTGTGATCACAGAAAGATTTGTTACTGTGGAACGCCCTTTAACAAAACCATGTTGCTGAGCTGAGATTGCATTACAAACATGTTGATAAATACTACGTTCCAGTAATATTTCTAGAATTTTGCAGAAATTGCAAATGATAGAAATCGGCCTATAATTTTTGATATCAGTACGTTCATCTTTTTTAAAAATTGGGCAGACTTTAGAACATTTCCACATCGAAGGAATTGTATTGGATTTAAGGCAGATATTTATCAAAATAGTTAGAGGGCGAGCTAATACTGCTGAACAATCTTTTAAAATGAACGCAGGAATATGATCCGGTCCTGTGGTACGTTTAGGTTTAATGTTTTTTAAAGCATCCTGAACCTGGGTTTCAGAAAAATGAGTTATATGAAGCTGAGATGGCTGGACGTCCTTTAATGATATGTTTGAACCCTTGGAAGCGACATAAGATTGTCCAAAATATTCCGCAAAGCTTTCTACTATTTCTGTTGGATTATTTAATATTTTATTTTCAAAACTCATGGTGCTTGCAACTTTACCTTGGCATTGTTTATTATTAACGTATGCCCAAAATTTATTTGAATTTGCTGAGATTTCAAATTCAAGATTTGCTATGTAATTTTTATAAGCTTCAGACACACAAGTTTTAATTTCAGCTCTGATGAGCTTAAATTCTTGAAGCGCTTGTATATTATTCTCATTCTGATATAAGCGATGAAGTTTAGACTTTTTCCGAAGTTTCTTAATAATAGAACAATTAAACCACGGAGGATATTTTCTTTTATTACTTACAGTATATTGTATATACTGATCTAGTATATTGTATAATTTACCATAAAAGTATGTGCAGGCATCTTCAGCATCATAGAAAACCTCCAAAAAATCCCAATTCACAGTAGATAACATTTCATACAAGAGTGGAAAATTTGCTTTACGAAAATTGTAGCAATTCGTGTAAGAGGATTCAAGATTTTTCTTATATTGCTTTTTTTCGTTTATTCTACAAGTAATTTCTAAAGCCGGATGATATTTATCTTCTTCTACCAAAGGTTCTAAAGATTTTTCAACCAAACAGAAATGTTTATAATACATCAAGTCTAAGAGCTTATTGTAATCATTGAATACAAAGTTATGTTGAGTCAAATCTAGAACGTCGGCAAAATTATTTAAGCTATTTAATTTAAGATTAGTTTGAATGTTAGATACATAATCAGGTATGTTAAAATCACCTATCATTATAAATTTACAATCATGTAAAAAATCTAATGTCTCCAAAGAATCAAACAATTGTTCGTATTCACCAAGTGGGGTTTTTGGTGGGATATACAGGTTACATATATATAAGGACGTTAAATTAAGCTTAATTTTTACTAATATTAAATCTATAAAATTAAAATCGGGAAAAGAGTGCTCTTGTACATTAATGTAAGTAGATATAAATTCCTCATGTACCGCGATCAACACCCCACCGCCTCTAGTTGTATCACTCACATCATAATTCCGATCCTTTCTAAAAACATTAAAATCGGACGAAAACAGTTCTGAACTACTTATTGACGATTCCAGCCAAGTTTCTGTTAAGGCAATAATTTTGAATTCAGTTTGGGATATAGAACTAAAAAACTCAGTTGTTTTTGTTCTAAGACCTCGAACATTTTGATAAAGAATTGATATTTTATTTTCCAAATTTATAAGAGGTGACTGTACTCGAGAAGTGCCTACCTGGGGTAGCCGAGAACTAGTCAGTGATTGCTAATTTATTTTACTCAAGTTAGATTTCAGCTTATTCAAATTCTCAATGTAAGCGGAGCACTTTTGCCTCTCCCATACCGCATGGTTAATATCAAGAGCTGTATTTTTTAGTTTGACGCAATTGGAGCATTTTTTTGTGCTTGATTTACAATCTTAAGATCGTGAGCTTCACCGCAAACAGGACAGGAGATGTTTTTTGTGCATCTCTGAGCAGAATGATTAAATTCGTTGCACTTAAAACATCTGTATACTTCCAGTGCGTCATACACAACGCAGCTATCATACGCAACAAACAAATTACCCGAATTTAATGCTCTTTCATATGCCGTTTTATCTACCTGTATAACCCATATTAAAAATAAAAAATACAAAACTACAGTGTAGTATACAAAAATTACAACTGCTCTCATTTTTATTGTAAAATTACACACATTTAAGCGCCAGTCTGTATTTAACTTAAAAATTCTTGTTCTGCAAGGTATAAGTGGTACGTGTAGATTTGAGCAGCCGTTTTTGAGAAATCGGGATTTATAAAAAAGGCGTCCTTTAAATTTTACAATAAAAAAAGAAGCAGCTTTAAATATTCTACCCCACAAACCCCTCCCAACCAAATATTTAAAAATACATTAATTATTTATGAAAAACTAAATTTTTTTCGCAATATTATAAATTGGTAAATATTGCTTTTTTGGTGTTCTACTTAAAAAAAATACAACTTTTATTACTAATTTTTTTTTAACTAAAAATTAATGAATTTCTAATCAAAATGATTAAAATATAACTAAATATAAATATAAATATAAATTTTATTTATTTGAAAATAAACCATTTACAAAATTGTTAATTAGCATTTAAAACTACAAAATATTTTGGATATATTTAAAAGTGCTTTCATTATTTAACCTAAAACAAATACCTTGTTTTATTATTTTAAATAAATAGCTTGGTACTTAAATAGTCAAAAGCATAAAGTGTTATCACTGTAACATTTGGTGTGGCACCCTTTTTTAAACATTAAATTGTTATATGTAAAAGGACTTTCCAAACAAGTGTCAAAAATATTCTCTAGATATAATGTAAAAATTGCTCATAAACGAAAACCTTATTTTTAAATTTTAAACCCAAACTCAAGAAAGCAAATGTAGTTTATAAAATAGACTGCAAATATTATAACTACACTTACACATTTTAACTCTGCGAATGTGTAAAAGGTGTATTTTAATTTAATCAACTAGTTGTAAGCTACCTACATACTATCACAAAATATGGGTTTCGTTCATGATCATTTTAAAGTGTTTATGTTCCTAAATGTTTTTTTAAATTTTAAAAAGCTGTGATTGCACCAGAAGATTTCGAAACATATGTAGTGCTGAATTATTAAAAATATCTACCGATCATAGTAAAGATATTTTATTTGTTTGTAAAAAATATATTAAATTGGGTGTAGGAAATCCTTCTGCTGACACAAAGTTACAAATTACCTTTTTTATGCCTTAATAATTTTTATTTAATTATTTGTCTATACAATAAATGATCATACAAAATTAAGATACATATTATCTTACCTGCAAATAAACATTTAGTTTTGGAGAGGCTTGAAGGATGTCTCAAAAAAATATACCATCTGCTTTATATTGTATAAAAATATGTTTTCAAGAAGACCAAAGACATTCTGATACACAATGTGGAATTTAAGCAACAATTATAAATCTTATCTACAAAAAAACAGGAGAATGATAAAAACCATTATTATTATAGTAAAAGCTGGTACCATTGCACTTTCTTGGACTTCTACATACATTTAATAAGCTGTTGCCCACAAGTTTACACTTTCGACTGTTGAATATATCGTCTTGTTAGTGGAGACAAAATTCGTATAGATTTGATTTATTTCATTTCAAAACACTTGTCTGCAAACATATCGTATCGTACTTCAGAACTTCGCTACATTTTTACCTGAAGAAAGAACCCTTATTTAATTAGGAAATCCATACAACTAATGGTAATCTTGTAGTTTAATTTTAAGAAAAAATATTACAAATTAAACTATACCTATAAAGAAATATAAAAATAAACTTTATTTTTTTGTACCTGCCAAAATTCTTCATTTTAAATAAGCTTTTCTTCAACTACATATTTTTCATTCCCTCCTAAATATGTTTTGTAATAGGTAGGTAATAATAGGTGCTTAATTTCATTTCAACAAATAGAACTGGCATACCTATTTTTCTAATTTTTCCATCAAATTGAAAAACCAACTATTTACTTTCTTTTCTGTTATTATATTAGATATATAATTTTCTAATCACAGTTACTTATAAAACAATGAATAAAAAATCGAATTAAAACTCTATGTTAAACTCATAATGTAAATTATTTTGTATTTTGTTGGGAGACTTTTTACTCAATTTACTGAAATTTGGTCGCTGCTTGGGCGATTCTCTTCTCAACATACTGGTCCGAGCTGCGATATGAGACGAAGTAAGGAAAAAATAAAAGTACAACTAAAATACAATAATTATAAATCAAAAAGGGAATGAGCACAATTTAGTGTCATCTTTATTCGTTGGTTATCTAAAACTTTGACTTCAATGAATTCATAACAAATCTTTGAAGGGTTTTTCTTGAAATGATACAAGACAAATTCAAATTTACCGCTAAAATGATATCTAGTTACTTTTTTAGTTATTTTTCCCTGTGTAAATAGGACTTTTCAATTCGCTCCTCTTAGTTTAAAAACAGAGTATAGCAACTGTTAGTAAATGTTGCTTTTATCAGCTTCTTCCAAAATTTACTAGTAAAAATATAAAAGTTCCGATTATGTATAACATTTCCCAATGGATTAAGTAATTTTAAGCATTAACTAGTAAAAGCCTAGAGTTTACTATCACTGTAATATATGTAATATTTTGATTCATTTATAAGAAGTCAAATGTTTCGTTTATGTTGTTTAGTTTCTACATATGGTCCTATTTTCATTCTATAAATCTATTTTTAAACTGACAATAAAATAAAAGACGAACAGCCATAAGTCGTAAAATAGAAGCTAGCATTTCTTTTCGGAAAACAACTACTCCTTTGGTTAATACCGCAACATTGAATTATATACAAAGAAAAGACATTTAATTTCAATACTCTACCTTTGATTTTGCTTACTAAGGAAAACATCATTATTGGACCACTTTCGTCCTTATTAGGAAGAGTTATTTGGATATAGTAGATAAGTAGTTGTTTTCTGAAGGGAAACAGTCCCTCGTATGACACATGGCTTTGGTTGTATTTATTTTATTTTGTCTTGGTCACATTTGAGTTGGAAATATTTTCCTTTTCTTATTTTTAAATTAAAATAATTTTTATTTTTGACTTCTTGGTCGATAGTTAGTACTTCCTATTGGAAACTGGTCTGTTATACCGTTTCCAAAGATAAAAGTTCCCTTTTTCTTTTATTATATTTGTTTTAACAAAGAAGTGTCCTAAACATGTTTTACTAGGCGAGCTAGTAATTTTATTTTTATACGATTCGAATATTTATGTGTTTAAATAGTTTTCATAATTTTGAACAGTTTGAATATTTCTTAATATTCTGTTTTTGTTCCAGGTAGCCCAACATGGCTGATAGCCAGGACAACGTTCTAAATGATACTCTCTACGTCTATTCAACAACGTCCATTTGCAATTGTTCGAATTGGACCAAACTCAACGAAGATGAACAAGACGATAACAATTGGTGGGCTCTTTCTGCCTTGGGATTGGTGGTCGGTACTGCGGCTGGGAATATTCTTGTGTGTTTAGCAATTTGCTGGGAAAGGCGACTCCAAAATGTAACAAATTATTTTTTGATGTCTCTGGCAATCACGGATTTAATGGTTGCTATTTTGGTAATGCCGCTTGGGATTTACACGCTTTTTCGAGGTGAGTTCTTTATTCACTTTAGCATTGATTTAATTAATGATTTTAATTATTGCTTTGAGGCTTATATACTAAAAAAGTCATTCCAAAGCCAGTGCGCATTACCAAAACCTCAGCTTCGCTGGTAGATCCTAGCAGTTCAGTATATACAGGGTGTCCAGAAACGCTCTTCAAAGGAAGAAACCACAAAATCAAAAGCTGATTTTACGACGATTTAGCCTAAATTACCTTAATCCAAAAATGATTTCCAATAGAGCTAGAACTCTTTGTAGATAGCGCTCTGAAATCGGTTTAATTGAAATACCTTCAAAACGGTTTTTTATTATGTGATATTATTCTGTACATTTATTTATTTGAATCTAACCAATCAAATTTCGTAAATAATTTTTTTTTACTGTAGTCATAAGCGGCTCGTTTGGGTGGGGTATTGGATAATTATATTTATTTTTTTTCCTTCAAAAATTCACCATTTTGAAATCATATTTAAAAAGTACCGTTATTTTTACACAAAATGATGCTTTTGTCTAAAGTCATGGAGACCATCCATTTTTGAAAAAAATCTATTTAAACTTTTCATATTTCTATTGACTGACATATAAATTTCAAAATTAATTATAAGATGGCTGTGGAAAATAAACGAATTAACAATTACATAAATGTCGAATCACAGGTGTTTAATACCGTAAGTAAGTTTTGATTTACTTATTGTTTAGAATTATCTTAATGTCTAAAATATTAAAAGTTAAAAATGGTTTGGTTTAGTAATGAAGAATACGCAGAAATGCATTTATAATTGAATTAAATTACCGGTTTTGAGCTTACATTAAATTGTAATTAGATGAAACAAAATGGATTCTATGTATTTTGAGGTGACCTTTTCGAAAAAAGGCAAAATAAAATGTAGCAGTTTTTCGAAAGTGCCAAAATTTTGGATTTTGTCAATTTTTCAATTTTGCGCATACGCATGTCGCAAATAAATCAATATTTTTAAAACGCAGTTTACGACATTTGAAAGCTTAGAAAAAATGCTAATTTTTATGTCTCCTGAGAAATTTTAATCCGATGTACCGTTCTCGCGGTATGGACGATTGAAATTTGTTTAGTATTTTGAGGCGGCGAAGGTCGAAAAATTGAATTTGTTAAATGTTCAAACACTAAATTCTTCATAACTTTGATAAAAATTAAGATATTTGAAGAAACAAAAATCCATTTTAAACTTAAGGAATGTGACTATTGATTCCCAGAAGGGGGTAAGAGAAATCCCAAAATTGGGCATATGGCGGAAGGGCAAAATGTACCGCAAGCCTAATTTCATTGTTTGCCTATAACGGCCAAACTATTTAAATTTTTTTAATGCCACTTATAGAACTTACTCTAAAATATGAAATCTTATACGTGTGAAAATTTTACTGAAATCGGATTATAATTGTCCAAGATATTAAACAATTTAACAAATTTTTTTCCCTAAAAAAAAAACAAAATTTTTTTTTGAAAGTTTGAAGTGGCACAAAAATGCCAAAAATGACTCAAAACTTTTTTTTTGAATACTCTGTTATGTTTAGAAGACGATTACATTACGAAAAATTCTGCAAAAATATTTTATCTATTTTTTTGACCACTGTTCATTGAGTGACGACCAAAAAACACGGTTTTTGAGAAAAGTTGCCTAAAATTGACGATTTTCAGTTTTTTTGGTCTGAAAATTGGTCAAACCCAAATCTCATGTCTTCTGAATGTGTATACAAAGTTTAAAGTGTGTATGTTTCTTCTAAGTTGTAGAATTCTCCCGACAAAAGTCCCATTACACGCGCTCCGCGGGATCCAAAACTCGTGCATTTCTGTAATTTGATTTTTTTTGTGATTTCCAGTTTTAAATTTCTTACATACCTGAATTTATTAGGTCCAAGACCACTAGTACTAAACAGCACAGTTATCTATTCGTCACAGAAGCCAAATACCTCGGAGTCATATTTGACCAAAGGCTGACATAGAATCAACATCTCAAAAAACTCACACATAAAGCTACAATAGCTCTCGTAAGCTGTAGAAGAATATGTGGGAAAAACTGGGGTCTAAATCTCAAAATGACCATATGGTTATACACAAGGGTAATAAGACCCATGATAACCTATGGTGCAGTGGCGTGGGTAACCAAAACTGCGCAGGCAAGTGCAATAGGCCAACTCACTAGCATTCAGCGGCTTGCCTGTCTAAGTGCTACTGGGTCCATGCGAACTACGCCGACCGCAGCAATGGAGGTATTACTAAATCTCACGCCATTGCACATCTTCATACAAGGAGAAACCAGGTCAACTATTCACATGCTAATGCAGGGACAAAACCCAATAAGCCAACTACATAGCGCCGACCACACAAGGCTATATCAGCAAGTAAAAAGGGATAATATTCTAGCTATGCCTACTGATAGAGCCATAACCACATACAAATTTGAAAGAAATTTTCAAATTCAAATACCAGCCCGAGAATCCTGGAAACAGGGACCTCCCGTACAGGCTGAACTCGTCTGGTACACAGACGGTTCAAAAACCAAGGAAGGAGCCAGTGCTGGAATCTATGGACCTAAGTCGAAATCAACGATTTCACTAAGCTTAGGAAAATATGCAACAGTGTTCCAGGCTTAGCTAATAGCCATACAACACTGTACAAGAGAAATATTAAATCAGCAAGTATCAGGCAAAACTATTGCCATATACTCTGATAGCCAAGCAGCTCTTAAGGCAATTCTCTCACCAGAAATCAAATCACGACTGGTGAAAGACTATCTAGAAGACCTGACAAAGCTAAGTAGTCAAAATAAGGTGACCTTAGCCTGGGTTCCAGGCCATGAGGGATATCAGGTCAACGAAAAGGCCGACGAATTAGCCCGAGAAGGCTCAGAAAAGGCTATGACAGGCCCTGAACCCTTCTGTGGAGTTGCTAAGGCATTGTGCAAGGCATCCATTAAACAATGGATGCAAAAAGAGTCTCAAGAATGGTGGAACAACTATCCAAGACTGAGATAGGCCAAATATTTTATCAAGGAACCATCGGCCAAGTTTACGAAAGACCTACTGGATCAAAAACGTCAAATCGTTAGGATAACAGTAGGCCTTCTTACTGGACACTGTCGCCTCAAAATGCACATGAGTGTCATAAATCCAGCAGAAGAAGCAACTTTGTGCAGGTTCTGTAAAGAAGAAGAGGAAACATCATTCCACGTCCTGTGCCTATGTGAAGGCTTGGCTGGAATAAGGTTTCTTACATTGGGCGAAGAAAAGCCAATTGCATGCAACTACATGCGGGAGCCACTGTCAAAGCTACTAAGTCTAATAAAAAAGACCAGGCTAGACGACATACTCTAAAACAAACGGAGTCCCACAATAGATCTGAAAAGGTCGCGGTGGACAAGGACAAATAACGTCCAACTCCTAATCTAATCTAATCTAATCTACCTAAATTTATTAGGCCTAAAATTTATTAAATTGTATTTTACTGACTTGTTATAAGACGTTTTTTGAGTTTTGGGCAAAAAATAGAATTACCGCAAAATTAGCCGGACGTCGTATTAAGGATAGCCATGGTCTCGGCGTTCACTATCCGACAAGTTTAAACTTGAAACGGTCATATTATTACAAATTGAATCGCTTGATAGTGTTCATCGGCATAGATTTTTAATAACCGTGTTCAGCAAGCTCTGTGTACACGTGGTTTTTCGGATTTCTTCAGCAATTTATTGAGTAAGTACGTTCTTAAATTAAGAAAATTCTATCACAGCGCTATAATTTTTTTGTTTCCAGGTTGCAATGGTTGGCCTGTGTTTATTATGTCATCAGAAACTTGCAGAGGGTGAAATTACCCCAATTAGACCGACAGGATTAAAAGGTCTGCAGATGGTCAGCAAAGAGAGAGGGGATGATTTTTTCAGTTCTTTAGAACCAGGTTTTATATTGCATGAGAGGTGTCGCAAACATTACGTAGCTCGACGTTACGGAAAAGAGTTTATTTATAAAACCTGGGATAGGCATAAAAGGGCCGCGATTGACAATGACAAAAAAGAAGGATGGAGCATCAACCGAGAAGAAAACCAGATTTTAGAGAACAAAAAACAAGCTTATCACCAAGTTGGAACTTACACTCAAGCTTAGGATTAATTTCCTAACATTTTTAAAGTATACCTTTTTGTATATTTGTTGTGCTCTCTTTCCGATGGCGCAGTTAGTTTCTTCAAATATATTTTTTGTTAGATGTTTTCGGAAAACCCGGAGAAAATCATATAAGAAAAAAATTTTCATAAATTTACGCCTTCCGGTTTCCTGCGAATTCCCGAAAAATTATGGCAGATTTCACCGCGGGACTTATTTTATTTGAGAGCCCACAAAAAAATACGCAACTTCTCTTATGGGCACATATGTCTAACATTTATAATTTCGCCACAAATTCATCGCAAATTTCATGTTCATGATTCTGATCAAAGAAACGAAAAAACAACTTTTGGTAAAAACACTTTTGGCGGCGAGAAATTCGCCATTAAAACTACCTGTGCAATGAAATTCCGAACTATTTTTTCCTCCTCTTTCGATTGGTGCATTTATTTTTACTATCAGAATGATACTTGCCCATATAATTAGCATTTTTATCATGGAAAATTCCGGAAAACCCGGTTTTTCCTAATTTAAAAAAAAATTGAAAAACAGCTACATCATTTTTTTTTCTTTTTTTCGGAAAGATCACATTAAAATACACAAGATCCACTTTGTTTCATCCAATTACAAATTAATGTAAGCTCGAAGGGGCTTTTTTTCGTTATTTAATTGGACTATTAGTATAATATATGGTGAAATGCAATGTAACGCGCTGGTAGCGTCACGTAGGTATGCCGAGAAATTTCCAAATAGGAGACATCTTGTTTAAAAACATTCACTGTTCCTCAACAAAGACTTAGAGAAACAGGATCTGTAATTCTCAGTAACAAGGAATATGAGAAGGATATTTTAATGGAAATCGAGAAAAACCCTGAAATTAGCATAAGCATATTAGCTGCAATGTATCCTAATAATTCTAAATCATCTGCGTGGAACATTGTCCATCGGGAAAACTTTCATTTTAAAAAAGTTCAGGCTCTTAATGATGGTGTGGTGCTTTGTCCATATTTTTCATACATCGAGCGCCCGACGCTTTTTTCACAATAATACTAGTATTTTCCATTTAATATTGTTTTAAGCTTATTTGAAAAATTATTTTTCACTTTTTGTTCGATGTATTATAAAAGCGTGTTTTTTAGTTTTTTAAACTATATTTATTTCATATAATACTTCTTTAAAACAGTGTTCAGAGTTATGTCATTTAATTTCTAGCTTGATCAATTGCAGTAGGAGAAAATGTAATATATTTTGTTTTTTTAATGTTTAGAGTCAATAGACTATAATGTAGATATATTTTTATTTCTTTTAAGCAGGCTTTTATGTTTACTTTTACTTCATTACAAGATTTTCCAGTCACAACAATGTGTGTATCATCGGCATAACAGAAGTTTTCCTTTAAAGTGGTTTATTTTCGAGGTGCTATTTATGTAAATTAAATATTTAATTGGACCCAATACTGTCCCTGGGGTACTCCTATTTGTACTATTGAATCGGTACTTAATTCGTTCCCTACTTTAATTTTTTGGGTTCTATTTGTTAAATAAATAGTTTGTAAGTAGATCAAGTACTATTCTGTTTAAAAGGTCAGAGTGTGGAACCATATCGAAATCCTTTGCCAGATCAAGAAAAACTGCTAGGCATTTACTAGTTTTGTGTAAGGCCCTGACTATAAGTTCAAGTAAGTTTAATGCCGCATCTTCAGTACTAGATTTTTGTATAAAGCCAAATTGTATTTTCGGTAGAACTTTTTAGTCCAGAAATTTTGTTAGTCTGTTTTTGACAGATAGTTCAAATATTTTTGCAAAATTATTTATAACTGATATTATTTATAATTATTTATTTTGCTATAATCCCCAGACTCAAAAATTGGAGTAACTGTGGTATGTTTTCACTGGCAAGGTATTAATCCACCAGAAAAAGCAAGGTTTATGATATGTGATAAAGAAGTCACAAAATATGTATGATTATATTTAATGAGTTTAGTTTCTATTTTATCAGGTCCTGCAAAACAGTTGTATTTTAAGTTAGAAATTATTATTATTAATTCTGAAACTGGTACTCGCTCTAAAATGAAAATGTACACAACCGAAATGAATGATAAAAAACTTACCGGTAGATGCTGGTTCATTCTCAAATATTTTTGTTTCACCACCTATGGAGGGAAAATAGAAGGGATAGAGAGGAAGGTGGTTATTATTAACACCCGAAATCGGCAAAAGAAATATCGAAAGAATATTAATTGTAAGACCGTAATCTATTGTTTTCACGTTCGAATTCAAGTCGCTACTGCCTTTAACATTTAGAAATTGTGCGCAGGTATGCCTTTAGAACTGCAATGGTTCCTAATAGGAAGGCAACACTAATTGCCAAAACATCCTGCGGCCCCCAAAATTGAATTTATAATTCAAGCGAAATAACAAATATTAAATTAAAAATAAATATTACTAACCATAAATATACAAAAAAAAAATGTAATATCCACCCACATAATATACTAAGATACAAATTAATATAAATTTTCGAAACAAAAAAATTACAACTATTTTTATTGAGTAGGAAGTGGACAGAGCTTCACTACTGGACGAGTATACGAATTATTTTTTATTCGCACTCTAGCGACACGGATAACTCCGTCCTTGCCCGGATACACCTTTTCAATAATACCTATAGGCCATTGAAGGGGAGGTAGGTTTTTTTGTAACATTAGCACGATAGTACCTTCCTTAATAGGCAGGGTGGATGTATTCCATTTTTTGCATTCTTGAATAGTTGAAAGATATTCACTATGCCACCTTTACCAAAAATGCTGAATCATCGATCCTAATAGTTTATATCTAGAAACCGGATGTATATTTTCGTTATAAAAAGTTTCCGCAGGGAAGGAGTTTAAAGGTGAACCATAGAAAACATGGGCAGGGGTTAAAGCTATAGGATCATTAGGGTCATGATTTAATGAGCATAAAGTACGACTATTTAAAATAACTTCAACTTGAGTCAACACTGTGTTGAACTCTTCGTAAGTCAAAATTTGCGTACCAATTACTCTAGATTAATGTAGTTTCATGCTGCGAATATTAGATTCCCAAAGGCCACCGAAATGGCTAGCCTTAGGAGGGTTATTAAGTTATTAAGATTCAATTCAATTTGAAAGGCATTACGATACTCTTGGGAGGCTAAAAAGATTTGTACCTCGTTAATTCGACCTTAAGCTCCAATAAAATTTGTTCCGCAATCGAAATAAAGTTTTAAACAATTACCTCTACGAGATATAAACCATTTAAAGGCTGCTATAAAGCAGTCAGTTGACAATGATGATGCGAGTTCTAGGTGAATGGCCTTTGTAACAAAACAGATAAATATGCATACATAAGCCTTTTGACTTCTCACTCCTCGCTTGCGAAACATAGTGATAGATAAGGCACCAGTGAAGTCAGCACCAGTTGTCAAAAAGGCTTTGGTTTAATTAATTCTTTCCGATAGTAAATCTGACATGATAGGATATATATAAAACAACGATTACACAACCAAACACGTTTGCGCACGAGGGTTCTAGCAGATAAAATCCAATATGTTTGTCGTTAAAGGGATAAAAGTAAATGAGCAATATAATGGCAATATAATTTATGATAATGATCAATTAAGGCTATAACAAAGTTATCCAATTTGGGTAATAAAATGGGATGCTGGTGATCATAGTCTAGTAAAGAATTAGATAATCTCCCCCCTACTCGAATTATCCCGTCTTTAATAAAATGGTTAAGACGGCGAATGTTGGATTTTATGGGTTTCTTTTCCGTAATTGCCTTAAATATATTCGACAAATATTAATTCTGAATAGTTTGAATTAAATAAAATTCGGATTTATCCAGATCTTGTTTGATGATTGGAAAAGTTCGGGGTAGTATTTTCAGAAATTTCAAACATATGCAGTGACATTTAACATTTTACTAAATGAGGAAAAATATTCTATTATACAATAAAGGGGATTTTCGACTTTTGGAAGGGATACGATGGCGACTAATTCGCAAGATTCATGTTTAGGGAAATTGTTGTTAAGAGTTAATGTTTTAGCTAGTAAAACGGCAGAACATAATTCTAATCGCGGCAAAGTAACAACTAATTTAGGTGCTACGCGTGCCTGGGAATATACAAATGTAACATTGACAAACTTGGGCCCTTTGGATGTGGCATAAACAACCGCTGCGTAGCCAGCTTCGCTGGCGTCACGAAATCCAACTAATGTTAAACTACAATCCAGGAAAAAAAATATATGTCTTGGAATTTCAAACTTACCAAATTCCGACAGTTCGGACAGAATTTTATGCCATTGTTGACCTATTTTTGTTGAAGCAACATCATCCCAGTTATAATTTAAATCCCAAAAAGATTTTATCAACAGTTTGATAAGAAGAATAAAGGGCGAAAGGAATCCTAAGGGATCAAAAGTTCTAGCGACAAAGGAGAATAATTGCCTCTTGGTACAGACAGAATCAACGAAAGTGATTTTAAAAATAAACTTATCTATTGAGGGGTTCCATTGTAAACCTAAAATCTTTAAAAAATCAGATTCAAAATCTTTAACTTGGGTTAGTCTAAAACTTTCTGGAATAGAACATAACAAATCAGATGATATTGACATCCATTTTACGATTTGAAAACCACCAGAGGAAAACAATGCAACAATTTGTGAATAAGACTTTTTAGCCAATTGTAAATCCGGAAAACTAGTTAATAAATCATCCATATACATATCAGTTTTAATGGGCCCGACAGAATCATAATATTTAGCAACTTCATCGTCTATTAATTTTTTAATAACTCTTAGGCTCAAATACGGGGACGATTTAACACCAAATGAGACTATGTTGAGTTGATACACTGAAATCAGATCTTGTGTATTAAAATGCCAAAGTCTTTAATACTGTCGATTTTCTGGAATAATTTCAATTTGTCTATACATTTGTTTAATATCCGAGGTTACTGCTATAGGAAATAGTCTAAAATTTAATATGATGCTAACAGCATTATTTTGGAGTTTGGGACCAGTGTATAGAACGTCATTTAAGGAAATGTTTTTATCAGTTTTCATACTGCCATCAAATACAATACGGCAGCGAGTTGAAACACTATCAGGTTTAAAAATACAGTGGTGTGGTATATAAAACGAAGGAATAGTTTGCAAATTAGAAGGGACTAGTGACATATGTCCTTGATTAATATAATCTTGCAAAATATCAGAATAGGTTTTTCTAAGATTAGGAAATCTACTTAATTTTCTTTCGAGAGAAAATAAGCAGGACTTAGAAAACAAATAAGAATCACCCAACTCTTCCGGGTCGGATTTAAAGGGCAGTGTTACAGAATATCGACCAGATGGACTTCGGCAAACATTATCAAGGAATATTTTCTCGCAAATGAGATCGTCATCATTTGGCAATGGTTGAGAAAAATCCTCTAATTAAAACATTTTCTTTACTAATGAATCTAAAGTGAAAGCTACATCTATAAAGGTATGAAAATTATATTCAGTGGGTGGATTTTGTAACGGCTGGACAAAACCAGTAACAACATAACCAAAGGTAGTTTTTGTGGCGACATCATAGCACCTTATCTTCAGTTTTGACTTTTACGTCAATTTATTTTAAGGTTTCTTAGTCAGTTTTTATTTGAGGTTGGACAAGTGTCAATGTCAGATGGTACCATTATAATATCACATATTATGATCTTGGTCGATAGCTGCGTACACTAGCACCCTACTTATCCGATGGATGGTAACCATGGAAAAAGGAAACAAAAAATGGATTGATTACTGATTTCGAAATTAACAAGACAAGACGTACCTTTGACACAACAATTCTTATATAACGCTTTTCATATTTAAAAATAAAATTATCTTTTAACTACTGAGATTCTGATTTCCTGCTACCTACAATTGGTGACCCCGAACGAGCACACTTCATCTGCAAGGAACCCCTTTGGAGCATCCCGGAATAACATCCAAGACTAGAACCTAAGACCCCGACAAAAGATTCTACACCCGACAAGATTCCACACCCGACAGAAGATTACACACCCGACAAATTTCCACACCCGACAGAAGATTCCACACCGGAGAAAAGAATCCTATACCCGACAAGACATTTTGAAGATCCCACCAAAGAAAGCAATTTCCATTTATGGTTGATACCTTTTTTCGGGTAAGTAGGGTGTTTTTGTTGGTATCTTTTATCGATCTTGATCATATAAATATGATGCCTACAGACAGTCTGACATTGCCAGTTGAGGAGCCTCAAACCTCAGTTGATAATTTTTCTAATTTTTCTAATTATACTGGTAAAAAAGACGAAGTTTTTTCTATTAATAAAAATACCGAAATTCTAAATCTTTCCAAATCAATAAATTATTTAAATCAAAATTTTAAATTAATGATGGGTGATTTAATAAATAAACAAAATGAATTAGAAAAAAAGATTATGATATTGGAAAATAAGGGATCCTCTCATAAATCACGTGATGATTCCAATCAAAAATGCTACTGTAGATCTTCTTCAAGATCTAGAAGCAGAAATAGATATTTTCGTAAATTCAATAAGGAAAATGAATCGAATGATCCATTATGTTTTTATCACAGTAAATATAAGAAGAACGCATATAAATGTGCAGGACCTTCTTGCTTAATGCACGAAACTTTCAAAAATTCTATTCCAAAAAACGAATAAAATCAACATTAGGTAGTATAGGTGGAAAATCTGCTCAAAGATTATTTCTTTTTGATAAATTAAATAATTTAAAATTCTTGGTTGACTCAGGAGCTGATATTAGCGTGGTTCCGAACAAAAATTTTTAAGGATTAATAGATAAAGAGTTTATTCTCACTTCAGCTTCTGGCAATACAATATCTACTTATGGAAAAAAAATTCTTAATATCGATATTGGGTTGCGAAGAGTATTTACGTTTCTTTTCACCATTGCAAACGTAACTAAACCAATTTTAGGTGCAGATTTCTTAACTCATTTTGGCCTAATTTTGGATTTCAAAAATTCTAAAATACGCGATAGTGAAACTTCATTAGATTCTATTGGAAAAATTTTTAATTTTAAAACTAAAGACAATTCACATAAACTATTTAATGTTGAGACTAAATAAACGAAACTTTTTAAAAAATATCTTGGAATTTTTTCATCTCCAAATTTTAATTTATCTGCAAAACATAACGTTAAACATCATATTATAACATAAGGAAACTTACCTTTTTGTAAACCTAGATGTTTAGATCCTAAAAAATATCAAATTGCTAAACAATAATTCGATCAAATGATTGAATTAGGCATTTGCCGACCTTTATCTTCTTATGTCACTTCTGCTTTACACATGGTTCAAAAAAATGACTCAAAAGATTGGAGATATTGTGGAGATTACAGATTTTTAAATAAAGTTAAAATTATAAAAAATTGGCCAACCGATTATGAAAAGAGTTTTAATGAAGTAAAAGAAGCACTTATTAAAGCATATTTTCTGGCCTATCCTTCAGAGGAATCCATTCTATCACAACAGATGCTAGTAATTCCTGTGTAGGTGGTGTTCTTGAACAAGAAGTAGATGGTGTTAGACAACTCATCGCTTTTTTTCTCAAAGAAATTAACCAAATTGCAATTAAACTATAGTGTTTTCGATAAAGAACTATATGCAATCTACCTTTCAATCAAACATTTTAGATATATGTTAGAATCAAAAGATTTTAAAGTTTCTTGTGATCATAAACCAATTGAAAAAGCAATTTTCTCTAAAACAGATAGATCTCCTAGATAATTCAGATATATAGAATATATTTTACAATTTACTAATTAAGTTTTTTACGTAGGTAACAAAAATGTAATAGTCGCAGATTTTTTAAGTAGAATGGAATTAGATTTTATTTCAGTAGAAAAAATAGAATCGGAATTAGATTTAAAAATAATAGGAGACGAACAAAAATTATATTTAGAATTAAAAGGTTTATTAGAGTCACAAAATCAAAATAATAATAAAAACAAATTTCATTTACAAAAAGTTCAAGTTAATTTCCCACCAGCAGATATATGGTGTGAAAATACTAATAATACTTTAAAACCTTACATTCCCAAGTCACAACGTTATAATATTTTTATTAAGGTACATAACGTGGCGCACACAGGAGGTAAGAGCACTTTAAAATTGATAAAAAATAGATATTTTTGGCCAAGAATGAGCAAAGATATACACTTATGGTCAAAATCTTGCATAAATTGTCAAAAGGCAAAAATTTCTAAATATACAAAATCACCAACAGCAGAATTTTCAATACCAAAAGGTGAATTTTTAATCCCAAAAGGTAGGTTCCAATACATCCATATAGATATTGTTGGACCCCTTAAACCTTCAGGAGGTTGCTCCTACCTATTAACACTTATTCGCTCCGTGCGCGACAGCAGCGCCAATTCGTTTTGATACTAATGGACTATTTCTGCGTACACTGACAAATGCAACTTTTAATAGAATTCGTTATTAAAAAGTATATATGGTAGTTTTAATAAAAGTATATGGATTTTAAAACAAGTAAACATTAATTTATTATTATTATATATTTTTATCGCTTAAATTAAAGAAAATTATGTATAATCGATAAAAATGAATAATAAAATATAGGCAGGCAACAGTATTTACTGGAAATTGTATGAGAAGTTGCCTAAGTCTAATAAGTTTTCATTGAAGAATTAGTCTAATCTGTCAAAAAAAAAAAAATACCATTTAATAATAGCGTGAAGTTAAAATGTATAAAAGAAGGATCATTACTTATATTTTCATTTTTGTTCGAAAGAAAACATAGAATAAATGATTAAAACTGATTTCCCATCAGTAAGTTACAAAATTGCGTTCCAACCACATATAATAATCAAAGGCAGAAATCTTGAAATCTAGTCCTTGCTGAATGAACATGTAAGAATAAGGGATATTAAAGAACATGGTAAAATGATAATTTATTGTTGATTTAAAACCTTTCAAGTTTCTGATGTCTACTATTTGCAGCATTACGGTTATTATTACAAAAATAAAGGTAATTTTTCTTCTTATTGTATATCTATCCATTTATTTCTTTGATTTAATTTCCACTTTGCTACTGAAATTTTTTATATAAGTTTCACTGTTTTTTTGCTAGTATTTGTTTAATTTTCAACACAGCAACTCCGGTTGCTTATTGTATTGTTTTTACCCACTTTTTTTGAAAAAACGTAAAATGTATACGTGTATTTGATATGCCAAAATTACAAAATATCGCCCTAAAATGCACGAATTATCCGCAGCTAGCGCTAGTATCGCTTTTGCTTCCCTTTCCATGACTTCGCACGGAGGGAATAGACAGATATACGAGATGGCTAAAAGTTTATCCTTTAGCAACAATTACTACAGAAGTAATTATAAAAACATTAATTAATAATTATATAGCTCGTTTTGGTGTACCTTATAGCGTCACACACGACCAAGGTAGCCAATTCGAGTCACATTTATTTAAAGAATTTAGCTGAAAATTAGGTTTTAAAAATTTACACACTACTAGTTATCATCCAGAATCAAACGGAATGATAGAACGATTCCATAGAACATTAAAATCATCTCTTATGGCCAAACTGCATAACAATAATTGGAAAGATGAACTACCATTGATTTTATTAGGTTTGAGAAGTGCAGTAAAGGAAGATTTGAATTGTTCTTCCGCTGAACTAGTCTATGGACAATCCTTAAGATTACCAGGAGATTTTTTTTGTAGAGAGTAGTGAAAGTTTTGATACTGATTCATTCTTAATTAAATTACAAGAATATTTCGATAATATAAAACCCACTAAAATATATAGACACGGTACAAAGACATTTTTCATTTCACCAGATTTGATGGAAAATGATTTCGTTTCTGTTAAAGTTCAAGGTATTAAACCTTCATTAACTCCTCCTTTTGAAGGACCGTACAAAGTCATTAGTAGAAATGATAAAGTTTTTAAGATTTTAATTAATGGCAAAGAATGATTAATTAACATAGATAGGTTGAAGCCAGCCTTTTTATTAACAGAACAAGTTGTTCAAAATTTTTTTAAAACCGAAGAAAAAGGTTTCTTTTGTTTTAAACCCAATAAGTTATAACTATACCATTATTTTTATATGGTTGGTTTCTTTTTATTTTTTTGAGCAGGGAGGTTATGTGGCGACATCATAGCACCACATAGTCTTACCTTTAGTTTTGACTTTTACGTCAATTTATTTTAAGGTTCCTTAGTCAGTTTTTATTTGAGGTTGGTCAAGTGTCAATGTCTGATGGTACAATTATAATATCACATATATTATGATCTTGGTCGATAGCTGCGTACACTAGCACCCTACTTATCCGATGGATGGTAACCATGAAAAAAGAAAACAAAAAATGGATTGATTACTGATTTCGAAATTAACAAGACAAGACGTACCTTTGACACAACAATTTTTATATAACTTTTCATATTTAAAAATAAAATTATCTTTTAACTACTGAGATTCTGATTTCCTGCTACCTACAGTTTTAATGGCAGTTAGGGATCCGTCTTTCCCCGAAATTTTATTATTTCCTATCAAATCGGCGAAAATAGACGCACCTAAAATCCCATCTATAGGATCGGGGATATGAAAAGAAGGATCAGGTAATGGCAAATTTTTCAAATAATTCAAATTGCTAAGGTCAATAGGAAATTCTAGCAACGGGTTTGTAATATTATCAACAAGTAACACTTCTATTGGCATTTTTAAATTGGGATCGACTTGGGAAAATAACATGAGATTTGTTTTAACTTTTAGGATATTTATATTTCCACCCACACCTAGTACCTTTGAATTAAATTTATGAAAATTTAATCCTAATTTTTGACAACAATCTAAGGTAAGTAAATTAGGCATAGACCCACTATCAAGTAAAAATTTAACCTTGTCTACTTTATTCGATTTGTTTTTAACATTGGCAACGATGGTACTTAAAACTACAAATTGGGATTTATTGTAAAGAGTATTAAATTGGGCTGTATTGCACATATTTTGAGAACTGTTTGGTGGAGTGGACTGTATATTATTTTCTTGAGCATTTAAATTTACTCTATTGCTCGCTGCGACTCTATGGTGCCTTTGATGACATAATGTGCAATTAAATCAAGATGGACAATTACTAACTTTATGTTTATTTGAGAAACAATTAATGCATAGGTTTTTATCCTTTACAAATTTAAACTTCTGATCGAATGGCCAACTTTTAAAAACAGAACAATCTTTCAAATAATGTTGTTGGTGTGTGCAAACTATACAATTGAATTTGGCAAAGTTATTGGCCATAAAGGTTTTTGGGTTTTTATGGAAAGTACTAGGTTTAGAATGTGACAAATTAGGACCGGCAGAAATTTTGGGTTTATCATTTCTTGTTACATTCCTACTTCTTTGGCGAACAAATTTAACAAGTCGTCATATTTTGGGATATCATTTTGAGGGGTAACTAAATCAAAATCATCAATTGTATCTTTGGACAATTTTGAAAGAGCAATGTAGGTAAGTATATAATCGCAAATATAATTTAATTTCAAACGTTTCAAGGAAGTTACCGCAATATCGAAATTTTATAAAAATGAAATCAAAATGTTTGGACCACTACTGGGCGAAGAACGAAAATTTAGAATTCGATCTAAATACAAATCGGCTAAATATTTTTGGTCATTATAGATATCCTCTAATAATTTCCAAATTGAATCATAATTATTAGGGGTAGCTTCAAACGCATTACACGTTACTAAAGCTTTTCCAGTAAGACTTCCCAATAAATACTGTAATTTTTCAGCCTTTGCAAATTCACTTTTACGGTGAACCAAATATTTAAAATTTTCATAGAATAAAGGCCAAACTGATAGGTCATCTCCCGAAAATTTTACAAGTTCAAGCTTTGGCATACGTACTCTTCTGTCTAGATCAGTACTTTCTGGAAGATCTGGAGTCGAAGAGGGTAAAAATGTAGCTGCTACCATAAAAATCGTTAAAGGTGTTTAGCAAGTCATAATTCGGAGCTTCATCCTGTTTAAGTTTTTGTTTTAATATCACGATTTCCTCTACAACTGAGTGAAATTTCTGCACAACGTTATAAAAGTAGCATAACGAATAGAAAAGGCTTCTAATTTGCTCTTGGAATTAGGATTTCTTTCAATGTCTTTTGCCACATCGTAACAGCGTTGGGTTCTACTAAAAAGATTTTCTCTACGAGCAATCAATCTATCTAATTTAAATTCTTCTTGAGTAGGCATTTTTAAATAAATCGAAATAAAATATCAATAAAATTTATGTCGAAATAAAAAAAATAATATTTGCTACCGAAAGGACACAAAAAAGGTACTTTTTTAGATATTTATCAGCTCACGAAATTATTCAAATGTTTTTATTTTAGGTATCAAAGTTAAACTAGAAAATGTATCTAAATTTGGACGAAAATAATGTATTTATTGGCTTAATATATTACGAAAATGGGTATCCAGGTATGTGTTATCTCGATTAACACGACAAAAATTTATTATTTGGATTCAGATTAATATATTAGGATTTTATTTTAATTAGCAACGACAACTAAAATGTAGGTGGATAATTTACGGCCTATCAAATTTGGCTACCTAATCTCCCTGTATAATACAAATTATTCAAAAAATTTAACTCGACAACTAATTTGACAATGAAATCAAAAGAAAAATTAAATTGATTTATTTTTAAAACTTTTAAGTCTTTCGGCGAGAAGGACCAAAAAAAAATGTCGTATAAAAAATGTACACAACCGAAATGAATGATAAAAAACTTACCGGTAGATGCTGGTTCGTTCTTAAATATTAGGGTTTCACCACCTATGGAGGGAAAATAGAAGGGATAGAGAGGAAGGTGGTTATTAATAACACCCGAAATCGGTAAAAGAAATATCGAAAGAATATTAATTGTAAGACCGTAATCTATTGTTTTCACGTTCGAATTCAAGTCGCTACTGCCTTTAACATTTAGAAATTGTGCGCCGGTATGCCTTTAAAACTGCAATGGTTCCTAATAGGTAGGCAACACTAATTGTCAAAACAAAAGCGAATCTTTTATGTCATTATTATTTAGGAAATTTTCTGGTAAATTATTTTTTTAATTTTATTTGCCATATCTTTACCTTAGTGTGTAAAAAAATTATTAAATATATTTGCTTTTTCTTTGTTATTTTTAATTAAATTTCCATTTTCATTTGTGAGCATCTAAAATTTTTGAAATTTTTTACGTCCAGTTATTTCATTAATTATTTTCCATGTTTTTTACAGGCACCGTGAGTGACTCTTTATTTTGATACTAGTTATTTTTGTTTTTTATTTTATTAATGCATTTAAATTTCTATATTCTTTATAGTGGGTTTCCAGTTCTTTGGAATTTGTTTTTAATAATCTCTTGTTTAATTAATCCCTTTTATAGATAGAAGTAATTAAGGCTATAGTTATCCATGGTTTAAGTTTATGAATTTTTCTGTTTACCGTAATAGTTTCAGTGGTTTTGTCTATATAAAAATGAAATTTGTGCAACCTTAGTCATAATTGCTTCTTCCAAATTTTCCTTTTTTGCCAATGTTTTGAGTTTATTAAAGTTTATTTTTTTGTATATGTTTTGATTTGCAGTAGCGGGTACGTCGAGTTTTTTATATAATGATCAGTAAAAGCAGTATGAAAAACTATGGGATCTGTTTCAATTTGGTCTCTAATTTTTTTGGTTGTTCTTAGAAATATGTGATCAATACATATTTTGGTAGTGAAGGTGACACGCATTGGTTTATTTATGTATAAAATAAATCCGTAAAAATTTAATATTTAGTTGTTTCATTAACACCTGGTTCCTAGTACCTATGTTGAAATCTCCTGTGTGAACTTCTAGGCTTTGTTTCCTGAAGGTTTTCTGAATATTGTTCCAAATCATCTATGAATGTTTGAGTGTTTGTTGAAGGAGACCTATAATGACCCCTACATTTATAAAGTCGTTTAGACGCCTTTTAATAAAGGTTATACGTAAAAATTTAGTGAAATTTACTTCCATTATTTTTATAGATGGTTTTATGTTATTTTTTATGTACACTATTGTGCCATCATATTTATTTATAAAATAATTATTGCAATAGGATATTTCAGATAAGACTATAATGTCCAATATATCCATACCTGTTTGTACATATATTAAAAGTGTATTGAAATGTTTCCTCAGACTTTTAATATTGAATAACCCCTATCCCACTTTCGGATCTGCCTACCTCTATCTAATCCTGAAACTTTTCAATTTATTTAGTTTCTATTTCATAATGATTATCTTAAATATCCAGAAATTCTATCATTATATCCCAAGTATTTCTAAAGAACTTTATTACCTGGCTTTTTACGCTGTAACGTGATACTTGAGATTTTATCTATTTGTTATAGTGTGTTTAAGCTCAATTAATTTTGGGAGTGGGTCAGGTTATTAAATAACTCGTATTACTTTGAAAAAGAAGATGGGCACCACTATATCTAAAACTTACTATACTTGACTTTAGATTCGTGATAAAAATATAGAAAATCATTAACCACTAACAAATTATATTTAAACAAAGTTTTAGGTAAGGTAGTAGCAAATTCTAATTCACATAGTTTTACTTAATTTACATTTAGATGATTTATTTAAATGCACTTATCTTTGTTAACAGGAGGTAAAATATTGCATGGTATTCTTCAGGACTTCTTCAAAGGGATTTGGTATCCTTATTCTTAATTCTGGATTTTCTATCGATGATCCAAACCACGGTTTTTAGATTGTACCAAACTTCTAGGTATAAAAACCATAAAACATCTGGATATAAATCCGCATAAACTGTCTAGATATAAATCGAAATAAACCGTCTAGATATAGCCATGCTAAAAAGAAAAGGTAAAATGTTAAAAAAGGAAATAGGAAATTTGAACAGGATTTAGATAAAATGCTTTTAACCAATAAATAAACAATTTAAACCTATTAAATGAATAATTTCACAGAGACTAAAATTAATATAAAAAGGAAATATCTTATTTAACATATTTAAACATAGTAAAGCATAATATCTTATTTCAAACAAAATAATATATAAAATTATATAAAACGTGTTATCCATTGTTGAGGTTATGTTCGAAATTTAACATTTTATTTAAGAAATTCTTGTACAAAATATATATTTTCAACAATATATCAGTATTAAAACTTACCTTATAAAATCAGACGGAATTTACGATAGATAAAAATTATTTAGTACATCGGATGACCAAGATATATTAAAAATTAAAATCAACTTGATTCGTTGACAAATTCAAATTAAATGAAATACATACACAAGGCATAAACGACAAATGACATTTGAGCAGAGGTGATTGTGTTGAAATAACGAATAACGGTTCCCCATTACACCCCCACTACCTCCGGGTAAAAAAAAATATTAAATTTTAATTTAATTTTTTTTATTTTTCTTTACTGCTTCCATATTCTCTTCTTTTATTGTAACTAGCTATAATGATACAAGAGATGAAACGATCAATGGATTACTATTAAAGAGTGTTGCCCGCCGATATCCACAGTAATCAAAGGTCACTGCAAGAAAAGGTCCTTCAAAAAATCATTCCACTCCCAATACCACTGCTAAACCAATTACCGTAGAAGAAAATTAAAAATTGCAAAAAAAATGATTACACACAATACAATGAATAACACAAGATATCGCTGTAAAAAAAATGTTAACAAAATAAGAAGAAATAAGAAAAGATATACTTCCTATTAGATTAGTATATAAAGATAAGAAAATTAGTAAATTACCATTATATAATATATGCATGTTCGTTCTTATACAAACTTAAACCACATAAAATTGCAATCATGCATCGGTAAAATAAAGTTTAAATTAAAGTTAAATCATTAAACTAAAAATTTTTTACTGGTATAAACCATACATATATAAGATAACGGTAAGGTAGAGAATGGTAAATACTCAGATGACTAAGTATGTATTCATGTGTAACAAAAAAAAAAGGAAAACAAACTGAAATTTTTTTAAGGTACATAAAATAAAGGGATTTAAGACACATATTTTGGTATTTAGTGATGCTCCTAAAATAGGAAGGGGTTGATAAACTTACAAACTAAGACTTAATACTAAAAATTTTTTTTGAAAACAATTGAAGTTTTGACTGTAGCCCTTAAAGACTAAAGATTTACAACTTAAACCAGGAAGATTTACTACTTTAGCTTTTAACTGCTTGTTTAAAAAAATTTTGATTAAAATAAAAAAATTGATTTTAAATACATAGAATAAAGAGACTTGACAAACATCTTTAGTTATTTAGTGATGCTCCCAAAAAAAAAAAAAAAAATGGTTGTTGAACTTACAAAGTAAGATCTATTATTAAAATAAAAAATTATGAAGACAACGGAAATTTTTAGTGTAGCCCTTAAAGACTAAAGATTTACTACTTCAGCTTTAAGTGCTTGTTTAAAAAAAAAATGATTAAAATGAAAAATTTTATTTTGAACTATAAATCTACACTCTTATGCCATAAAAATGTCACAAAATATTGATTTTAAATTTAAATCCGCACTCTTGTACCATACAAATGTCACAGTCAGCAAAAGATAAGATAAAGGTAAATAAAGATAGGTAAGGTAATGTAAGGTAAACTAGAAAGAATGATCATTGAACTATATTTGCATATATGACAGCTAAGTAAAGTTGAACCATTTCTAATCAAAGGTAAATATCTTGATTATTAAAAAACATAGTACATTATGTACTAAAGGTACAAATAATATTATTAAACGATAAATAACACATTCATTTAACTAGTGAATTAAGATATATAATAATATTATAGAAGATAAATTATGAAAATCAAGATAAATAATGTACACACAGTAGTGAGTACAGATAAGGTATACGAAACATCTTCGTAATGCTGTCAGTTTTCTCAGTCTAAATCAGCAAAGGTATATACAAAGTAGTAAAGATAGGTAAAAAAATATAGTAATGCAAGTTATCTGTTAACCTAAAGTTAACCCAAATATAAAATTTCGCAATACTCAACTAAATTCTTTTCAATATAAAGTGAAAACAGAGGTATCAAATGATATTGCTAAAAGCATAAATTCTCAAGTTATAATTGAAGAAAGAATAAAGATATACAAATTTTTACTACTTGTATTAAAATATAATTTAAAGTTGGTTCGGATTGAATTAGTTATACAATAGTGAGGTACTTAACCAGATAAAGAAAAAAATATGAACTGCTAGATAATATAGTTCGTAGTCAACTTAGGTATTTTAATACTGAATATAAGGAAAAGGTAATGTTCAAACAAATTAAAATATTACTCAAATTTAATAAAAATATATAAATTTACTACCAATTAAGAAAAAAATCCTAATGTTTCAGTTAAATAATAAATACTATTAGCAACTGAATACATATTACCAAAAATTATGGTAACTATTACAGACAGTATTGCTTTAAAAAAAAGCAGTAGCAAACAGTTAAAAGTTAGAAGGTAATGTCTGGTCTGACTCATAAATTTTCCAATTATGTAAAAGGAAAAAAGTGACTACAGGCGGTATTACTTGGTCGTGTATGTAATAGCAAAATAAAAAGCTTAATATAATATTCTGGCCTGACGGTATATATGAAAAATTTAGTAGTAATATTATAACTTATTAAAAGGAACGGTATGGACATCAAGGAAGGAGATATAATTCTAAATTACAGAATATATTATTCACTGTCTTAAGTATTATTATTTACGTTACGTATGACTTCATTATCATCATCCTCAGATAAATCGTTATCAACATCAACGAAACTTTTTTTTAAATCAGAGACATGGTAATTACCTAAGTCCTTTCCATCTAAGTCTTTAATATTATACACTAGTTTAGAGAGAACCTTATGTACTATACACGGAGTGTATTTAGGTGCAAACTTAGCATTAAAATTATTAATTTTAGATGATAACACGAAATTCTTTTTCCATAATCTATCACCAACATGATATTCAACATCTCTTTTTCTTAAGTTATAATATTTACAATTTCTATCATAGGCTGATTTAAGTTTTTTCCTAACATCAATAAACAATTTAGGTAAATTTTGTGTGTCATAGATTCGTTGTCATTTTTCAGATACTGACGGAATATTATTAGAATTATTTGAAATTATACCATAAAAATCTCCAGAAAAGGGAACGTTACGAGCAACATTAAGGAAGTATGGCTGTATTTATGGATTGAACTACTCTAGGCAAAAATATATCCCAAGAACGATGATTATCATGTATACAACAGCGAAGTGCTGAGACAATTGTCTTATTGGTTCTTTCAGTATGATTAGTTTAAGGATGATATACAGGATTGTAAATTATTTTCTGAACTTTGTATTTGTCCATCAAAGCTTTAAATTCTTTAGAAACAAAAACACTTCCATTGTCTGTAGAAATAATTTGACAAACCCTAAATATGTTAAAAATATGTTAAAAATATGTGTTTCTATAAATTTAGTTATACTAGCTGCAGTAGCTTTAAACATAGGATGAGCAAAACAAAACTTAGTAAACCAATCTGTTATTATAAGAGCATATTTGTTTCCATTCTTTGTTTTGGGATATGGTCCGATAATGTCCATTGATAACCATTGAAAAGGGTGATTAATATTTTTATAATTGCCCACAAAACCAGCTTTAGGCAAATTCGTGCTTTTACAAGACGAACAGATATTACATTTTTTAATATACCGATATACATCTTTTCTTAAATTTAGCCAATAATAAATTTCTGATATACGAGAGATATTTTGGAAATACCCAAATGACTTCTAGTAACATCATCATAATAAATTTTAAGAATTTCA